>CANJKZ010000139.1:600000-997500 GCA_947471745.1 Closterium sp. Naga37s-1 | reverse complement strand
ATAATCAGCACAGCAAGCAAGCATAGAGCAGGTTCACAAGTACAAGCAAAACTAGAGGCATTCACAAAGGGCAAGTGAGGAGGAGGAGGCGACTGTGAGAGGAGTGGAGATAGGAGGCGACGGGTGAAGCCGCAGACACACGGGCAACAGGAGCGGCGCGCACGGTGGCTACCGGAGCAAGGGCCCCGGACTACAGGAGTAACTGGCTCCGCGGCTAAGACGAGCGGCAGGAGCAACGGACCTACGGGCAACTGGCGCAGCAGGCTCGCTGGGCTACCGGAGATTGTAGCCTCCGGACTACTGGCACTGCTGGCGACACGACGGCTACCTCCACCCAACCTCCCCCAACTGTCGCAGACCCCCTTTCACACACCCCCTGCTGCACCCCTAGCTCCACTCCCACGACACCCCCTAGCGCGACTCCCTCGGCTCCCACACACCCACCCCCCTCAGCGGCAGCTGCAGCAGTGGGAGAGAGAGGAGGAGGAGGAGCAAGGGACGACGCACACCCCACCCCCATACCCTCCCCCACGGCTGCACACGCAGCAGAGAGACGACGGGGAAGGAGGGGGGGGGGGGGGGCGGGGATGAAGCCGCCCCGCAGCAGCACGAGGGCAAGGGGCGGCGCGCGGCTCCACAGGGCAGCACGCGCGGGTCCACAAGGCAGGGCGCGCGGGTCCCCTGGGGCGACGCGCTGGTCGACGGGGGCAGCGCGCGGGTCGACGGGGCCGCGCGCGCGGGTCCCCTGGGGCGACGCGCGGGTCGACGGGGGGCACGCGCGGCTCCCACGGGGCGGTGCGCTGGTCGACGGGGCAGCGCGCGGGTCCACAGTGCAGCGCGCGCGGGTCCAGCGGGGCAGCGCGCGGGTCCCGCAGGGCGTCGCGCGGGTCCAGCGGGGGCGACGCGAGAGTCGACGGGGGGCGCACGCGGCTCCCCGGGGGCGACGCGACGGGCAGGGCAGGGCGTCGCGCGGCTAGCAGGGCGGCGCGACGGGGAGGGCAAAGCAGTACGCGACCAGCAGGGCGGGAAGAAAAAACGCCGCGCGCCCCGAGCGCGCGGCAGGCAGAAAACGTCGCGCGCCCGGGGCGCGCGACAGGCAGTACAGCAGCGGAAGCATCGGGTGGGCCCATCCACAGGATCGACCAGGGAGGGTCGACCTGCTCTGATAGCATGTCAGAATGAGGAAAGAAGAATGAAACAGAGAAGAGAGGATTGCACTAGCAGGCAGTTGAGTACATATAGGAAACCCTAATTTGGGCTATACTCGCTATAGAGTACCCCACTGTAGGCTAGACAAATATCACATTCTGACAGGGAAATGTAGCAGTGTACTTTCTTTTTCTAGAGGTTCTTCCCGAAATTGCTGGTGAATTTCGTATAACTGTCGTTGTTGATTTTCTGTTGGTATTTTGTGACGTTGAACGACAGTCGCCATGAACAGGAGGGTACTTCGGTACTTTCCTCTACCCTGGAAAGTCTAGAGGTAACTCTTCCAGTAGTTGTTCTCGTAGCAGTGAATACCTTGAAACCTAGATGCGCTTGATCCAAGCTTTCACATAATATACTCCTTCTGCCTTTGTCAGGTGCAACAAATTTTGTTGGTGAAGAATGGGTCTATGCGACATTTATGAGTTAATAATCCTATGAGCATCATTTTTTGTTGAGCGAGTAGGAGGGCGTGCATTTGGGCAATTGGTCGGGTGAGGATGTCGGCGATATTTGGAAGCTCCATTTTTATAGGTGATGGTGCAGTGGAAGTTGGACTCACGATCGCCCAACCAAGCCAGCGGATTTGTCGTGGAATCATATTCGGCTGTACGCATAGGGACTATAGTGACTTGTGATATGTTCGTACTGTCACGTCTGCGTTTCTCAAGTTACTATGCTAAACCATGATACGTGCACGATGACTAGCATCTCCCTGTCATGAATCGAATAGTTTTGTTCGGGTAGGTGAGGTTTGCAACTTTTGTACGCTATGTGAAGCAGGGTACCTATACGAAGAATTCTCTTCAGGGTAGTGAAAACAACATGTTGTTTTGTCCCCCATGGATAGTCAACCCCCATGACAATTTATATAGCCATGTCGGGGACGAACTGGCGCACGCATGTGATAAACTATAAAACAATCTGCAACTTAGTCAGTTTGGTCAGTGGATGCCAAGCTTGAATCGTCAATATATTTTTTCAATCTATTTCAACTCTGACAAATGAAATTACGTGTATAAACTCCAATGTGTCCTATTACATTTTCGAAAACAATTTCGAGGTTCGTGGAGTGATGTGCTCTGTCGGGGCTGTAAATCATTATGATGTCGATGTAGACTGCTACGCACTTATCTAAAAGTGGTGCGCAGTTTATCTATCAGTTTGTTGGTGCGTCGTATTGGTTAACGGGATTTGATGGTAACCATACTCAGTGCGCGGTAACTTAACATGCGAAAGCCCCCACCTTTTTTTGTGTGAAAAGTATTGGTGCTGTGAAAGGTGACCAACTTGGGTGAATGACTTTCAAGGAGGTAGTCCAACGGCTTCCGTGTCTCGTCAAGTTCGGGTTGTGTCAATCGGAACAGTCGGTGTACTTTCGGATGTGCCTCTGGTTTCTAACTGGATAATGTAGTTGTATCGCCTGCCATGTCATCTGGTACATCGGTGAGCAGTTTCTGTAAAACAATCAGCTTAACTGCTACTTCGGCTTCTCGAACGTCAAGAGCAAGCGCGTCAGCTCCAGCTGCATGGCACATTTCATCATGATGGTGCTGGCATGAACCGACGAAGACCCCGCAGAGCTCCAATGGGGTAAGGCTATGATGCTACCGTTGATTGGCACGATGCAGCTACCCGTCGCCCGGTCAATCTGTTCGTTGTGTCGTCGTAGACATTCATGCCTGCGGAAAATGCTGGTTCCATTGAGTATTGTTGAGGGCACTTCTTGGATAAGTACAAAATCACCCAACCAACGAACTCGAAACCGGTATACTCGTTCTCGCATAAGAAGCAGCGTGTTGTTGACCAACCTTGTGTCTATCTCGGATAGGCATCTGTCTAAGGGCAGTAGCAACTCTATGGTTGTTGCGACGTTAATCAGGCGGTGGCTTACTCCACCGTCGACAAAATGTCAGAAGAGTAAGCAGAACGAGGAGCCATAGCTAGGGTTTAGCTAGCTAGGCAAGAGAAAATAAGCAAAGGAGGGCGTTCACTAGCAAGCAGGTGGATACATATAGGAAACCCTAAGGGGTCATACTCACTACAGAGTACCCCACTGCAGGCTAGACAAACTACACATTCTGACACAAAAAACCAAACCAATCATGTATGAATCTTCCGTCTAAGTTGTATCGGGTTGCCTAACACAGTACACTCCTTATTCATTCGAGTGTGGTCGACTGCGTAAATGGGCACGGTCATTTGGTGAGAGTTGGTTGGGTCGGAAGTGTCAGAATAATGAACGAGAATGATGAAACTAGCAGCATGCAAGAGTACAAGTAGCAAACCCTAATTGGGTTGTACCCCATATGGGCTACCCCACTATAGCCTACACAACATGCAACATATAAGTTTGACGCACCCCCATAGGTAATGTGGGGGAGAACAAGAGGTCACAAGACCAGTCAAGAAAAGCAAAGCAAGCTCAGGGTGGATCACGAAGTCACCACACACTCTGAGCACAAGCAAATGGCCACAAGGCCAGTTTACATGCAGAGTTATATAATGGAGAACAAGCAGTACAGTGATCAAAACCTAGCAAGTGCAAGCATGCAGGTATATGTATATAGATCACAGTACAAGCAAAGTCAAGAAGTGAGCAAGTGAGACCAAGTAGGCACAAGGCCTAGAACAGTACAGAAACGCTGATGATCACAAGGCTGAAGTGCCTTGGTGAAGATATCAGCAGGGTTGGCCCGAGAGGCCACGTAAGCAAGACGAAGCTGACCACGCTGCGGCAACTCTCGAGCAAGGAAGTAACGCAGAGCGATGTGCTTCGTCCTGTGCTCCAGTTTGTGCTCCTGACACAAGGCAATCATGGCCTTGTTGTCGACGTACAGAACTGGGGGAGAACGAGGCGGCTCTCCCAAGTCGGTCAGCAGGTAGGTGAGCCAGCGTAACTCCTGTGCAGCTATGGCCCCTGCGTAGATCTCAGCCTCACAACTGGAACTGAGAACAGAAGACGAGTGGGTAGACCACCACGAAACAGAGCCGGAGCCAAGGCTGAAAGTGTAACCCTGTGACGACCGCTGCGTAGCCAAGTCGTCAACCCAAGAAGCGTCTGCGTGGCCAGTGAGGACAACTCGAGCTCGTCCTCCAAGCACGAGCCCCATGCCCGACGTACTGCACAAGTAGCGCAAAACCCTCTTAGCGGCCTCCCAGTGCTCTGGTCGGTGTCTCTCGGGTGCCAGGATGCTAAGAGGGTAGGCAAGGTCACGTCGAGTGCAGGTCATCAAGTACATGAGGCAGCCCACAAGCTCTGGATACGGGCCAATCGGCTCTACAGACTCGTCCGAAGGTGGAGCTGAGAGCGAGTGACCGGTAGGCAGAGGAGTGGACTGTGGCGAGGAGTACGTGAAGCGGAAGCGCTGAAGGACCTGCTGCACCATGTGTGACTGGGTCAAGGTAATGGTGCGCCGTGCTCTGTCCCGGGTGATCTCCAAGCCAAGATAGCTGCGCAGCTCACCCAGGTCTGTGCACGTGTGTCTCTTCTGCAGCTCCGAATTCACTAGGGTCAGTCCCTCGGTGTCAGCAGTGGCAAAGACCAAGTCGTCGACGTACACGAGGATGTAGAACGGCGGCAGCGAAGTGTCGGTGCGTAGAAACAGCGACGGGTCAGCAGTCGAAGGAGCAAACCCAAGAGCCGCAAGCGTCGTCCTCAGTGTGTCGTGCCACTCACGAGGTGCCTGGCGGAGACCGTAGACTGGCCGCCGGAGGCTCCACTGGGTACCTGCAGGAAACGACCCAGTGAAGCCAGGAGGGCGGCGCAGCCAGATCTCCTCGTGCAGGCTGCCCTGTAAGAAAGCTGTGCTGAAGTCAAGAAAGTGAAGCTCGTAGTCACGCTGAGCGGCGACGTGTAGCAGCACCCGAAGAGTGGTCATCTTCGGGGTAGGGGAGAAGGCCTGGAAGAAGTCAACTCCCTGTCGCTGACTGAAGCCTCGAGCAACGTAACGCGCCTTGAAGACAGGCGGAGAACCCGGCGGCCGCTTCACCCTGAAAATCCACATGCCATCGACTATGTTCGCCCCAGCAGGGGGAACCTCGTCGACGTAAGTGCCTGTGGACTTCCAAGATGCCATCTCTGCGTCCATGGCTGTCTGCCACTGAGAGGAGTAGGGACCCGTAATCGCCTCTGCGTAAGAGCGCGGGGTCGGGATGTCTGGTGCATCCGGGTCTCCCTCAGGTGCAATCTGCATGGACACGAGATGAGGTACAGCAGCTGCAAAACACTCAAAGTCCTCCTGCCTGTCCTCAAGGACGTCCGTGCCAAGAGCACACTCACCCCCGACGGACGGAGGACAGACAGACTCAGACTCAGCAACAAGACTAGCGGCGTAGTCGAGGCGACAGGCGGCAGCAAAGTCAACAAGCTCAGCAACTAGGACAAACGCAGCAGTGGACTCAAACGAAGGGTCAGTGACAACAGTGGCTAGAAGGCGTGTGACAGTAGGACTGGCAGCACAAGCAAGGTCTGACGGCGGGTCAGGAACGTCAGGAAGAGAGGACGCAGGAGGAGACGGCAGAGGCACACGCTTTGGAACAGAGGAAGGACGAAGTGCCATCTGGTGCGTGTCGGGGACAGGAGGAGGACGCTGATGCGGAACACGACGACCAATGCAAACAGCGCGAACAGGCGACGCAGGACGAGACGCTGGCTCACGACGCTCTGTAAGACCTCCTGTAAGCTCAGTGTAAGGAGAGGGAGCATGCAGTGGGGAGGCTGGCTGTAACTGCGGCTGCGACTGGTCAGGCGGTGGACACAGTAAGGGAGGAGTAAGGCCTGTAGAAGGCGGGAGACCAAGAAACTGCTGAAGCAGTGGAACGAAGTACGGTCGTGGCCGCACAGTGCCTCCAGAACCAGCACCGACAGCACCAGCACCCCCAGCTCCAGGGTCTCCAGCTCCAACGCCTGCAGTACCACCAGCTCCAGTAGCTCTAGTACCTCCAGTACGAGCACCTCCGGGACCAGCGGCTCCAGCACCTCCAGCAGCTCCAGCTCCAACGCCTCCAGCTCCAACGCCTGCAGCACCTGCAGCTCCAGCAGCTCCAGTACCTCCAGTACGAGCACCTCCGGGACCAGCGGCTCCAGCACCTCCAGCAGCTCCAGCTCCAGCGCCTCCAGCTCCAACGCTTGCAGCACCTCCAGCTCCAGCAGCTCCAGTACCTCCAGTACGAGCACCTCCGGGACCAGCAGCTCCAACACCTCCGGCTCCAACGCCTGCAGCACCACCAGCTCCAGCAGCTCCAGTACCTCCAGTACAAGCACCTCCGGGACCAGCGGCTCCAGCACCTCCAGGACCAGCAGCTCCAGCACCTCCGGCTCCAACGCCTGCAGCACCACCAGCTCCAGCAGCTCCAGTACCTCCAGTACGAGCACCTCCGGGACCAGCGGCTCCAGCACCTCCAGCACCAGCAGCTCCAACACCTCCGGCACCTCCAGGACCAGCAGCTCCAGTGCCTCCAGCTCCAGGGCCTCCAGCGGCAGGCCCCCCAGCTCTAGCAGCGCCACTCCGAAGGCTCCAGCGCCGAGCAAACCACTCGCGCAGCTGCGGAGAGAGACTCCAGCCGTGACGAGGCACCCGGAGAACCTCCAGCAGACAAAGTACCTCCAGGCGCAGCACGCTCAGGCGCAGCACTCCCAAGCTCAGCACCCCCAGGCTCCGCACGCTCAGGCTCAGCACCCCCAGGCTCCGCACCCTCGGACTCAGCAACCCCAGGCTCAGCACCCCCAGGCTCCGCACGCTCAGGCTCAGGACCCCCCGGCTCCGCACGCTCAGGCTCAGCACCCCCAGACGCAGCACCCCTAGCAGCACCACCCCCAGCAGCACCAGAGTCGACAGCGACCTCAACAGGCTCGACAGGGTCTACCTGAGACACACCTGAGGGAGCAGGACCCTGAGGGGGGAGGGGGTCTACCGGAGGAGGACCTGGTGCGAGGAAGAGCGGTGGGGGGGGGGGGAGGGGCAGTGCGGTAGGGGAAGAGACGGTAAAAGGGAACCGAATCGTCAAACGTGACGTCCTGAGAGGGCAGGACACGGCGCGAGGTGGGGTGGTAAAACTGCCAGCCAGGCGCGTCAGGGGGAAAGCCAAGGAAGACGCAAGGAATGGCACGGGAGGAGAGCTTGTCCGCGGACGTATCGTGGGCAAAGGCACGAGAGCCCCAGACCCGGAACACCGACGCATCGCCAACCTTCCCCGTCCAACGCAGTGTCGGCGAGGTCTCCGGCAAGGAGACACGGGGCCAGAGGTTGAGCTGATGCGCAGCATACCGGACCGCAAACGGCCACAGAAAATGGGGGGCAGCCGCATGGATCATGGAGGTACGAGCGACCTCCATGACTAAGCCAATGCGGCGCTCAGCAACCCCATTCTGCTGCGGAGAGGCCGGAAGCGTGAACGACTGGCGAATGCCCTCCCCACGACAAAAGTCCCGCAAGAGGTCGAAGGAAAACTCACCACCTCTGTCAGAGTGCAGACGCAGGACAGGAAGGTCCTCACAAAACCGCTCGCGAAGCTGGAGACGGACAGCGCGGATCCAAGGGATAAAAATATCAGGGACCTCCCCCTTGCTGCGCAAGGGGAAGACCGTGGTGTAACGCGTGTAGTCGTCAACAACCAGCAGAAAGCAGCGCTCGCGGCCCTGTCCACGGACGCGGGCTGGGCCCCACACGTCCATGTGGAGAGTCTGCAGGGGAGCAGTCGTCGGGGGAAACGAGGAGGAGTGAGGAGCGGCGCGCTGCCGCCCCTCGACACAGGGAAGGCAGGGAGGGGCAGGCGAGGGTGGGAGGGGAGGCAGAGACCTGGGAAGACACGAGACAAGGAGACGGGAGTGCATGCCACGGAGGCGCTGCACGGAGGGGTGACCAAGGCGGTGGTGCCAAAGGAGCGTCTGGTGCGACAGGGCGCGACACGAGCAGGGGGCCGCTAACTGACCTGACGCATACGCAGACGCAGCTACCTGGGGAGGCTCAGTAATCAGTGTGTACAGACTCGACCCAGGCCGACGGGTGAACGTGGCCAGGTGACGGCCAGTCCGGGAGCACGTACAGATCGCCACACGCTGTCCGCCAGGGGTGAAGGTATCAACCCATACATCCTGAAGGACGGCGTTGCTCACCAAGTTCGTAGAGAACGAGGGGAGGTGAAGACCTGACAGTGAGCCAGACAGAACCGCCGGACACGGGAGAACAGTGGAGGAACGTGCAAGAACTGGGGCCCCAGAGGGGTCAGCCAGAGAGACTGCAACAGGTGCAGGGAGTGGTGTGAGTGTGGTACTGTCGCGAAAGAAACAGCGGGAAGCACCTGAGTCAAGCGTGAAGGTGTGCAAGGCCGCAGCAGGCGCAGTACCAGAGAGGGCAGACTCACTAGCACCTAGAGCAGCAGCCTCTATACCTGGGTTGGGCGGCACATACAGGTAACAGTCACCCTCAGCACTAACAGTCAATGCATACATTGCAGTAAGGATAGCATCATAGTCAAGAGCAAAGATATCCACCCTCTGCCTAAGCAGCTCCAGCCAGCGGGGGAGCTCAACCGCGTCGCCAAACTCTGCACGCCAGGTGTCGCTCAGACAGGAGAAGCAGCGGGACTGTGTGTGACCAACTGTCCCGCAAGTCTGACCAGCCCGATCACCTGTGCGAATGACGTACGGGCAGCGAGCAGTACTCCGAGACGCCCCACGCTGAGCGTACCACTCACTAAGGTGCTGGGGCGTAAGGGTCTCGCGCGGACGCCGCTGCAGCTGCATCTGGCCACCGCCAGAAACTCCCCACCGAACAGCTCCGCCGAGACTGCCACTACGGCCGCCG
Source organism: Closterium sp. Naga37s-1 (assembly GCA_947471745.1). Taxonomy (NCBI): domain Eukaryota; kingdom Viridiplantae; phylum Streptophyta; class Zygnematophyceae; order Desmidiales; family Closteriaceae; genus Closterium; species Closterium sp. Naga37s-1. Next base: position 988,486 of record CANJKZ010000139.1, on the reverse strand, counting down.
CCACCACTCCCACTGCTGCCACCACCGCCGCCACCACTCCCACCACTACCACGAAGAGACGCCATAGCGGGCAAAGCAAGGAGGTGTGCGACCAGCACGGCAGCACGCAGGGAAGGCAGGGCGGCGAGCAGGCACTAGGGTAGGTTGGGGCGGCGCACGGTCAGGGAAGGGCGGCGCGCGGCCAGAGCAGGGCGGCGCAATTGACAGGGCAGGGCGGCGCAATCGGCAAGGCAGGGCGGCGGCCAGCAGGGCAGCGCGCAGGCAGGGCATGGCCGGGCGGCGGCCAGCAGGGCGGCGCACGGGCAAGGCAGGGCGGCGCGGCGGCGAGCGGCGCGCGGGCAAGGCAGGGCGGCGCGGCAGCGAGCGGTGCGCGGGTAGGGCTGAGCGGCGTGGCGGCGAGCGGCGCGCGGGTAGAGCAGGGCGGCGCGTCGACGAGTGGCGCGCGAGCAGGGAAGGGCGGCGCGGCGGCGAGCGGCGCGCGGGCAGGGCAGGGCGGCGCGGCGCGGCGACGAGCGGCGCGCGGGCAGGGCAGGGCGGCTCGGCGCGGCGACGAGCGGCGCGCGGGCAGGGCAGGGCGGCGCGGCGCGGCGACGAGCGGCGCGCGGGCAGGGCAGGGGGGCGCGGCGCAGCGACGAGCGGCGCGCGGGCAGGGCAGGTCTGCGCGGCGCGGCGACGAGCGGCGCGCAGGCAGGGCAGGGCGGCGCGGCGCGGCGACGAGCGGCGCGCGGGCAGGGCAGGGCGGCGCGGCGCGGCGCGGCGACGAATGGCGCGCGGGCAGGGCAGGGCGTGCGCGATCGCCGCGACGCAGGGCAGGGCAGGGCAGCGCGGCACTAGCAGGGCGGCGCGACGGGTGGGGTAGCGCGACACGGGCAGCGAGCTATACGGTGGGCTCTAAAAAAAAAACCGGTCCTAGGAGAGGACCTGCTCTGATACCATGTCAGAATAATGAACGAGAATGATGAAACTAGCAGCAAGCAGGAGTACAAGTAGCAAAACCTAATTGGGTTGTACCCCATATAGGCTACCCCACAATAGCCTACACAACATGCAACATATAAATTTGACAGGACGAGTTGTGAGTTTGCAAGTAGAGTGTTTACTTGCTAATGACCATCATCGTTTCCCTACATGCATTAAGCTTCTCGGCTCCCCGACTCTTTTCTCATTTAAACACCCGCTTTTATTATGCGCATGTCGATTGCACGTGAAGCGGCGTCCTCAAAACTGCACGATAGTGAGAAGATTTGAACAAGAATGTGTGAACTATGAAATGATGTGAGTACAAATATGAAACCCTAATTGGTTGTACCCCCTATGGGATACCCCACTATAGCCTACACAACAGCATAAGCTACAATGTTCTGACACACCCCCATAGGCAAAGTGGGGGAGAACAAGGGGTCACAAGACCAGTCAAGCAAAGCAAAGCAAAGCAAGCTCAGGGTGGATCACAAAGTCACCACACAGTCCGAGCACAGGGTCAAGGCCACACGGCCAGTTCACATGCAAGAGTACACACATATATATAAAGCTAGACAAGCAAGAGCAGGTATATATATATGTGAGAGTACAAGCAAGGTCAAGAGGAGAGCAAGTGAGGCAAGACGGGCACAAGACCCAGCTGAGTGCAGAAGCGCTGATGATCACAAGGCGGAAGTGCCTTGGTGAAGACATCAGCAGTGTTGGCCTCAGAGGCCACGTACGCAAGCCGCAACTGTCCACGTTGCTGTAGCTCACGAGCAAGGAAGTAGCGGAGAGCAATGTGCTTTGTTCTGTGCTCCAGTCGCTGCTCTCGACACAAGGCCAGCATGGCCTTGTTGTCTACGTACAGGACTGGAGGAGAACGAGGCGGCTCTCCAAGGTCGGTCAGCAGGTAGGTGAGCCAGCGAAGCTCCTGTGCAGCCATGGCCCCGGCGTAGATCTCAGCCTCACAACTCGAGCCAAGAACAGAAGACGAGCGAGTAGCCCGCCACGAAACAGAGCCGGAACCAAGGCTGAAGGTGTAACCCTGTGACGACCACTGCGTAGCCTGGTCGTCAGCCCAAGAAGCGTCCGCGTGCCCAGTGAGGACCACTGGACTCCGCCCTCCAAGCACTAGCCCCATGCCCGACGTACTGCACAAGTAGCGCAACACCCTCTTTGCTGCAGCCATGTGCTCTGGTCTGTGTCTCCCAGGAGCAACATAGCGTGCAAGAATGCTAAGAGGGTATGCAAGGTCAGGTCGTGTGCAGGTCATCAGGTACATGAGGCAGCCAACAAGCTCTGGGTACGGGCCACTCGACTCTACGGACTCATCCGAAGGCAGAGCTGAGAGCGAGTGGCGAGTAGACAGAGGAGTGGCCTGAGGCGAGGAGTACGTGAAGCCGAAGCGCTGAAGGACCTGCTGCACCATGTGTGACTGAGTCAGGGTAATGGTGCGGCGTGCTCTGTCCCGGGTGATCTGCAAGCCAAGGTAGCTGCGCAGTTCACCCAGGTCTGTGCACGTGTGTCTCTTCTGCAGCTCGGACTTCACGTAGGCGAGTCCAGCAGTGTCAGCTGTGGCAAAGACCAAGTCGTCGACGTACACGAGGATGTAGAACGGCGGCAGAGAGGTGTCGGTGCGTAGAAACAGCGACGGGTCGGCAGTAGAAGGAGCAAACCCAAGAGCCGCAAGCGTAGTCCTCAGTGTGTCGTGCCACTCACGTGGCGCCTGGCGGAGACCGTAGACTGGACGCCGGAGACTCCACTGGGTACCAAGAGGGAAAGACCCAGTGAAGCCAGGTGGGCGACGCAGCCAGATCTCCTCGTGCAGGCTGCCCTGCAAGAAAGCTGTGCTGAAGTCAAGAGAGTGCAGCTCGTAGTCACGGTGAGCAGCAACATGCAGCAGTACCCGAAGAGTGGTCATCTTCGGGGTGGGGGAGAAGGTCTGAAAGTAGTCAACTCCCTGCCGCTGACTGAAGCCACGAGCCACGTAACGCGCCTTGAAGACAGGTGGAGAACCCGGCGGCCGCTTCACCCTGAAGATCCACATGCCACTGACGATGTTCGCCCCAGGAGGGGGGACAGCGTCAACGTAGGTGCCTGTGGACTTCCAGGAAGCCATCTCTGCATCCATAGCTGCCTGCCACTGAGAGGAGTAGGGACCCTCTATCGCCTCCGCGTAAGAGCGCGGAGTCGGGATGTCAAGTGCATCCGGGTCTCCCTCAGGGGTAAGCAGTACGGACACGAGATGAGGTGAGGCAGCTGCCAGACACTGGAACTCCTCCTGCCTGTCCTCAAGGACGTCCGTGCCAAGGGCACACTCACCCCCGACGGACGGAGGACAGACAGACTCAGACTCAGCAACAAGACTAGCAGCGTAGTCTAAGCGACAGCGAGCAGCAAAGTCGACGAGCTCAGTAACGAGAGCAGACGCAGCAGTAGACTCGAAAGAAGGGTCAGTGACAACAGTAGCAAGGAGACGCGTGACAGTAGGACTGGCAGCACGAAGAGAGTCCGACTCCGGGTCGGCAAGAGCAGGAAGAGAGGACGCAGGAGGAGAAGGCAAAGGGGCACGCAGAGGAGCAGTGGACGGACGCAAAGACATCCGGTGCGTGCCAGGGACAGGAGGAGGACGCTGACGCGAACCGCGACCACTAGTGCGAGCAGCACGGACAGGCGACGCAGGGCGAGACGCAGGCTCACGACGCTCAGCCAGACCTCCAGTAGGACCAGTGTAGGGAGAAGGAGCAGGCAAAGGGGAGGTAGGCTGCAACTGTAGCTGGGACGAGACAGGCTGTGGACACTCTAAGGGAGGAGGAGGACCAGTAGAAGGTGGAAGACCAAGAACCTGCTGCAGGAGTGGAACGAAGTACGGTCGAGGCCGCGCGGCGACGCTAGAAGCAGCAAGGACAGCACCAGAACCCTCAGCAGGAGCACCCGCTCCAGCAGCACCACCAGGAGCTCCAGAACCCCCAGCAGCACCAGGGGCACCCCCAGCAGGACTGCCAGCGGTAGTCTCAGCGCCAACACCCTCAGCAGCACCAGCTCCAGCGCACCCAGGACGAGCACCTCCGGGACCCGCGACCGCAGCACCCTCAGCAGCCGAAGGACCTCCAGCACCAGCAGCACGCCTCCAGCGCCGGGCAAACCACTCACGCAGCTCCTGTGGAGAAAGTGGCTCCCGGCGAGACGAAGCACTCGGAGAACCTCCAGGCGGAGCACCTCCAGGCTCAGCACCCCCAGGCGTAGCACCCCAAGGCTCAGCACCCCCAGACGTAGCACCCCTAGGCTCAGCACCCCCAGGCTCAGCACCCCTAGGCTCAGCACCCCCAGGCTCAGCACCCCCAGGCTCAGTACCCCCAGGCTCAGTACCCCGAGGCTCAGCACCCCCAGGCTCAGCACCCCTAGGCTCAGCACCCCTAGGCTCAGCACCCCCAGACGCAGCACCCCCAGGCCCAGCACCCCTAGGCTCCGCACCCCCAGGTACAGCACCCCCAGCCTCAGCACCCTCAGCAGCACCAGAGTCACCAGTGACCTCGACAGGCTCGACTGCGTGTACCTGGGACACACCTGAAGGGGCAGGACGGGGGAGGGGGTCGACCTGGGGGGGACCTGGTACCAAGAAGAGTGGGGGTGGGGGGGGGGACGGAGTGCGGTAGGGGAAGAGGCGGTAGTAGGGGACCGACTCGTCAAACGTGACGTCCTGGGAGGACAGAACACGGCGAGAGGTGGGGTGGTAAAACTGCCACCCAGGCGCGTCAGGGGGGAACCCCAGGAAGACGCAAGGAGCAGCACGAGGGGATAGTTTGTCCGCAGACAGGTCGCGGACAAACGCCCGAGATCCCCAGACCCGGAACGCCGATGCATCGCCAACCTTCCCCGTCCACAGCAAGGCTGGGGAGGTCTCCGGCCTGGAGACCCTGGGGTGGAGGTTGATCTGATGCGCCGCGTACCTCACCGCAAACGGCCACAGAAAATGGGGGGCAGCCGCATGCATCATAGACGTACGAGCGACGTCCATGACCATGCCAATGCGGCGCTCAGCAATCCCATTTTGCTGCGGTGAGTCCGGAAGCGTGAAGGTCTGACGGATGCCCCGTGCACGACAGTAGGCACGCAGAAGGCCAGAGGAGAACTCTCCGCCTCTGTCCTAGTGCAGACGCAGAACAGGAAAGTCCGAACCGAAGCTCTGCCTGAGCTGGAGACGAGCTGCGCGGATCCAGTCGATCAGCACCTCAGTGACATCACCCTTGCTGCGCAAGGGGAAGACTGTGGTGTAACGCGAGTAGTCGTCAACAACGAGCAGGAAGTAGCGCTCGTGACCCTGTCCACGGACGCGGGCTGGGCCCCATACGTCCATGTGAAGTGTCTGCAACGGGGCCTCTGTCGAAGGAAACTGGGAGGAGTGAGGGGCAGCACGCTGGCGCCCCTCGACACAGGGGACACAGGTAGGGCCAGGGCCCTGAGGAAGGGGAGGGAGGGACCGGGGGAGACCGGACACAAGAAGACGGGAGGCCATACCTCTGAGCCGAAGCAGAGAGGGGTGGCCAAGGCGGTGGTGCCAGAGGAGAGTCTCGTGAGACAGGAGACGACACGAACAGGGGGCAGACTCAGGACCAGACCTGGACGCCGCAGCAAACACCTGACCCGACGTAACTACCCTACCAGACTCAGCAACTGGAGGAGACGCAGTGGTCAGAGTGTACAGGCTCGACCCCGGCTGACGGGTGAACGTAGCCAGGTGTCGGCCTGTGCCAGCCTCTGTACAGTGGGTCACTCTCTGACGTGCAGGAGTGAACTGGTGGACCCCCGCATCCTGTAGGTCAGCACCACTCACCAGGTTCGTCGAGAACGAGGGGAGGTAGAGACCAGACAGGGTGCCAGAGGGAGCCGCCGGACACGGGAGGACTGTGGAGAAACGAGACAGGACCGGACCCCCAGAGGGGTCAGCCAGAGACACCGCAACCGGCCGACTAAGTGGCGTGAGTGTGGTGCGGTCCCGAAAGAAGGAGCGAGACGCCCCAGAGTCAAGAGTGAAGGTGAGGGAGGCCGAAGCCGACGCGGTACCTGAGAGAGCAGACTCACCAGTACCTGAGGACGCAGACACACCAGCACCTAGAGCAGCAGCGTCGTAAGCACCTAGGGCAGCAGCCTCACCAGTACCTAGAGCAGCAGTCTCAATGCCCGGATCGGGCTGGAAACACCGGTAACAGTCACCCTCATCACTAATAGACACAGCATACATGGCAGAGAGAATAGCATCAAAGTCCAGATCAAAGATGGCAACCCCCGCCCTAGACAGCTCGTCCCAGCGAGGGATCTCGGAGGCCTCCGGGAACTGGTGACGCCATGCGTCCGTCAGGCGGCCAAAGCAGCGCGGAGTGGGGTGCGCACCCCCACACTGCTCACCCGCACGGTCGCCGGTGCGCAGGACGTAGGTACACGGACCAAAACCCCCACCCCGCTGGCGTGCAGTGTACCACTCACGGAGCTGCTGAGGGGACAGGGTCGCACGACCACGCTGCTGCTGCTGGCGCGAGCCACCACCGGAGCCACTCCTCTGCAAAGACCCGCGACCAGCTCCACCGCCACCCCCACCGCCTCCACCGCCTCCGCTGCCTCCACTGCCGCCGCCGCCTCCACCGCCTCCTCCACCGCCGCCTCCTCCGCCACCTCCGCTACCACCGCCACTGCCGCCGCGGCCTCCGCCTCCACTGCCGCCACCGAACCCCCCACCCCCACCTCCACCTCCACCGCTACCCCCACTCCCCCCACTGCCTCCACCTCCACCTCCACCGCCCGCTCCTCCAGCTCCCTTGCCCCCCTTGCCCTTGCCAGGGCGGCGTCTCCCGCTAGGGGCAGACGCCGCACCGACCGACTCAAGAACAAGGAGGTCGGCCGAAGCAGCAGAGGCAACAGAGGGCAGCAGGGGGGAGGGAGAACACCCCTCAAAGATGGGGGTGCGCGGGTCACCTCGAGAGGCTCCTACAGCGACTATGCTCTTTTCTATCGCGAGGAGGGCGTTCTCGAGGAGGTCTACAGTGAGTGTGGTGGGACAGACTGAGAGAAAGTGGTCCCTGACTACTCGAAGGGAGTCAGGGAGGCGAGTGACTAGGAAGTACAGAGTGATGTACATGGGGGGGGGGTTCGCGGTGCAGAAGTCAGCAGGAAGTGCAGCGCGGTAGCGAGTGTCACTAGTGCGGAGGTGCGTAATGAGGTCAGCAACGGTGGGAAAAGAAGCAAGGTCAGGGAAGAGGTACGGCAGCATGAGACGGCTCAGTGCAGCAGTGGAAGGGGAGGAGTAGCGCGCGACTACAGCGGCGTACAAGGTCTGAGCACTCTTGTACTGACTAAAGTGCGCACGCTCGGAGGTAGGGAGGTGGCGACGCACAGCAAGACGTGCAGCAGCATCGCGCGTGGCCCACTGGGAGCGAACAGTGGCGTCAGCATCAGCAGCAGGGGCAGGGGAAGCGCCAGAGGTGAGGTCAAAGAGAGAGAGGCCGTCCGCCCTATCGCACTGTAAGAACAGCTGTAGGTCATCTACCCAGACCTCAAAGTCAATGGCCCGACCCTCAGCGTCAAAAGTGAGGACACTAGGGGTGGCCATGACAGCAGTAGACCAGCAGTGCAGGCAGTAAGGGGAAGAGCACGCAGTGACAGAGGGTCTGTGCTCACCGGACAGGGCTGCTCGGGCGGCTCGGCTGCAGGGCGGCTCGACGGCTGGGCGGCTCGGCGGCTGGGCGGTCGGCTGCACGGCGGCTCGGCTGGTGGGCGGCCGGGCGGCTCGGCTGCAGTGCGGCTCGGCGGCGGGGCGGCTCGGCTGCTCTGCTGCTGGGCGGCTCGGCTGCGCTGTTGCTGGGCGGCTCGGCCGCTGTAGAGAAGTGGCGGGGCCGCTGCAGAAAGGGCGGCGGGGCCGCTTGATAGGGCGGCGGGGCCGCTGCAGAGAAGCGGCGGGGCCGCTGCAGAAGGGCGGCGGGGCCGCTGGGTAGGGCGGCGGGGCCGCGAGGTAGGGCGGCGGGGCCGCGAGGAAGGGCGGCGGGGCCGCTAGGTAGGGCGGCGGGGCCGCGCGATGGGGCGGCGGGGCCGCGAGGAAGGGCGGCGGGGCCGCTAGGTAGGGCGGCGGGGCCGCGCAATGGGGCGGCGAGGCCGCAAGGAAGGGCGGCGGGGCCGCTAGGTAGGGCGGCGGGGCCGCGCGATGGGGCGGCGGGGCCGCGAGGAAGGGCGGCGGGGCCGCTAGGTAGGGCGGCGGGGCCGCGAGGAAGGGCGGCGGGGCCGCTAGGTAGGGCGGCGGGGCCGCGCGATGGGGCGGCGGGGCCGCGAGGAAGGGCCGCTAGGGCGGCTCGACGAAGTGAGGGCCCGGAGCGCGACTCGGGCTGAGCGCGCTTCGGGCAGGAAAAAAAAACTCGATGTGGTGGGCCCTAAGCACAGTTCCCAAGGGGGAACCTGCTCGATACCATGAGAAGATTTGAACAAGAATGTGTGAACTATGAAATGATGTGAGTACAAATATGAAACCCTAATTGGTTGTACCCCCTACGGGATACCCCACTATAGCCTACACAACAGCATAAGCTACAATGTTCTGACAGATAGCGGTATTCGTGGCTACATCGTGCACAGTGGCGTGTTCATTTGTCCCCAAATTTTGATGTCCGGGTTAAGTGTAGGACCCCGTTCTCGGCTGTCACAATAGAACTAGCTTCTTCGCCATCGCAAGGAAGTCGTTGAAATTGGTGACGACGTGGAGCAATATATCTAAAAGAACGGTTGATCCGCTCCGCCTTGTGCACGTAGCCCACTTGCTTGTGTCAGAATCCCAGCCACTAGATCACTGAGATAGAAGTTTTTGATAAATTGCAGGTAAGTGCGCCCATAACCTCCCAGACAAACGCGCATATAAACCGTCCCTAGGAACAATCGGGCAACTTCAATGCATGTCTTCTGACACCCCCCCTCACATGGATGCCCTTGGACACGGCGCAGCGGCACCACCAGCATGTGCGCACATGGGGATCCGAACCCAATACCTTCGTTCTTATGCCATATCAGAATCCCGACCACTACACCACTAGGATAAACGGGATTGTTAAGTAGTGGGTGAGTGCGCCCATAACCTACCAGGCAAATGTGCCTGTAACCCTTGTCTATGATCAATTGAGGATCCCAGTCCAGGTCTTCTGACAGCTCATACAGTGCCAAATATACACGCATGTAGTCATAGACTGGTCCAAGTTGCCGACAAGTATGCGGCTTCTGTTTCACTACGTCTGGTGCGACATAGTTTGCGTAAAAAAACACGTTCATCATGAAGATCACTCCGAAACTAGGCTATGAATAAATGCCAAAACTTCCTAGTACATAAATAAAGCTCCCCCAGTTGTGGGTGTACTCAGAAACATTTGGGAAATATGAGATTGATTCCAGTATGTGAGCGGCTAGGAAAAATGTGATCCGCATTATGTAGGATTATTTCTTTGCTTTTGACGTGGCGTTTGACGAGCTTCTCCACATCAGCAACCGTGAAGTGGCATCCACCGTGAATGAGGCATGCTTGCATCTTGCTTGGGCGCCACGCGGACTGATTTTGCCAGATCAGACAGCCAGCGGTGATTTCTCCCATGCATTCCAAAGAATGTTCAGGGTTTTTTCACCGGAATGAGGAGAGGCGCCGCCTGGTCAGCGGAGTGCGCGTGTCGCTGGGCGGAGGAAGTGTTGTGCACATGGGGGAAGTGTCTAGAGAAAACAAATGCAGATGGGAGAAACATTTTTCACTTGACTGGGACTAATGTCATAGCGGGATATTTGGTCATGGTAAGGCTTTAATCAGAATAGATGCTAGCGACAACTCTATAATGTTGCACTTCCGTCATTTCCATCTCAGATTGTCCAATGTTCTGAAGTACATCCAAGAAGGCGTTTAGAATTCGAGAAATCAAGAAATAGGTTTTGGCTGGTTCTCGGGTAGGCTCAAATAATTGCACCCATAAATGGGTGACTACGAGCCACATGTTCCCTGACCGAGTGAGTTTTCTTTCGGGGCTTGGCTAAAGCCCGCTGGGAGACCAGCGCATGGGGCTGCCACATTGAAATGCGGCTGGAGGCTCACTTCGTTGTATTCGATTTCCATTTTCTTGCTTGCCAAAGCTCTCGCATCTTTCGCTTCTTGTGACCTAAGCTCACTCAGTTTCCCTTAGCTTCACTCTTTCTTTAGTCGACATGGCGGCAGTAGCAGAGCAGAACAAGATGCTAGAGGAGGTGGAGTCAATCCATCAAAACCTAGTCGGCATCCGCGACAAGCTCAAGGCGATGAAGGAGGAGCCGAAGCAGCACAGCCAGGAGGAGGTGCACCATCTGCAGCAGATGCTCGATGCCATCGACTCGCGTCGCAAGGACGGCATCTTTGCAGGTTCCCTCACGACTGGCGTCCCCGAGGGTCAAGCGCTATGCCTCGAAGTGCTGGACGAGGCCTATGGTACGAGTCCCGCTACAGCTCCGTTTACGTTTGCGTTTATGGCCTGTATGCAGAGCGTTTGAAGCGCTAACAGCCTGAGAGTGCTATTAAACTCCAAGTCTTTTTCGTGGTTACGTGATGTTAAATTCGTTCCAACAGACCTCGTCAGCGAGCTGATGGCGGAGACGCCGGAGATGTCTCCGGAGATTCGGCGCACGTACACGACGCTGGCGGGGATCAAGAACAAGCTGATCAAGCTCAAGGCGTCGCGGTCGTACACGCTTGACGACGTGCACCACTACCAGCTCATGGTCGACTCCATCGACGCCGCGCGCAAGGACGGCATCTTCAACGGAGACGTCAACAACATCCCCTCGGGCCAGGCGCAATGCGCCAACATACTGTTTCAAGTATACGGTGAGCCTTGGGCCGGTCTACTCACTTGTAATTGGATTTCGCAATGGAAGATGATAGGTTTGAAGGGGTTTTTTTTTGCATCTTCTGTTGCCGGTTCGCCCAAACTGCTCAACACAGCCTGGACTGGTTCGGGAACTTATCTAGCCATGTGTCTCTTGACGTCACTGATTTCTCTCTCCGCGTACCCCGGCCCTCCCGCCGCCCCTTCCCCACCCGCCCCGACGCGCAGAGCTGCTGCGGCAGCTGCTGGCGTCGGCGCCGGAGATGAACCCGCAGATGCGCGGCATCTACTCGCACCTGGCGGGCATCAGGCGCAAGCTGGCGGACATGCGGCAGCATAACGTGACGCACACGTGCGACGACCTGCAGATGTACCAGGTGCAGCTGGACGCAATCGACAAGGACCGCGAGGACGGCATCTTCGGCGGCTCGCTCTCCACCAAGGTGCCCGCGGGGCAGGCGCTCTGCTCCACGCTGCTCGCGCAGTGCTACAAACTCGTGGGCGAGCTGCAGGACACCGCCACGGATGCTTAGAGGCGTCGTACCAGGGGCGTGCAGGCGCCATGGGGATTGATTAGAGGCGCCGATATTAGGGGAGGAATATAGGTGTGATGGGATGGTGGGGCAGAGCGGGAGTGTGGGGAGTGTGTTGGGGGGGGAGGGCGAGAACAGGCACATGGGAGGGCCATGTGGGTGCATGGTGTGAGGGTTCTGACTAGGAATACATACCGGTACATTTGGAGCAGCAAAGGAGGATACATGTAGAAGAAGCTGAGCTGCTGGTTTTGTTGGATGTTTTATGATTGATCAAATGAAGAGCAATTTCCTCCCCAAAACCTCCATGAAGTTGCATTCAAATGCCGCCCAGGCGCTTTTGAGTCAGATATCTTATATACATTTGCATGTACATTGTGGGAATTGACAATTATGGGAAATGTTCAAAATATGTGACCATTCAGTAGTTCAGCACAGCATTGTAGAAATGCTACCTTAAAGTGTATTGGTATTTTGCTGTAGAGAGTATATCGATAACTTCATACCGTATTACCCCGGATAGTAGCGCATATGCGCTTATAATAAAATCAGTTTTTTCAAGGGGGGCGCTTGTAATTGAGTATCGGCCATAAGCGCCGGCGCTTATATAATAACAAATACAGAAATACAAATTCAACGCACCAAATTGTGCATTTCAGTCTCGTAAGTTCAATCGAATCGAACTTTTACAGCGTCTTGAATCAGAATCGCGCGAGGGCGATTTCCTGACTGTGCACAGAGATTTGGCACGTCACTTTGCCTGCGTGCCAGCTCATCCTGACTGGACGCGCAACAAATGAAGCCTTCGAAAGTCAAACAAATTGAAAATGGGTGTTGACTCGCTTGAAATTCGAAATTCGTTACCGTTTTAATCAGGATTGTAAAATAAAAATATGCATGCGCTTATAATAAATCAGGGTTTTACAGGGGGGGCGCTTCTAATCGAGTCGCGGCTATAAGCGCATGCTCCAGATAGAAGCGCCGGCGCTTTTAAACGGGCGGCGCTTATATCCGGACCCATCCGGTACTGTAATTGTGGCACAGCGTATGTTGACCCAGCGGACCCGCAATATGCCCTGATGAGATTCAAGCTCCAGCACGGTCCATCTCGGGTGCATGACGAGTTTGCGGTGGCGAGGATCTTTATGGCGCCAAGGGGGGTGGTGACAATGGAGGATAGCGTGGTGCTGCCGGGGAAGCGGGTTGATGTAGCGGTGCGACGACCAATGGCCGGAGAGGCTCACGCTCTAGAGAACAGCGTCGCGGACCCGCTATCGTGTCAAAATACAATTCCACTTGCTAGGCTATAGTGGGTTACTCAGTACGGGGTACAACCCCAATTAGGGTTAGCCTATACAAACCTGTACTGCCCTGTTTCTAGTCATTCCTGCACAGTGATTCTGACATGGTATTCAGAGCAGGAAACCTGTTAGGTTTTTAGGGCCCACCGATAGTTCCGCTAGTTCCTGCCCGAAGCGCCCTTGCGCTGTCCGGCCTTGCTCGCACAGTGTCGCGCTGCCCTGCAGCTACTCGCACTGCCTGCCCTAGCGCGCTCCCCTACTGCAGCCCGCGCGTCGCGCCGTGCAGCCCGCACGTTGCGCCCTGCTGCAGCCTGCGAGTCGCGCCCTGCTGCCCTGCCCAGCGCGCGCCGCCCTGCCCTGCAGCCCGCGCCCAGCTGCCCTGCAGCCCGTGCATCGCGCTGCCCTGCCCTTAGGCCCGCGCGCCGCCCTGCCCTGCAGCTCGCGAACCGCGCTGCCCTGCCCTTAGGCAAGCGCACCGCCCTGCCCTGCAGCCCAGCGCGTCGCGCCCTGCTGCCCTGCCCAGCGCGCGCCCCACTGCCCTGCGCGTCGCGCCCTGCTGCCCCGCGCGTCGCGCCCTGCTGCAGCCCAGCGCGTCGCGCCCTGCTGCCCTGCCCAGCGCGCGCCCTGCTGCCCTGTCCAGCGCGCGCCCCGCTGCCCTGCAGCCCGTGGATCGCGCTGCCCTGCCCTTAGGCCCGTGCGCCTTGCCCTGCAGCCCGCGGCGCGCCCTGCCCTGCCCAGCCGCGCCGCCCAGCCGTGCCGAGCCGCGCCGCCCAGGCCGAGCCGCGCCGCCCAGCCCGAGCCGCACTGCCCCACCCGAGCCGCGCCGCCCTACCTCATTCGCCAGCCCCACCGAGCCGCACTGCTACTACTACTGCTGCTGCTGCTCATGCTACTGCTGCTGCTGGTGGAGGTGCTGCTGGGAGTGCTGGAGGTGCTTGTCAGAAATGAGAAGGAAGGAATGACTAGAATGAGAGCAGTACAAGGTTTGTATAGCAAAACCTAAATTGGGCTGTACCCCATAAGGAGTGCCCCAATACAGCCTAGAGCATAGTTCTGACACACCCCCATAGGCAAAGTGGGGGACAAGCAAGAGAACGAAGCAAGGTCAAGCTCAGGGTGGATCACAACGTCACCACGCATTCTGAGCACAAGCAAATGGCCACAAGGTCAGTTCACATGCAGAGTTATATATAAAGGAGAACAAGCAGTACAGTGATCACAACCTAGCAAGTGTAAGCATGCAGGTATATGTATATAGATCACAGTACAAGCAAAGTCAAGAAGTGAGCAAGTGAGGCCAAGTAGGCACAAGGCATAGAACAGTACAGAAATGCTGATGATCACAAGGCTGAAGTGCCTTGGTGAAGACATCAGCAGTGTTGGCCTGAGAGGCCACGTACACAAGACGAAGCTGACCACGCTGCTGCAACTCTCGAGCAAGGAAGTAGCGCAGAGCGATGTGCTTCGTTCTGTGCTCCAGTCTGTGCTCCTGACACAAGGCAATCATGGACTTGTTGTCGACGTACAGAACTGGAGGAGAACGAGGCGGCTCGCCCAAGTCGGTCAGCAAGTAGGTGAGCCAGCGTAACTCCTGTGCAGCCATGGCCCCTGCGTAGATCTCAGCCTCACAACTGGAACTGAGAACAGAAGACGAGCGGGTAGACCGCCAAGAAACAGAGCCAGAGCCAAGGCTGAAAGTGTAACCCTGTGACGACCGCTGCGTAGCCAAGTCGTCAACCCAAGAAGCGTCTGCGTGACCAGTGAGGACAACTCGAGCCCGTCCTCCAAGCACGAGCCCCATGCCCGACGTACTGCACAAGTAGCGCATCACCCTCTTAGCGGCCTCCTAGTGCTCTGGTCGGTGTCTCCCGGGCGCAACGTAGCGAGCTAGGATGCTAAGAGGGTAAGCAAGGTCAGGTCGAGTGCAGGTCATTAGGCACATGAGGCAGCCCACAAGCTCTGGATACGGGCCACTCGGCTCTACGGACTCATCCAAAGGCAGAGCTGAGAGCCAGTGACCGGTAGGCAGAGGAGTGGCCTGTGGCGAGGAGTATTCGAAGCCGAAGCGCTGAAGGACCTGCTGCACCATGTGTGACTGAGTCAAGGTAATGGTGCGCTGTGCTCTGTCCCGGGTGATCTGCAAGCCAAGATAGCTACGCAGCTCACCCAGGTCTGTGCACGTGTGTCTCTTCTGCAACTCCGACTTCACGTGGGCGAGTCCCTCAGTGTCAGCAGTGGAAAAGACCAAGTCGTCGACGTACACGAGGATGTAGAACGGCGGCAGAGAAGTGTCGGTGCGTAGAAACAGCGACGGGTCAGCAGTCGAAGGAGCAAACCCAAGAGCCGCAAGAGTCGTCCTCAGTGTGTCCTGCCACTCGCGAGGCGCCTGGCGGAGACCGTAGACTGGCCGCCGGAGGCTCCACTGGGTACCTGCAGGAAACGACCCAGTGAAGCCAGGTGGGCGGCGCAGCCAGATCTCCTTGTGCAGGCTGCCCTGTAGGAAGGCTGTGCTGAAGTCAAGAGAGTGAAGCTCGTAGTCACGCTGCGCGGCAACGTGCAGCAGCACCCGAAGAGTGGTCATCTTCGGGGTAGGGGAGAAGGTATGGAAGAAGTCAACTCCCTGTCGCTGACTGAAGCCTCGTGCAACGTAACGCGCCTTCAAGACAGGCGGAGAACCCGGCGGCCGCTTCACCCTGAAAATCCACATGCCACTGACGATGTTCGTTCCAGGTGGGGGAACCTCGTCAACGTAAGTGCCTGTGGACTTCTAGGATGCCATCTCTGCGTCCATGGCTGTCTGCCACTGAGAGGAGTAGGGACCCTCTATCGCCTCTGCGTAAGAGCGCGGGGTCGGGATGTCTGGTGCATCCGGGTCTCCCTCAGGTGCAATCAGCATGGACACGAGATGAGGTACAGCAGCTACAAAGCACTCAAAGTCCTCCTGCCTGTCCTCAAGGACGTCCGTGCCAAGAGCACACTCACCCCCGACGGACGGAGGACAGACAGACTCAGACTCAGCAACAAGACTAGCGGCGTAGTCTAGACGACAGGCGGCAGCAAAGTCAACAAGCTCAGCAACAAGGGCAGACGCAGCAGTGGACTCAAACGAAGGGTCAGTGACAACAGTGGCTAGAAGACGCGTGACAGTAGGACTGGCAGCACGAGCAAGGTCAGACGGCGGGTCAGGGACATCAGGAAGAGAGGACGCAGGAGGAGACGGCAGAGGGACACGCTGTGGAGCAGTGGAAGGACGGAGTGCCATCTGGTGCGTGACTAGGATAGCAGGAGGACGCGGACGCGGAACACGACCAGTGCGAACAGTGCGAACAGGCGACGCAGGACGAGACTCAGGCTCACGACGCTCCGTAAGGCCTCTAGTCGGCCCAGAGTAAGGAGAAGGACCAGGCAGCGGAGAGGCTGGGTGTAACTGCGACTGCGACTGGATAGGCGGTGGACACAGTAAGGGAGGAGTAGGACCAGTAGAAGGCGGGAGACCAAGAACCTGCTGAAGGAGTGGAACGAAGTACGGCCGCGGCCGCGCAGCGCCTCCAGAACCAGCAGAGACAGCACCAGTACCCCTAGCGCCAGGGTCTCCCGCTCCAACTCCCTCAGCACCACCAGCTCCAGCACCAGCAGCACCTCCAGCAGCAACAGCTCCAGCGCCTCCAGCTCCAACTCCTGCAGCACCACCAGCTCCAGCACCTCCAGCAGCTCCAGCTCCAGCAGCACCTCCAGTAGCAACATCTCCAGCGCCTCCAGCTCCAGCTCCTGAAGCACCACCAGCTCCAGTCGCTCAAGTACCTCCAGTACGAGCACCTCCGGGACCAGCGGCTCCAGCACCTCCAGCAGCTCCAGCACCAGCAGTACCTCCAGCAGCTCCAGCACCAGCAGTACCTCCAGCAGCTGTAGCAGCAGGGGCAGCGCGGGCAGGGCAGCGCGGCTCAGTAGGGCAGGGCGGCGCGGCTCGGCAGGGCGGCGCGGCTCGGCAGGGCGGCGCGGCTCGGCTGGGCGGCGCGGCTCGGCTGGGCGGCGCGGCTCGGCTGGGCGGCGCGGCTCGGCTGGGCGGCGCGGCGTGGCAGGCAGGCGGGCGCGGCGGCGCGCTTAGCAGGGCGGGCGGTTACCAGGGGCGGGTGCAGGGCAGGGCCGCAGCTGGCGGTTAGGTCAGGGCCGCGACGGGGCGGCTGTAGGGCAGGGCCGCGACGAGGCGGCGGCAGAGCAGGGCCGCGACGGGGCGGAAGCAGGGCAGGGCCGCGACAAGGCGGCTGCAGGGCAGGGCCGCGACGGGGCGGCGGTAGAGCAGGGCCGCGACGAGCGGCTGAGGGCAGGGCCGCGACGGGTGGCGGCAGGGCAGGGCCGCGACGGGCGGCGAGGTCAGGGCCGCAACTGGGGGCGGCAGGGCAGGGCCGCGACGGGCGGCTAGGTCAGGCCGCGACGGGCGGCTAGGTCAGGCCGAGACGGGCGGCGACAGGGCAGGGCCGCGACGGGCGGCAAGGTCAGGGCCGCGACGGGCCGGGAGGGCAGGGCCGCGACGGGCGGCAGGAGGGCAGGGCGCGCGACGGCGCAGGTGAGGCAAGCGCGAGGCGCGCTTCGGGCAGGGCAGGAAAAAAAATCTTATCGTGGTGGGCCCTAAAAAAAACGTTCCCACTAGGGAACGTGCTCTGAAGCCATGTCAGAAATGAGAAGGAAAGAATGACTAGAATGAGAGCAGTACAAGGTTTGTATAGCAAAACCTAAATTGGACTGTACCCCATAAGGAGTGCCCCACTACAGCCTAGAGCATAGTTCTGACAGTGCTGCTCGTGCTGGAGGTGCTGGAGGTGCTGCTGGGAGTGCTGGAGGTGCTGCTGGTGCTGGAGGTGCTGGACCTTCTACTGACCGTCACTGTCTGTCATGGCCACTATCACGGTAGTTGCAGCGGCTAGGGGTGGACAGCAGCGGTCACTGCCTCTCCCGGACGACCCCACCCCTCAGCAGCTTCGTGAGTGGGTTATTCAGCGAGGCAAACCTGGTGGTGGAGGTTTTGGTTTTATGGGTACTGCACAGCGGCGGCAGCAGCGTCCGCAGGACACCTTCTCCCTGCAGCGGCTTCGCGACTGTGCTTCTCAGCGATGCGTCCCTGGTTGTGTAGAGGCTGCTGCTCTCGGTTCTAGTGAGTCTGTTGCCGCTCCAGGTGCTAGTGAGTCTGCTGCAGCTCTTGGTGCTCGTGAGTCTGCCGACGCTCTAGGTGCTAGTGCGTCTACTGCCACAGGTCCTGCCTCAGCTGAGGCCTTGCACACTTTCACACTTGACACAGACGCATCACATTGCTTCTTTCGTGATTGCACCACAGTCACACCACTCGCAGCACATGTCCCAGTCTCACTGGCTGACCCCTCTGGGGGCCCAGTAGTTGCGCGAGCCTCCACTGTCCTCCTGTGTCCGGCGGTCCCCTCCGGGTCTCTCTCAGGTCTCCACCTCCCTGCGTTCTCGACGAACTTGTTGAGCTACGCAGTTCTCCAGGATGTATGGGTTGACACCTTCATTCCTGGAGGACAGCGTGTGGCGATTTGTATGTGCTCACGGACTGGCCGTCACCTTGCTACGTTCACTCGCCAGCCTGGGTCCGGTCTGTACACACTGACCACTGCGTCTGCACAGGTGGCTGAGTCAGGTCAGGTGGCTGCGCGAGTCGAGTGTCTGCGTCTGGTCAGCTTGCAGCGTCTTGCTCGTGTCGGGTACTCTCTCACCAGACTCTCCTCTGGCACCACCGCCTCGGTCACCCCTCGCTGCCGCGTCTCCGCAGCATGCACTCCCGTCTCCTTGTCTCTGGCCTTCCCAGATCCCTACCCTCCCTCCCGCGCTCACCTGCACCGCCGTGCCTTCCCTGCGTCGAGGGGCGGCAGCGCGCCGCTCCTCACTCCTCCGAGTTTCCTCCGACCACTGCTCCTCTGCAGACTCTCCACATGGACGTGTGGGGCCCGGCCCCCGTCAGTGGAACGGACCAGGAGCGCTACTTTCTGCTGGTGGTTGACGACTACACACACTACACCACTGTCTTCTCCTTGCGGTGCAAGGCGGACGTCAGCGGTGTTTTTATCCCCTGGATCCGTGCTACTCGTCACCAGCTGCGCGAGAGGTTTCGGCGGGACTTGCCAATCCTGCGTCTGCACTCTGACAGGGGCGGTGCGTTCTCTTCTGGCCTCCTTGAGGAGCTCTGTCGAGACGAGGGCATCCGCCAGACGTTCACGCTTCCGGCCTCTCCTCAGCAGAATGGGATTGCCGAGCGTCGCATTGGCTTGATCATGGAGGTTGCGCGTACCTCCATGATCCATGCGGCTGCTCCCCATTTTCTGTGGCCGTTTGCGGTCCGATACGCTGCGCATCAGCTCAACCTCTGGCCCCGTGTCTCTGAGCCAGAGACCTCGCCCACACTCCGGTAGACGGGGAAGGTTGGCGATGCGTCGGTGTTTCGGGTCTGGGGCACGCTCTCCCTTATTCGCGATGCCAAAGCGAGCAAGCTCTCCTCTCGTACTCTCCGCTGCGTCTTCCTTGGCTTCCCCACCGGCTCCCCGCCGTGGCAGTTATACCACCCGCGCTCGCGTCGAGTCTTCTCCTCCCAGGACGTCACCTTTGACGAGTCTGTCTATTTCTACAGGCTACACCCGCACGCGTCTTACCCGGTCCCCCTAGCGCCTCTCTTCCTGATACCAGTCCCCCCCCCCGGTAGACCCCCTCCCCCCACAGGATCCTGCTCCCTCAAGTGTGTCTCAGGTGGACCCACTCCCCTTGGTTGAGCCTTTGGAGCTCTCTTCTGACTCCTCTGGCCCAGCTGAGGGGGGTGACCCCGCCGCTGATGACACGGCGGCCACTCGCCGCTCTCCACGCTTGGAGACCCCCCCTGGTTTTCCACCTCGGCCGTCTTCGCCGCCTCCGCAGCCTGCTGCTGTGGACTCTGGAGCTGAGACTGCTGGTGCTGGTTCTGGGGGTGCTGCGACTGGGGGTGCTGACTCTGGGGGTGCTGCGAGTCCTAGTGACGGTGACCCTGCTGGAGGTCCTGGAGCTGGACAGCCACCGCAGCCTGATCTACTTGAGACGCTCTCGCCGCAGCAGATTCGTGCGTGGATCGTTCGGCGAGGTAGTCCTGGTGGTGGAGGGTTCGGTCCTGCTAGTGCTGGAGCTGCTAGTCCTGGAGGTACTGCTGGGGGTACTAGAGGTGCTGCTGGTGCTGGAGGTGCTGGAGGTCCTGCTGGTGCTGGAGGTACTGGAGGTAGTGCTGGAGGTGCTGGAGCTGCTAGTGCTGGAGGTGCTGGAGCTGCTAGTGCTGGAGGTGCTGTTGGTGCTGGAGGTACTGGAGGTACTGCTGGAGGTGCTGCTAGAGCTGGAGGTGCTGGAGCTGCTAGTGCTGGAGGTGCTTCTGGTGCTGGAGGTGCTGGAGGTGTTGGATGTGCTGGAGGTGCTGCTGGTGCTGGAGGTACTGGAGGTAGTGCTGGAGGTGCTGGAGCTGCTAGTGCTGGAAGTGCTGGAGCTGCTAGTGCTGGAGGTGCTGCTGGTGCTAGAGGTACTGGAGGTAATGCTGGAGGTGCTGCTAGAGCTGGAGGTGCTGGAGCTGCTAGTGCTGGAGGTGCTGCTGGTGCTGGAGGTGCTGCTGGTGCTGGAGGTGCTGGAGATGCTGGAGGTGCTGGAGGTGCTGCTGGTGCTGGAGGAACTGGAGGTAGTGCTGGAGGTGCTGGAGCTACTAGTGCTGGAGGTGCTGGAGCGGCTAGTGCTGGAGGTGCTGCTGGTGCTAGAGGTGCTAGAGCTGCTAGTGCTGGAGGTGCTGCTGGTGCTGGAGGTACTGGAGTTGCTGCTGGTGCTAGAGGTGCCGGACCTGCTGGTGCGCTTCGCCACCTTCTCGGTCTTCCGCCAGCTCCTACTGAGTTCCCTGTCGCTGGTACTACTCCGCCTTTACTGTTCCCACCAGCAGACCTGTCTCAGCCACCGCTACTCCCTCACTCCCCACTGCCTACTCCTGCTCCTTACACTGCTGTGACAGAGGCCCTGACTGCGCGTCGAGAGCCTGAGACTCGTGCTTCCACTCCTGAGCGTCGAGAGCCTGAGACTAGAGCTTCCGTTCCTACTCGTGTTCGTCGTGTGCGTCGTCCTCGTGCTCCCGCTATCCCAGGCACTCACGATATGACACTCCGTCCTTCCTCTGTTCCACAGCGTGTTGTCCTACCGTCACCTCCTGCGTCTTCTCTTCCTGACGTTGCTGACCCTCCGTCTGACCTTGCTCGTGCTTCCAGTCCGACCGTCACTCACTTTCTTGCTACAGTTGTGATGGACCCTACGTTCTCGTCTCCTGCTGCGTCTGCCTTAGTCGCTGAGCTAGTTGACTTTGCTGCTGCGTACCGCCTAGACTACCTTGCGAGTCTTGTTTCTGACCCTGACCATGCCTGTCCTCCGTCCGTCGGGGGTGACGTTGCCCTTGGCTGTGACGTTCTTGAGGACAGGCAGGAGGAGCTGGAGTGCCTTGCGGCCGCTGCACCTCATCTCGCTACCATGCTGCTTGCCCCTGAGGGAGACCCGGATGCACTTGACATCCCCACCCCGCGCTCTTACAGAGAGGCGATCTCGGGTGAGTACTCCTCTAAGTGGCAGACAGCCATGGACGCAGAGATGGCTTCCTGGAAGTCCACAAGCACCTACGTCGACGAGGTTCCCCCACATGGGGCGAACATCGTCAGTGGCATGTGGATTTTCAGGGTGAAGCGGCTGTCAAACATTATATATGTTGTATCTGTGTAGGCTACAGTGGGTTAGCCTTTAGGGGGTACATTACTCTAGGGTTAGGTACTTGTACTCCCATTCCTTTCTAGTCCACACACTTCTTCTTTCTAACAGCGGCCGCCGGGTTCTCCGCCTGCCTTCAAGGCACGTTATGTTGCTAGAGGCTTCGGCCAGCGTGAGGGGGTCGACTTCTTTCAGACCTTCTCCCCCACCCCGAAGATGACCACTCTTTGGCTGTTGCTACACGTTGCAGCTCAGCGTGACTACGAGCTGCACTCCCTCGACTTCTCGACAGCTTTCTTGCAGGGTAGCCTTCACGAGGCCATCTGGCTGCGCCGTCCAGAGGGCTTCACTGGGTCGTTTCCTGAGGGTACCCAGTGGAGCCTACGGTGACCAGTGTACGGCCTGCGTCAGGCGCCCCGCGAATGGCACGACACACTGAGGACGACACTTGCGGCTCTTGGTTTTGCTCCCTCAACAGCAAACCCGTCGCTGTTTCTGCGCACTGACACTACTCTGCCGGCGTTCTACATCCTCGTGTACGTCGACGACTTGGTCTTTGCTACTGCTGACACTGAGGCGCTGGCCCTAGTGAAGGCGGAGCTGCAGGAGAGACACACATGCACTGATCTGGGTGAGCTGCGGAGCTATCTTGGCTTGCAGATCACCCGGGACAGAGCACGGCGCACCATCACCCTGACTCAGTCACACATGGTGCACCAGGTCCTTCAGCGCTTCGACTTCCGGTACTCCTCGCCACAGCCCACTCCTCTGTCTACCGGCCACTCGCTCTCAGCTCCACCTTCGGACGAGTCCGTAGAGCCGAGTGGTCCGTACCTAGAGCTTCTGGGTTGCCTCATGTACCTGATGACGTGCACACGACCTGGCCTCGCATACCCTCTCAGCCTCCTGGCTCGCTACGTGGCACCCGGTAGACACCGAAAGGTGCACTTTGATGCTGCGAAGTGGGTACTGCGTTACTTGTGCAGTACATCGGGCATGGGGCTCGTGCTTGGAGGACGGGGTTCAGTGGTACTCACAGGACACTCTGACGCTTCTTGGGCCGACGACCAGGCGCCTCAGCGTTCGTCACAGGGTTACACCTTCAGTCTTGGCTCTGGTCCTGTCTCGTGGAGGTCCACTCGTTCTTCTTCTGTGCTTGGTTCCAGCTGTGAGGCCGAGATCTACGCTGGGGCCATGGCTGCACAAGATCTACGCTGGCTGACCTACCTGCTGACCGACTTGGGGGAGCGGCCTCGTTCTCCTCCAGTTCTTTACGTCGACAACAAGGCAATGCTTGCCTTGTGTCGCGAGCAGAGACTGGAGCACAGAACGAAGCACATTGCTCTTCGTTACTTTCTTGCTCGGGAGCTGCAGCAGCGTGGTCAGCTGCGCCTTGCTTACGTGGCCTCGCGGGCCAACACTGCTGATGTCTTCACCAAGGCCCTTGGGTCTGGTGATCATCAGCGTTTCTGCACTGCTCTTGGGCTTGTGCCCACTCTGCCTCACCTGCTGGTTGCTTGACTTGCTCTTGTTGTACACTGATATATACCTTTATACCTGCATGTTTACTCTTGCTAGGTTGTAATCAGTGTACTGCCTTGTTCTTATAACTCTGCATGTGAATTGGCCATGTGGCCGCTTGCTTGTGCTCAGACTGTGTGGTGTCCTTGAGATCCACCCTGAGCTTTGCTTTGCTTTGTTATCTTGCTTGACTGGTCTTGTGACCATCTGGTTGTCCCCCACTTAGCCTATGGGGGTGTGTCAAAATACAATTCTACTTGCTAGGCTATAATGGGTTACCCAGTAGAGGGTACAACCCCAATTAGGGTTAGCCTATACAAACCTGTACTGCCCTGTTTCTAGTAATTGTCGTTGTCTCCATCTCTGCTAGGGCAGTGCGGGCGTTCCATAGGAGTGGCGGCAAGGGAGTGGGGGCGTCGCAAGACAGGTGATTACGCACCTCTGCTTGCACGCAACTGGGGCGTGCAGTTAACCCTCTGATAATGGAGACGTGGGGGTGTCTAGGCGGTCTTTTTCGGCGGTGGCTTCGACAACAGGGGGATGCGCACTTGGGGCTAGCTGTGTCACGGGGGGCATGTCGGGAGGATGACATTGCGTTTTCGGCTTACCTTTTGGGGTCTTTGAAGGCGCTCATCGGGGTGGCGTTACAACGGGATCAAGCCCATGTCATCTTGCTATGTGCGGCGTCTTCCATGGGGGGGATGGACGTTGATTCGGTGGACAGGGAGAGCGACGACGTCGAGGTGGAGGGTGGGGTGGGGTTCTCTGGGTGGATGCCCCATATATGTTGGATGCACGGATGTGATTGAGGGGGAGTGAAGTGGGGTGTGTGATGGCTGCACGGTTTGGAATGTGATGGGAGCGAGGTTTGGAAAGTGATGGCATCAAGGTTTGGAATGTGATGGCAGCGAAGTTTGGAATGTGATGGCAGCGAAGTTTGGAATGTGATGGCAAAATGCTTTTGGGGAACTTGAAATTAGGGGTCATGCCATCCTCTCAGTTGAACGCTCACAGCCTGGAAAAACCTTTGGGGTCCGCTTGTCTTCAGTGACCCGCCCCATCCCCTCTTTTGTGCGTTTACTCGGGCCCCAAACCAACTTACATGAACTGAGTGAGGTCTCTACTCGACATTAATGTCATCATTAAGAGGAGGGGGGCGTGCAGGGAGGGAAGCGCATAGAGAGATGAACACGTGCAAGGAAGTGGGGACGAGCAGGGAGGGGAGGGAATGGTGGATGGATAGCGAGAAGACTGCATAAAGAGCTGTAAGGAAGAGGAGGTGGGAGGACGGGAGGTGGGAGATGGAAGGGATGTGGGAGATGGAAGGGAGGTGAGCACTTGAAAGGTTGTTGTGTGAGGGATCCATGAAAGGGTGGACCGTCAAGGTGGGCGATAGAGAGCGAGAAGGGGCAAGAGCGGGCAAGAGCGGGCAAGAGCGGGCAAGAGCGGGCGAGAGAGGGTGAGATAGGGTGAGAGAGGGTGAGAGAGGGTGAGAGAGGGTGAGAGAGGGTGAGGGAGGGTGAGAGAGGGTGAGAGAGGGTGAGAGAGGGTGAGAGAGGGTGAGAGACGGTGAGAGAGGGTGAGAGAGGGTGAGAGAGGGCGGAAGAGCGTGCCCTGTGCGTGCATACCTGCCACTCCCATATCGCCGCTGGTGTTGCTGTGGCAGACAGCGCACCCACCTGCACATCTCAACCCCTCTCACACGCACAATGCAGTGGCAGACAGTGCCCCCACCAGTCTCTCACGCGCACTGCATGGATCACATAGCTCACAAGGTTTCCAGGTTCAAGAGTTCTCTAAGAGTGGTGGGGAGTGGGCCGGATATAACGTTGCTGGATAGCTCCCTGGGTGATGTGCGGTGCAGATGGGTACAGTGCAAGAGTGGGGGAGGAGGGGAAAGATGGTGGGGAAGAGTGGGGGTTGGAGGGATCAACTGGGAGAAAGGGAAAGAGGGTGAGTTGTGGAGGCGAGGGGATATTCAGGGATGTGAATCAGCGAGAGAAAAGGGGGAGGGAGAGAGGTGCGTGGGAGAGTAGACGGGAGGGGGTGGATGGAGAGTACGAGGGTTTCACGCACAGTCCAATCAGATTGGTCAGTGGGGAGAGGTCGTCGAGGCTGCCAATGAGAGAGTTGTGGGAAAGGGAGCTGGAGGGCAGATGGGGCGAGGAGAGAGGGGCAGGTGTGCAATGAGAGGGATAGGAGGAAAGGGACTCAGATACAGACAGCAATGAACAGTGATGCATGTGCAAAAAATATGCAAGGCCACCTGCAACGTTTGATGCCTGTGGTAACATGGAAGTAAAAATTGGGCAGCTCGGGTTTCTTTCGTACAGCCATGAAAGCTTCTGCAGCAGAGCAATTGAGCTTGGAATGGAACCCTCAAGCCTGTTGTCATTCAGGTAGCTGGAGAGAAGGGATCAGGTGAATTGCACGGCATGGCATGGCACAATCAAGAAATTTCGACATCTTAGAATAGCATGACGAGAGGAAGCTATGTGCACAACAGAATGAGAGTTTTTGCGATTTCTCAAAACTCACATGAGGATGGCCGATGTGGTAACCGCCTCTCGGACAGTAATGTTGTAACTATCTCTCTCGCTCTCTCGTAAATACATCCACGAGGAAACCACTGATCTGCACCTCTCTCACTACCCCTTAACCTCTCACTCGCTCATCCCCCTCCTTTCCCTCACATGTCACAGAGGTTCGTCATGGCGCCTATAGAAGTGGGTATGACCCCTCCCAGCGAGTTGTTGGATAGCGCAATGGGCCAGGAAGAAGAGCAGGCAGGTGGAACAAGATTCAGAACAGAGGAGAGACGGGAAGTGGGGATGTGTCGGGGTAAGTGGTGTGGAGAGTTAGAGTGCGGTAGAGAGCAGTAGGGAGATGTGAGTGAACAGTGAGTGTGTGTGTGTAGAGGGAGTTAGGGAGGGAGGTATAAAGCGAGTGAGGAGGGACAAGGGGGTGGAGAGATAGCGAGGGGGAGGGAGAAAATGGGGGTGGGAGGAGGGATGTCGTGAGGGAGGGAGGGAGGGAGGGAGGGAGGGAGGGAGGGAGGGAGGGAGGGAGGGAGGGAGCGAAGAAGGGGGGAAGGAAGGGAGGAAGGGGGGAAGGGGTGGAGAGGGAAGGGAAGGGGAGGGAGACTGAGGAAGAGGGGGACGGAGGGATGGGGGGACAGAGAGAAGGGGGGACAGAGGGAAGGCGGGATGGAGTGAGGGGGGGGGAGGGAGGGAGGGAGGGAGAGAACGAGGGAGGGAGTGAAGATGGATGAAGGAGAGGGGCGAATGGAATCTGAGTGGGAGGGCGGTGAAATTAAGGGGTCGATGCTCACAGCTTGAAAGATTTGACAGCAATTTTGTTGGCTAAGCCTTGACCGGTGGGTATGTGGGAACACTGACAGGTGGGTGAGTGCAGTGAAGGAAGAGAGAAAGGCAGGGATGTTCCCTTCGAACATATTGTTGGCCATGGACCTGCGCGCAGCACGCAGCATGCAGCACGGAGTGAACGCAGTCACACGCAAGCTCTGCCTAACCTTGGACTAGGCATCCGACGAGGAGCCGGGGCGCTACGGGTGACGGGGCTGCGGGCCAACGGGCTACTGGGCGACGGGGCGTACGGGGCTTACGGGGGCTGCGGCGTGGCGGTGCGCGCTGGGCTGCGGGGTGACGGGGCGTGCTGGGCTGCGGAGTGACGGGGCGTCTTAGAGGACGGGGCACGCTAGGGGGCGGGGCACACTAGGGCGCTACGGGCAATGGGCGACGTTCTAGCGGCGAAACCCAAAAAACGGGCGCGTAACGGGCGGGACTAGGGCGGGACGCTATCGGCGACGAGGTGCGAACGGGCTAGGGCGGGGCGCTAGGCGGTGGGCCCATCGGATCGAACTACGCTCGATACCATGTCAAGAACTGAACGAGAAGGAATGACTAGAATGAGCAAGTACAAGGGTAGATATAGCAAACCTAACCCTAGCTCTGTTCGCTCCTCACTCCGACCATTCCTAGCATGGCGTTCCTAGCTCCGTTCACTCCTCTCTCCAGCCACTCCTAGCTCCTATTCCTCCTAGCGGTCCCTAAGGCGCCCGCTCAAGTTTTGCGCTTCGATGCAGAGGGCCGTGCGATATACTTTAGCACGTGGCTCCGACAGTCCCTGCGACACCTTATGAGCCAGCGTCAGGACGGAGCCACTATGATCGCTCACGCGCCCAGTGCTCTACTGCCCCCTCAGCCCCCTAGTCCCTTGCATACCGAGTCCTCTCCCACCGACGCGGAGCAGGCGGCGTACATCAGGCTCAGGCCCTCAGATTGGTTTCAGGGTATGCTGATGGATCAGCGTGCCCTGCCCAAAGTCGTGACCAAATCAGCGTTGGGGGTTAAGTTTATGCTGATTTGGTCAGGGTGAAATTTCATGGCTAACTGAATCATCAGTGTAGTTATTTAACTTGAGCGTACTGTCCATTACTATTAGCGTAGTTGCTAAGGTTTCGCCCTGCTGTCGCAAAGGTCCCAGGTTGAAGTCCCATGCGTGAGAGGATTACTACTGTGTAGCGGGGATTTGAGCCTAAAACCTCAAATACGGGTAACCCATTCCCTGTGCCCTTCGCATTTTGGTAAGTCCGAATCAGTGTGACTCGGTACACTACACTGATGCTTCAGTGTTACTGGTACACCTAAACACTAATTCGTCAGGGTAGTCCTATACTTCAAACTGAAAAATCAGTGCAAACATAAAGAAGATACTGGAATTTCAGGGAAAACGAAAATCACAGCTACAAAATCAGCCTAATCAGCGTGTTTTACGCTGATATCTGAGGGCATGATCAGGCTGTTCTTGGCACGTGACGTCTGGGACTCTAGCGACGCCGCTGCCTGCCTCGTTCGGACGGACCTTCTCCCACCAGCTGAGGCCGTCCACTTCTCCCAGGTCGAGTCTACGAAGGGGTGTTATGATGCTATTGTTGCTCGTTATTCCACCCCTTCTTCAGCCTCCCTCAGCCACCTCCTCATGCCGTTGGTGTTCCCTGACCTTGGCTCGTTTGAGACTGTCTCCGACCTTGTCACTCACCTGCGTTCCTTTGATACTAGCTTCCGTGCCGCTTGCACCGAGGCCCAGCTTTCCTGTGCGCGGGTAGCGAGCCCCACAGGCAGCGCGCCGCGCGGGTAGCGCGCCCCACAGGCATCGCGCCTCGCGGGTAGCGCACCCCGCAGGCAGCACACCCTGTAGGCAGCGCGCCCCGCAGCGCTTTAGCGCCAGAAAATTAATTAATTAATTAATTAAACCTTAACAAAAAAAAAAGATGAGGCGACGAAATCGTCTTAGGGTTGCGAAGCATTTAGTTCAATGTTCGTTTACTATTGTAATATTAAACAGAAAATGTAATACTATTGTAATGTTCGTTTACAACAGAGGCAACTAATGTAGGGGATACCTATTGATTTGAAAATGTAAAAACCCCGCGACTACTGTGAGAATCGAACCTGTGACCTCAGTATTGACAGGCCAAGCGTTAAGGGCTATGCTAAACAAGCCGAAAATTCGGGAGTTCGAAATTTAACCATCTAGGGTTTGAGAATCTCTTTCTCGCTGGTGTCCTCCTGCCACTCCAATCACTACCATTCCTCCCAGCTCCTCCCCGCAATTCCTTCACCTACTTGTACTCCAGCTTCTAAGGTGAGCTTTATAGGGACTAGGTAGTAGTTTACGTACTAAAGTCAAGATAATTTCTACGATCTTCTCTAGATTTTCACAGAAGTACTTCGTGGTAGGTCATTTTAGACGAAGTTTTATGATTACTATGTAGATTACAGAACACCATTGCGTCTCTCTCCTTGTCCAACTTCCGCGCTCGTCCCCCTCCCCCTCGTCCGTCCACCTCTTTCCTTTATCCGCCTCTCTTTGTATCTCCTTACTCAAGTTTTACTTGAATACTACTTTCATCTCTGCCACGTTCTTTTACATCTCCTTATTCAACCGTGATTTCTTTGACGTTGTCTCTTTATTCTGATCCTTCCCTTCGTTTCTTCTTTTCGCTTATCCCTAATCGTATTAAGTGTCGTGAGAAAGCTCAGAAAAGGTGTACCCGTCTTGTTCAAACTTCGTGACAGCAATATTTCTTGCAAATCCAAGCGGAACACTCAGTAGAAGACAGATATCTCTTGTAGTTGTCTGTCTTTGTTTCTTTGCTTAATTTATGTCGTAGCATTATGTCGTATTCATGTATCTGTTCATGTCGCTGTACAAGGGTAGCAACCCAAGATGCTACTCTCTCTCTCTCTCTCTCTCTCTCTCTCTCTCTCTCTCTCTCTCTCTCTCTCTCTCTCTCTCTCTCTCTAATGGTCCGTGTATTGATATAGGTTGAAAGTACAAACATGCAGGGTATAGTGCAAGGTCTAGCTAACCAAATTGACAACCTAACAAACAAAACAAACATGCCATACCACGAACACACCACCATCCTCTCTAGAGCTCTAGAAAAGGCTCAACCACCGCAAAGCAGTCCCCAAGGTGCATCTCCTGCCCTATGCCTCCAACAGGAGGGTTCTCTCTCTCTCTCTCTCTCTCTCTCTCTCTCTCTCTCTCGCTCTCTCTCTCTCTCTCTCTCTCTCTCTCTCTCTCTCTCTCAAGCGGTCCTTCATTGATGTATAGGCAGGTACATGCATGGTGATAGCTAGTCTTTGGCCAGTAAGTAACCCCAGGAAACAAGCAGCTAACTTAGCAAGCATCAGACCCGTGGCCTAGGTCCTAGACAAGCAACCAAGCCCTCCTACACCCGCTTGTGAGTGGCAGCAGCCTAGCACAGCAAAAGCAGGCCACCCGTGCCTCCCTCCCTCTCTCCCGGCCACCCTCTACTCACCCCAGCTCCAGTCCTGGGCGAACCCGTCCTCCAGGACCTGCCACAGGTCCCCCAGCCGTGGTTCCCACGGGTCTGAGGGGCCTGGTGGCCATGCTGCCTCTGCCGCCCTGTTCGACTTGGCGAGCAGGGCATTGGCTTGGCAGCGCTGGAGGAGCACCGACCAACGCTGTCGATAGTGGGCAGTGAGCTTCGAGGCCACCGTTGTTGTCCTCCCCTGCCTGAACTTCTTCTTGGCCCCAGATGTGCCCAGGAGCCTGAAGAACCTCTGGGTGTCTCTTGCCATGGCCCCGTATGTCTCTACCGCCATGCCGAAGCAGCCCACCCAACCTGGCCTCCCCGTGTACATGCCATGCTTCGTTCTCGCCGCCTCCTCCGCGGCCCATCCTGGCGGCTTCACTGTCCGCTTGTCCCTTCGTTGCAGCACAGGGTCAGTCACTGTCACGTCTACTACCGAGGTTTCTCCTGATTCCTTGTCACGAATGATCAAGTCCGCCCGTTTTTGGTTGGTTATAGGGCTAAATATGGCCGATTCGTGCAAGGTAAGGAAATCTGCCTCCCTCGCCATTCGGAGGGCTGAATATACCAGCGCATTGTGCGTTGTCGTGCGGTCCCCCCCTTCCGCGCATCTCAGAAGGTGGTTCGGAAGGCTTCTGTCCCCAATCTTCGCCCTCCTCCCCCGGCACGGACATTTGTCGGTCACCGCCAGTATGAGACCGAGGCGGAGGCCTATTGCCAGCGCGAACTGCCCCGGGGAGAAGGTGAGGTCTGCCCGCGTTGGTATGGCGTGCAGCCAGTCCCCCGCTCCCGTCCCTTGCAGACTCAGCAGGCGAAGTACATGGCCATTGTCCGCTCCTGGCTTGTCCGTCCGCGTGTCCCCAAGCAGCTCCGCCGCCCGCTCAGTGTTGATGTGCCGTGACAGTAGCAGCTGCAGATGCCCCTTCCCATCATTCCTCTCCAGGTACGCCCGTAAGGCTACCCTGGCCGCCTCTGGTAAGCGGGACCACATGTCCCCGCGGATATCCTCCCCGTTGGCCCCTTGTCCCCCTGGCTCTGGTGCTACCAGCCAGTGGTAGCTGCTGCAGTAGCGCGTAGGCCGCCGTCAGGGACGCCAGGTACGCTGCTGGTGCTTCCGAGAGGGGGTCTATCAAACCTAGCCCCCCTAGGGCCACTGGTAGAGTCGCCTGGCGCCACAGTAAGCTCTGTTCCAATTCGTCTGCCGGCCAATACAATTGCGCTGCTCTGAGGACCGTCTGCAGCAGTCGCTCGCTCCAGTCTCGCCATTCTGCTAGTGAGATGAGGTCAGCCGGTGTCGTGCGCAGCAGGTACGAGGCTCTCCTCGAGATGCAGCGAGAGAGGAGGAGCATGGCGTGCTGGGGATGCAGTCCACTGATGAGGTCTAAGGGCGCAGCTATTTTCTCCAGTGCCGCCCTAACAAAGCTTCTTCCGTAAATACTCGAACCAATCGGGCTTGCGAGGACCTTGATGCCGTCCACCGCCGCCACCAGTCCTGCAGGCAAGTTGTCTGGCGTGCCCGCCGGGCTCCACGCCGAGGATTTTGCCAGGTTGCACCGTAGCCCACACTCGCGTAGTTCAGTGGTGATGAGCATCATCGCCTTTCCCGCCGACTCCGAGTCCCCAACCAAGGTGATGTCGTCCGCGTACGCCATCACTACCACCGACGGGAAGTCATCCGCCGCCTTGAGAAGGGTCGGTTGGATTGCCGCCGCAAACAGCGTCGGGCCCAGCGGGTCCCCTTGCCGTACACCTCTCGCGCTCTCGATGTGGTTAGCGGCGAATCCATCGTCCAGGAGCAGGCGGGATGGGCTCTCGTAGAGTGTGCGCACAAATGGAACCAGGGGGTGAAGACCCGACCACCGTAGCGATGTGAAGAAACTTTGTCGTTCTACCGAGTTGAAAGCATTTTCAACATCCAGCTGTAGCGCCACTCGGTTAGGATCTTCTCTGAGAAGTGCCCGTGTCGAGTGGATAATGCACTCCGCCCCTCCTGAGACTGAGACCCCAAACTGCACCGGTAAGAAATATTTTCGGATCTGCGGCATCAGCTCCCTCAACGCAATCTTGGCCGTTAAGCGTAGCAGCGCTTCTCCTATGGCAATTGGCCTGACACCACCATCCGGCTTCTCTAACGCGATTAGTCGGGACGGGAGTAGGAGCTCTCTAATACTCTCTGGTTGCTCCTTGCCGAGAAGGTTGTTTACCACTTCGAGCAGGAGCGTGAGTACTTCCCCATTTGCGAGCGCAGGTTCGCGAAGATGTTCAAAACAAGTCCCTGAAGGGCCCGCGCCAATCCCATTCGGCAATTTCGCTAATACCTGTTACGAGTGCAATTGAACGAGCGAGTGAGAATTGCACTATCGAAGCAATCAATACGGTTGAGCGAAAAGCATGAGCGAAGTTATATAGCGAAGCTAGCGTGGTAACGGTAATGCGGGAAATTGGGGTGCGCTACGGGCCTAGCGCCGAGGTTGGGAATTGTCGAGGCGGAGGTCCGGAGCGCGGGTTACCAACCGAATCGTGAGGTTGGGTCGCATCGTGAACAGTGGCGGGAGTCGTGGTCGAGGCGAATGTCGCGAGCGGGTAACGTTCACGGATGGGTGCCGATGGCGGGAACGGGCATGTACGCGGTAAGCAGGGACGCGAAGTAAGGAAAAGGAATTTTCCTTACACTACCCCCCTCCCCAAGGAGGCCCCTCTTACAAGAGCGCGTGTACATCTCGGAAGTTTCGGCTGCGCAGATACTCAGTGAGGACAGGGTGATTCTCAATTCTATCCCAGGGGGCCCAGTTGTCTTCGGTGGGCGTACGGTCTTTCCAGCGGATCAGGAATTCGATTCTGCGGGCTCCCCGTGGGTCACGTACTCGATGACTCAGTATTTTCTCAGGCGTGATTATTGGCTCAGTCGGCGGTCGTGTCATGCTGGCGGGGCGGTTGCGAGGCAGTTGGCTGGTGGATGGCACGTATGGGCGAAGCAGGCTGACGTGGAATGACGGGCTGACGTACCAGTCAGCAGGGAGGAGGAGATGGGCGGTGACGGGTGTGATCATGTGGCTGATGCGAAACGGCCCGCAATATCGGGGGCGGAGTTTTGGGGTGATGGGCAGGCGGAGGTTTTGAGTGTCGAGTAAAACTAGGTCGTCTGGCTGGTAAGGGACAGGTCGGCGGTGGCGGTCAGCGTTGCGTTTAGCGATGGTGTTTGATTTTTTTATTGCTTCTGCTGCTCGGGTCCGTGCTGCTTGCAGTATTTCTGCGAACTGTTGCGCGCGTGGGACCGGGTTGTCGTGATTCGGGGTCATGGGTACTGTGGGGTCTAGTCCGTAGTTCAGGTAAAATGGTGACTGTTGGGTCGTGGCAGATGGCGAGTTGTTGTACGCGAATTCGATGAGTGGCAGTTGCTGTTCCCACGTGGTCGGGTCGTCGCACGTGGCCCGGATGAGCTGTTCCATGGTCTGATTTGTCCGTTCTGTCTGTCCGTCGGTTTCGGGGTGGTATGATGAACTAAACTGTAGTCGCGTGCCGAACTGCTGCCACAGGTTCCGCCAGAAGTTGCTGGTGAATTTCGTGTCTCTGTCGCTGATGATCGATGCTGGTATCCCGTGCTGATGAACGACGGTAGAGATGAAGAGGCGGGCTGTTTCTTCGGCTGTGATTGATTTTTGCAGGCTGCGAAGTGTGTCATTTTCGTCAGTCGATCGACGACGACCAGGATCGCGTCATTCCCACTCGCTCCGGCCGGTAACCCCGTGACGAAGTCCATCGTCACCTGCTGCCAAGCACGCTCTGGGGGTGGTATCGGCTGCAACTGTCCTGCCGGCCGCTTCCGTGATGACTTCATGATCTGGCAAGTGGGACACGATGCCACGTGTCGTTGAACGTCGGTCAACATTTCGGGCCAGTAATAATACCGCTGCAGCTGCTGCCGTGTTTTTTCTACCCCGAAATGTCCCGAGGTAACTCCGTCGTGTGCCTCCTGTAACAGTAATTCCCGTAGCAGTGTGTACCCTGGTACCCAGATGCGGTCGGTCCCGGCTTTTACGTAATAGACTCCCTTTGCTGCTGCGAACTGTTGCGAATTTCCTCCTGTGAAGAATGGATCCGTTTGGTACCTGTGGGTAAATAGGCCTGTCAGTAGTGGGCTGGTCTGGGCGAGTAGTATTGCATGGATCTGGGCAGTGGGGCGGGTCAATGCGTCGGCGATGTTCGATGCCCCTTTTTTGTAGGTGACTGTGTAGTGGAAGTTTGACTCGAGGAAATCGAGCCAGCGAATCTGTCGTGGGTTGAGGTGGGGCTGTGCGCGGAGATACTGTAATGATTTATGATCTGTCCGTACTGTCACGTCTGCGCCGGTCAAGTAACAGCGCCAAACCTTGAATGCATGCACGATCGCGAGCATTTCGCGGTCGTGTATCGGGTAATTCTTCTCGGGCGGATGCAGTTTTCGTGACTCGTATGCGATGGGCTGTAAACCGTTGCCGAAATCCTGTAGCAGTACGGCTCCAATGGCGATGTCGCTTGCGTCTGTAACTACTTCGAATGGGCGGTGTGGGTCAGCGATGCGCAGTACGGGCGGTGAACAGAGAACAGTTTTCAGGGCAGAGAAGGCAGCATGCTCTTTCTCCCCCCACGTAAAAGCGACCCCCTTCCGCAGCAGATCCGTCAGTGGGGCTGTTAACCGTGCCATGTCGGGGACGAACCGACGTACGTAATTAACGAACCCTAAAAAACTCTGCAGTTTCGTGATATTTGTCGGGGGGTGCCACGCTTTTACCGTGTCCAGCTTCTTTGGGTCGATTTCAACCCCAGCCTCCGAAATAACGTGTCCTAAAAACTCTAACCTATCCTGGAAGAACTCGCACTTGGAACCCTTGGTCAGTAGGCGGTGCTCGTCTAAAACCTTAAAAACTGCTTCCAGATCTGCTAAGTGCTGCCGCTTATCCCTGCTGTAGACTAGGATGTCGTCGAGGTAAACTATCACGCATTTATCTAAGAGTGGCCTAAACGCCTCGTTCATGGTCATCTGAAATGTCGCCGGTGCGTTGGTCAACCCGAATGGCATTACGGTGTACTCGAATGACCCGTACCTAGTCTTAAATGCTGTCTTGGCGCAGTCGGATGGTTCGACCCGAATCTGATGGTAACCTCCCCGTAAATATATTTTCGAAAAAACCCGTGCTGTTCGCAGCTGGTCGATCAGTTCGTCAGTGCGGGGAATGGGGTATCGCGACTTGATTGTTACCCTGTTCAGTGCTCTGTAATCGATGCACATGCGAAATCCTCCGTCTTTTTTTCGGTGTGAACAGTATCGGTGCGGCGAACGGTGACGAGCTCGGTCGGATGATTTTTTTCTCTAACAGGTAGTCTAACTGCTTCCTCAGCTCGTCGAGCTCGGGCTGTGTCGGTCTGAACTGTCGCTGTACGGTTGGCTGTGCCCCCGGTTCTAACTCTATTCGGTGGTCATGTGCCCGCTGAGGTGGCAGTCCCTCCGGTAAGTCGTCTGGAAAAATCCCCGGGTATTGTTTCAACAGTTCTTGTAGTTCGGGCGGTACTGCTGCCAACAGTTTCTGAAAATCACTCGGCTGCTCTGCTTCTCCTATCAACGCTATATCCACTGCGTACACGTCAGCTCCAGCGGTGACAGCCCGTTTCATCGTGATGGCGTTGACGTGGACCGTTGAAGACTCGGGCGACTGCCAGCGTGGTAGCGACACCCAGTTACCGCTACTTCGCACAGTGCAGCTACCCGTCGTCCAGTCAATTCGCGGGTTATACCGTCGCAACCAATCACGTCCCAGTAAAATGTCGTGCCCATCCAGTGTCGTCGCAAGCATTTCCTGTGTAAAACCGAAGTTCCCCCCGCAGCGGACCTTTACTCTCTCCACTTTTTCCCGTATGGCCAGTGGTGTGCCGTCAACTAAGCGTGCGTCTATCTCCGGTAAACACCGACTCAGTGTCAGTTGTAGTTTTCGTGCGGTCGCGGTATTAAAGCTCGCGTCTCATATTTCTACTATCCAACCAAGTGTTAAACGGTTGGAATTTGGTAACAGCAAAGTTTGTCGCAAAGCACACCAAAGCAAGGGGTGGTTTGGGAAAGTTGGCTGTCGCACACTTCCCGTGCACACCAAGCGTTTACAACTTCCAAAAATATGAGACTCTGAAACTCAACATTGACAGAAGGGGGGACCGAACCTGTCCCCCTTGGCTCGTTTTCCACCCAAACCAACCCACCCTGGTTTGTTTTGGCCTCGACTGTTTTGGTAGTTCGCTGTGATTTTTTCACCCACTCGTCAAATATTTCGTTTTCGTTACCCAATCACAGTCGGGCAAACCCAACCAAGTGTTAAACGGTTGGAAATATGAGACGCGAGCTTTAACTAAGCTATGACTTGCGCCTCCGTCGATAAAAATCTTCACTGCTGCTCCCTGTATTTTCCCGTGGATCAGTACCTGGCAATCCGTCGCTGTACCCTCCTTATTCATCCGACCCCGATCGATAGCGTGAATCGGTACTGTGACTCGGTGAGGGTTGGTGAGGTTGGGCGAGCAGGCAGTCTCGTCAGTAGTTGGCCCGATTCCTACTGACTGTTGGCGTTTCCCTGCCTTGGAGACTCCCTCCCCTGCTCTGCTCCGCGGCGTCTCAGCTCCTCTGGGCATTCACTCTTGCGATGGCCCGGCCTATTGCAAGCAAAGCAGCGCCCCTTAAATGGCGCGGCAGCTGCATTTGTCGCAACGGCATGTACAGTGGCGTGCTCGATCGGTCCCCGAGGGCGATGTCCGTAATAGGACCCCGGTCTCGGACGGCGTAAGATATCGATCTTCTCGGCGAGCGCGAGAATCTCGTTGAAATTCGAGAGTCCGCGTAGCATGATTTCGTGCGAGATGTCCGGCTTCAGCCCTCCAACGTAACGGTCCACCCGCTCCGCTTCGTGCATGTAGCCGACTTGCTCGCATAGTGCGAGAAAACCACTCGTGTAGTCTTGAACCGACCCGAGCTGCCGCCAAGTACGCAGTTTCTGACGCGCCGAAATAGAAGCCGCGATCGGCTCGAAGCGCGCCCGAAGCCCTGCGCACCACGCATCCCACGTGCTGTATTGGGCTGTTTCGCAGAATGAACCCCAGGTGACGGCTGGACCCGTGGGCCCTTCCTCTTGCGACGGTGGCTCGTAGGCGCATGGCGACGTCACGATGACTCGCCACCAGTCCATGGCGGGGCTCCTCAGCAGCGAAACAGCGTAGCGAATCTTCGCTGCCTCCGACTCGACGTAATTCGCGTCGAAGAAAACGTTCATCGTGAAGACCCACGACTGAACCGTCGGACCTCCACGTTGGCTCGGATCGAAACAGGGCGGGCGCTGCGGCTTGAGTGGCATTGGTGCCATGATGTCGTGGTTGCCACTTGTTGCTGCAAACTCCACGTGCCGACGAGCTTCGCGAGGCCCACGCGGGCTTGGCGCGGCCCGATTTCTCTCCATGCCAGGCATCAATTGAGCGGCGCCATCACTGGCTGCGCCTGAGCGCTGTCCCACACTGTCGTTTTGCGTCGGTGTGCCTGATGAGATGACGATCGGTTCTTCTGATTGCGCAGGTGCATTTGCGGGTGCTTGTGATGGAGCTGGTGCATTCACCGTTGATTGCTGGCGGGCAGAGTCACGTTCCGCCGTGAGTGTCGCAATTTCGAGTGCCGAATCTTCGAGTTGACGTACGAGACGGTCGAGCTGCTCCTGCGTCAATGTCGCAAGATTAATTTCGGCCATGGCGGGGGTGTCGGGCAAACTCAGCGGGAGCCTCTGTCGTGGCCGTGCGTGCTTACGAGAGAGCACTACGAGCGGCGGTGCTTGTTCGCTGAGAGACGTCTACCCCCCCCAAAAATTGAGATAGTGGGAAAGCGAAGGTGTGGGTGCGGTCCGAGAGGAGACCGTAGGCTCTGAATACCAAGTGTTACGAGTGCAATTGAACGAGCGAGTGAGAATTGCACTATCGAAGCAATCAATACAGTTGAGCGAAAAGCATGAGCGAAGTTATATAGCGAAGCTAGCGTGGTAACGGTAATGCGGGAAATTGGGGTGCGCTACGGGCCTAGCGCTGAGGTTAGGAATTGTCGAGGCGGAGGTCCGGAGCGCGGGTTACCAACCGAACCGTGAGGTTGGGTCGCATCGTGAACAGTGGCGGGAGTCGTGGTCGAGGCGAATGTCGCGAGCGGGTAACGTTCACGGATGGGTGCCGATGGCGGGAACGGGCATGTACGCGGTAAGCAGGGACGCGAAGTAAGGAAAGGGATTTTTCCTTACAATACCTCACGAAGTTGGTTAGGCGTGGTGGCGAGGGGTGATGCCTTAAACCCCGTAACCCAGTCCGGAATGATGGTTGTCGCCTCCGGGTGTTTTGCGCGAAGTGCCTCGAGTGTTGTCAGCGAAGTCGTCGCGAGGGGGGAAGATTGTAACGCTGCGAGTGACTTGGCGAGATTCGCTTTTTGTACGAGCCCTTCTGCTCTCGCACGTAGTCCCTCGGGGTCCGGCTGATGTCTGCTCGGTTTGGGGTCGTCTGGAACTGTTTTGGCTTGTAGGAACAGTAGGTCCCATTTCTCGAGTAGGAACTGTTGCAGTCTACCCTCGATCCCCTGCCAGTGGTTTGCGCAGGAGGGGTCAATATCGGCGCGGAGTGTCAAACGTGGCAGGAACAGGAGAACCCGCCATGCCCCTTGGCACAGTGGGTTCTTCTTCAGTCGCTGGAGTGGGATGACGAGGCAAGCTGCGAGGGAGTCCACCACCCCAGGTGGCATCCTCCTAGCCAGGAAGGGCTGTTCACTGCCACGGAGGCAGTCCATGTCCCACTCCGCCACCTGTCGCCAGGTCGCCTCATCCCCTGCAATCACCTCGGGTGGACGCATCTCCCTTACCTCCGCGCCACCTGGTTGCCCGATTGGAGCCCCAGGTGGCGGATTTCCATTCTGCTGGTCCCCCCCCATCCTCCCATTTCCCTCCAGTCGCGTTCTCCCAGATCTCCCACCTCGCTGGTGGTTGCCCACCCCCGGCTCATCCTCTAGCGAGACTTCCTCTGATTCTCCTTCCTCTAAGGCCATATAGGCCTCATCCTCCTCTCCTCTGTCAGACGCAGCTAGCCTATCAGCATTCGATTCCTTTGGCACCACCTCTGGCACCACCTCTGGCCTACCGTGCCTTTCCCGCCACGGACCAGATCTGACTCGCTCCCGCGCGTTCACCGCCCTCCCCCTTTTTCTCCGCCCTCGTGTCCCCGCGCGTCCCCGTGCCCGTCCCCATGCTCTCCCCCGCGCCCTTCCCGCCGCACCACCCGGGCGTAGGTCCTCCGCCGCCGGTACTTCCGCCGGTAGCTCCACCTCTCCCTCCTCGTCCGCCCACGCCGATGACGGGTAAGGCCGCGAGGGCCCCTCGCCGTGAGGTCGTGGTTGGACGGTCTGACGCTCCCACCCCCAAAGGGGGCCAGGGAGGCCAGGTGCCAGCCCTGCTCCGAGCCGCCGCAGACTTGGTTGAAGCCGAATCGAGCGGCGGATCGGGCCGTGAGCCGCGCCATCTGCCGGACTCTCGCGGCGGTCCAGTGTATCACCCCCCCCCTGGTCGAACGCCATACTACCTGCGCCCCCGCGGCCAGCCCTTCCGTCAATCCCGGCGTCCCCGCCATCAGCCATGGCGACCCAGGCCGTTCCATCCTCCTCGTGGGCGCGCTCTCCAGCCGCCATCCCCAGCACCCCCGCCGACGTCCCTTCTCCCGCCGCCTCTGCAGCCCCCGGCGCCCCTTCCGCCTGCGCTGGCTCCCTCTCAGATCCAGCCTGCCCCTGCGCCCCCTCTTGCGCCTCCACCGTCGGCGCCTCCTCCATCGGCGCCTTCCCTTTTGATCGCGCCGTCAGTCGCAGTCCCTCCCGCCGCTCCCGTTCCTCCTCCGGTTGCTCCTTCTCTCCCGCCGCCTCAGCGCCAGCATCCCCTTGTTCCTCGGTCCCGTCCTTCCGCGGCTCGATGGGGTGTTGTGAGTCCTTACCTCCCGTCGCCCCCTCCCCTGCCGTTGCCTTTCCTCGTGCGTTTACCCCTTGTCCCTGGGTCTGGTTCTCGTGCCCGTGACTGACATCTTGGTGTGACTCCTGTCTAGGTGTCGTCGCAGCCAAACGAGCGGCACCGCGGGTGGGACGAGTTTGCAACGCCTGGGACCGCACGGGACCCGCAATTGGAGTGGTGGAACATGGGTTGGCCGAATGATCCCCGTGTGGGGAGGTGGGGGAGCGGGTGGGCGGAGGAGGCCCCGGGCGAGTCGGAGTACCTTGAGCGTGGGGAGCGCCTGTCTCAGCTCCGGTGCTTCGTGACACGTCTTGCGACGGTCCTTGAGCAGTACCACCTCGCTGTGCAGGAGCGGATGCTCGTCGCTCGTGACCCGCAGCTTGATGAGATTCAGCAGGGTGTTGTCCGTGTGGCGCTGTCGGAGGCGATGTGGGAGATGCTCCACTTGCCGCTGGAGCCGGAAGATGCTGAGCTGGACGAAGGCCCTGGCGCCTTGGCCTTCCGCTGGGTAGCCACGGCGGCTGAAGAGTCGCCGTTGGATCTCGTCCCTGCGATCGCTTCGTTGCTCCAGTGGGTTGGGCAGCGGGTGAGGATGATGTAGATGGCCCCGGGGAAAAAGAAACAAGCGCCCCGGGCCCTGCGATCGCTTCGTTGCTCCAGTGGGTTGGGCAGCGGGTGAGGATGATGTAGATGGCCCCGGGCGCCGGCCGCGGCGCTTGTTTCTTTTTCCCCATTGTGGGGGCTTGCCTAGTATTCCATGTTGTACTTGTAGCCTTAGTTCGCACCCGTTGTGAATTTGGATCCCAGCTTTTCCTTGCCACACCTCACGCGCGGCCGAAGGCCGCGCTGCCGAGCGGCGGCCGCCGAAGGCGGCCGGCGCGAGCCGCCGGATTTTGGAGAGTGAACCCAACTCACCAGTGAATAATGAGCTCAAAGGACTAGATCCAGGTGCTTTATACTAAGGAAACTAGGCAAAAATTGGCTAAGGACTGGATCTTAGGACTAGAGAGGCATAAAAACGGCTAAGGACTGAAACCTTACCATCTCTCTCTCTCTCTCTCTCTCTCTCTCTCTCTCTCTCTCTCTCTCTCTCTCTCTCTCTCTCTCTCTCTCTCTCTCTCTCTCTCTCGCGCGAGCCGCCGGATTTTGGAGAGTGAACCCAACTCACCAGTGAATAATGAGCTCCAGGTGCTTTGTACTAAGGAAACTAGGCAAAAAACGGCTAAGGACTGGATCTTAGGACTAGAGAGGCATAAAAACGGCTAAGGACTGAAACCTTACCATCTCTCTCTCTCTCTCTCTCTCTCTCTCTCTCTCTCTCTCTCTCTCTCTCTCTCTCTCTCTCTCTCTCTCTCTCTCTCGCTCTCTCTCGCGCGAGCCGCCGGATTTTGGAGAGTGAACCCAACTCACCAGTGAATAATGAGCTCAAAGGACTAGATCCAGGTGCTTTATACTAAGGAAACTAGGCAAAAAACGGCTAAGGACTGGATCTTAGGACTAGAGAGGCATAAAAACGGCTAAGGACTGAAACCTTACCATCTCTCTCAAGCGGTCCTTCATTGATGTATAGGCAGGTACATGCATGGTGTTAGCTCTCTCTCTCTCTCTCTCGCTCTCTCTCTCTCTCTCTCTCTCTCTCTCTCTCTCTCTCTCTCTCTCTCTCTCTCTCTCTCTCTCTCTCTCTCTCTAATGGTCCGTGTATTGATATAGGTTGAAAGTACAAACATGCAGGGTATAGTGCAAGGTCTAGCTAACCAAATTGACAACCTAACAAACAAAACAAACATGCCATACCACGAACACACCACCATCCTCTCTAGAGCTCTAGAAAAGGCTCAACCACCGCAAAGCAGTCCCCAAGGTGCATCTCCTGCCCTATGCCTCCAACAGGAGGGTTCTCTCTCTCTCTCTCTCTCTCTCTCTCTCTCTCTCTCTCTCTCTCTCGCTCTCTCTCTCTCGCTCTCTCTCTCTCTCTCTCGCTCTCTCTCTCTCTCTCTCTCTCTCTCTCTCTCTCTCTCTCTCTCTCTCTCTCGCTCTCGCTCTCTCGCTGTCTCTCTCTCTCTCTCGCTCTCGCTCTCGCTCTCGCTCTCGCTCTCTATTTCCTTCCGTCCGTCGTTCCTTCCTTCATTATGTTTACTCCTTCGATTTGCTGCTTCCGTTATATGCTTCTGTTTTATGCTTCTGTTTTATGCTTCTGTTTTATGCTTCCGTTTTCTGCTTCTGTTTTCTGCTTTGTTTGATATGCTCTGCTTTCTGTTATGTTCACCCTACCTTGCATTCGCTTTTCATAATTCATTATTTTGTATCCAGGTTATTCATGTTTACCACTTTCCTATGATGTCCTTTCATTTCTATATTTTTTTTTGTTCTCAGGAGTCTAAAGAAGACGAGTTCAATCTGGAGAATTTGTAGTTGTTACTTATACTTGTTATCATATTGCCATTTTTAATTTGTTTTGCATTATTATGTATTATCGTGTCGAGGGGTTTCGGCTTGTTTATTTGTTGTGCGTGTGTTTCGCTGTTGTGTATGCGTTTGCTTGTGGAGTGAGCATTCATCCATTATTGCATCAACAATGCATGTTTGTGGGTTTGAAAAATGTGAATCGGCTCTATCATTTTTACCCAAAGGTTCATTGGCGCGCCTGTCGGGAGCCCACTTGAACTGGAGATGATAGAGTTGACCATATTTTTGGAGTTCACATATTGTGTTGTTTCATGTGACTGCTGATTGTTCAAAGATATTGCTATCAGCTCCCCGACATGCTAGGCGGGGGATGCGGTAGCATAGTTTTTGGGTCGTTAGCTTTCACGCATCTTTATCATTATATATATGCATCATGGATTGTCAGTAATAAGTAAGCATTTTTCATATCGAACTTAAGGCATGCATTTATCATTTATAATATCTTACATAATATATCATGTTTTATATAATACGGTATCACTATTCATCATCTACATTAACCGATCATTACATTCATATTTTCATGTGCATACCGTATTATACGGTAGTAAATCACTACAAAGTAAATCACAAAAACAACCTAGTTCTCCAAAAAATCACTACCACCACGTTAGTAGAATTGAACTAGACATAACCTCTTACATGTTACATAGATAGCAATTAATGCAACCATATTTTTTTCATATTTTATTTTAAATAAATAAAATGTGAAAAAAAAACTGGCCAGATCGATCGTAATAGGTTGCTTCGCAACCCAAAAAAAAAAAAAAAAAACAGGGTTTAGGGTCGGGGCCTGCAACTGTCGCCCGCGTTCCTGCCTGCCAGACAACCTGCACAGCCTACATCCCGCACCCGCCCATACTGCAGCCCCTACTCCCGCACGTACTTTCCACTGCAAGTGGCTCTACTAGCGGCAACCGACAGCCGCACTTACTGCCTCTAGCTCCAGCCATTCCTACATCCAGCTGGCCCTAGCTCGCAGTTTTCTAGCTCCAGCCAGTTGTGCTCCAGCCGTTCTCGCTCCAGCCGTTCTAGCTCCAGCCGTTTCAGCTCTAGCCGTTCTAGCTCCAGCCGTTCTATCTCCAGCCGTTCTCGCTCCAGCCGTTCTTGCTCTAGCCGTTCTAGCTCCAGCCGTTTCAGCTCCAGCCGTTCTAGCTCCAACCGTTCTAGCTCCAGCCGTTCTCGCTCGAGCCGTTCTAGCTCTAGCCGCCTACAGTCCCTTGTCACTCCTCGCTCCAGCCGCTCCTCGTTCCAGCCATTCCTAGCCTGGCGGTCCTAGCTGTTCCTCCCTCCAGCAGTTCTTAGCTCCAGCCACTCCTGCTCCAGCAGTTCCTCACGCCTGTTGCCCTGCTAGCCTTTTACCATGGCGTCCACTCGGGTCTTACAGCGGCAGGGACAGCAGCAGTTTCAGCAGTGGGGACCCCAGCAGCCGTGGCACTCTCCGCAACAGTGGCACCCTCCGCAGTAGTGGGGGCCTCGTGGTCCGGGGAGCGTCTGCCCAGACGGCTGGAGGGGTAGTGGTTGTGGCTGCGACGTTGGACCCTGCCAGTACCGGATCCTAACTGGCCCTCGTGCTGGCACTACTTGCTGGCGTCCTGACCACTCTGCATTGCGCTGCTACAGCTGCCTCGACGACCTTTACCGTGAGCGTTTTGGGCCTGACTCGTTTCCCCCGATCTGGCCCGGTCTGTCTCGTAGTGGTTACCGTGTGTTTGATATGTCAATGAATGATGTTTATTATGTCACGTATGGATCTCTTGACTTACGTGTACCCAGCTTAGGTCCTTTGCCTGTTGCTAGTGTAGGTGCGTGTGCTTCTAGTGTAGGTGCTTGTGTAGTTACTAGTGCAGCTGTGATGACTGCT
This sequence comes from Closterium sp. Naga37s-1, assembly GCA_947471745.1. Taxonomy (NCBI): domain Eukaryota; kingdom Viridiplantae; phylum Streptophyta; class Zygnematophyceae; order Desmidiales; family Closteriaceae; genus Closterium; species Closterium sp. Naga37s-1. Next base: position 944,334 of record CANJKZ010000139.1, on the reverse strand, counting down.
GACGCGTCACTCTCCTTCACGCTGGACTATGGCGCGTCCCAGTGCTTCTTCCGCGACCACACCACTGTCACACCTCTTGCTGCTCCGGTCCCAGTTGCCCTGGCTGATCCTACTTCAGGACCAGCTGTCACTCGCTGTTCTACCACCCTCCCGTGCCCGGCTGTCCCTTCTGCGGATAAGCTCTCGGCTCGCGCCATCCCTTGGTTTCCCGATGGACGCTCCTGACTTTGAGTTTTACCACCCGCCCCTCCACCGTTTCCTCGACTCCCGTGACGTCCGGTTTGATGAGTCAGTGTCCTACTACGCTCGCTACCCCTGTCGAGGCCTCCCGGTTCCCCCTCCCCCGATCTTCCTCGCCCCCTCTCTTCCTCCTGCTCCCGCTCCTCCGGTACCCCCACCCCCCTCTGGTCCTGCCCCGTCAGGTGTGTCTCACGCTACCCCTCTACCCTCGGTCGCGCGTCAGGTAGCGTCTCCCTCCCCGCAGTCCTCCTCACAGTCCCCTCAGCAGCCTTCGGCACTTCCGCGACAGGTTACTGTGGACTCAGGGGGTCTTGGAGCTGGAGGTGCTGCCACTGGAGGTACTCGGTCTGGGGGTGCTCGTTCGAGGGGTGCTGGAGCTGGAGGTGCTGGCACTGGAGGTGCTAGTTCAAGGGGTGCTGGAGCTGGAGGTGCTGGCACAAGAGGTGCTAGTTCTGGGGGTGCTGGAGCTGGAGGTCTTGGCACTGGTGGTGCTAGTTGTGGGGGTGCTAGAGCTGGAGGTACTGTCACTGGTGGTGCTAGTTCTGGGGGTGCTGGAGCTGGAGGTGCTCGCACTGGAGGTGCTAGTTCTGGGGGTGCTGGAGCTGGAGGTGCTGGAGATGGAGTTTCTGGCACTGTAGGTGCTAGTTCTGAGGTGACTGGGACTGGAGGCACTACTACTGTGGCGCCCATTGCGCCTCCCCACCGCTACGACACGCGTCTCCAGGCTCTTCGCCGGCTTGAGCACGAGGAGCAGGAGCGGTTGGAGCAGGAGAGGCAGGCGTTGCGGCAGCTAGACCAGCAGGAGCGGCCGCAGCGACAGCTGCAGCAGCAGTAGCAGCAGCAGTGCAAGCAACAAGGAAGAATGCTACAGCAACCTAGCACCAGTGTCAACAAGGCCTAACTGCAGACAGAACCTGTGGTGGTCACTAGGCGCTAGGGCCTTGGTGAAGATGTCTGCAATGTTGGCCGCTGAGGCCACGAAGTCCAAACGAGCCTGGCCGCGTCGCTGCAACTCTCGCAGGAGAAAGTACCTCACGTCGATGTGCTTCACTCTGCCCTCCAGTCGAGGCTCTCGACAGAGGAGGATCATGGCCTTGTTGTCAGCGAACAAGGTCGGTGCAGAGCGAGGTCGCTCACCAAGGTCAGTGAGCAAGAAAGTCAACCAACGAAGCTCCTGCGCAGCCATGGCACCAGCGTAGATCTCTGCCTCTGCGCTGGACTGTGCCACAGACGACGACCGAGTAGACCTCCACGAAACACCTCCAGCACCCAAACTGAAGCAGTACCCCTGAGTAGACCGCTGGGTCTCCACGTCGTCGGCGTACGAAGAGTCGCAGTGACCGGTCAGTACAACTGGCTGTGTCCCTCCAAGCACAAGCCCCATGCCTGATGTAGTCGCCAAGTACTTCGCCACCCTCACAGCAGCCGTCCAGTGCACAGGACGGTGTCTCCCAGTCGCAACAAAGCGAGAGAGAATGCTGAGGGGAAAGGCGAGGTCTGGACGAGTGCAAGTCATCAGATACATGAGGCAGCCCACAAGCTCTGCGTAAGGACCACTAGACTCAAACGGCTCGTCGGGAAAAGGGCCGGTGAGTGTGGTCGACAGCAAGAGGAGTGGGCTGTGTGGTGGAGAACTGAAGCCCGAACCGCTGAAGGACCTGCTGCACCATGTGTGACTGTGAGAGTGTAATGGTGCGAGCGGCTCTATCCCTGGTGATCTGCAAGCCAAGGTAGCGGTTCGGACACAGCAATTCACCCAGGTCAGTGCACGTGTCTCTCTTCTGCAGTTCGGACTTCACCTCAGCCATGTCTGCTGTAGCGAAGACCAAGTCGTCGACATAGACAAGGACAAAGAAAGGAGTGGAGCCTCTGCAAACAAACAGCGACGGGTCGGCGGACGAAGGGCGGAAACCGAGGTCAGCAAGAGTGGTGCGTAGCGTGTCGTGCCACTCATGGGGCGCCTGGCGGAGACCGTAGACTGGTCGTCTCAGGCTCCATTGGGTCCCAGGAGGGAAAGTGCCAGTGAAGCCAGGAGGACGCCGCAGCCATATCTCCTCGTTTAGGCTGCCCTGGAGAAAGGCAGTGAAGAAGTCGAGGGAGTGCGGCTCGTAGTCTCGCTGTGCTGCTACGTGGAGTAACACCCGAAGAGTAGTCATCTTCGGGGTCGGGGCAAAGGTCTGAAAGAAGTCAACTCCCTCACGCTGACTGAAGCGCCTAGCCACGTAGCGCGCTTTGAAGACCGGCGGCGATCTAGGCGGCCGCTTCACCTTGAAGATCCACATGCCGTCGACTACGTTCTCCCTGAGAGGGGGAACTGCGTCGACGTAGGTGCCTGTGGATCTCCAAGATGCCATCTCTGGGTCCATGACCGCTTTCCACTGAGAGGCCCACTGCCCTGACACTGCCTCACGGTGCGTGCAAGGAGTCGGTATGTCAAGGGCGTCGGGGTCTCCCTCAGGGGAAAGCAGCATGGCACACAGAGAGGGGGAAGCGGCCGCCAAGAACTCCAGCTCAAACCGCCTGTCCTCTAGGACGTCACAGTCAAGGGCAAACTCACCCCCGGCGGACAGAGGACGGTTAGGAGGAGCAGCCACCACGCGGGTGGCGTAGTCAAGGCGGCGGGTGGTGGCAAAGTCAGTGACAGCAGCAGTAAGAGCCGAGACAGACGACGGAGAGGCACGAGGGTCCGTGACAAGAGAGGCAATAACACGAGTGACAACAGGGCGAGCAGCACGGTAGTAGTCAGTGATAGGGTGAGAGGAGACAGTGAGAGACGACTCAGGAGGCGGTGGGAGAACAGACACAAAGGGAGCACGAGGAGGACTAGAACGAAACAAGACAGTGCGGAGGTCGTCAAAAGGAGACGAGGGACGAGCACGTGGAGGACAACGAGTGGTCCAGTCGTGAGGGACAACAAGAGGAGGCGACTGTGACGGAGGAGAAGAGAAAACTGCCGGAGCCGAGTCCGAAGGAAGAAACGTAGGACCGTACGCGGTAGGAGACTGGGAGCGGACAGGAGGAGAGGAAGGAAGACCAAGGGCCCGAAGGCCACTCACTGGTGGGAACAACTGCTGCAAAAGGGGCGGCTGCTGCAGCTGCTGCCGCTGCTGCTGTTGCGGCTGGGGCTGCTGCTGCGGCTGCCGCTGCTGTTGCTCCTGCTGCACCTGCTGCTGCTCCTGCTGGTCTAGCTGCTGCTGCTCCCTGCTCCTCGCGCGCACGCCGACAAGCAGCCTGGTAACGTGTGTCGTGACGGTGGGGAGGCGAAGGAGGCGTCGAAGTAGGAGTGCCTCCAGCGCCAACCCCCTCAGAGCTAGCACCTCCAGTGTCAGCACCCCCAGTACCACAACCTCCAAGGTCAGGAACCCCAGCACCAGCACCTCCTGAACTAGCACCATCAGTGCCAGCACCTCCAGCTCCAGGACCTCCAGCTCCAGCACCTCCAGCTCCAGCACCCGCAGAACGAGCACCCCCAGAACGACCACCTCCAGTGCAAGCACCTCTAGCTCCGACACCCCCTGAGTCCACTGCAACGTGTCGCGGTAGTGCCAAAGGCTGCTGAGGTGACTGTGAGGATGACTGTGGGGAGGGAGACGACACCGGACATGAACGCCACTAAACGAGGCCCGCGGGGGCCTTTGAAACGCCACTAAACAGGGCCCGTGGGGGCCTTTTAATCGTGGCTAAACAGGGCCCACGGGGTGGTTGCGAGCGGGCTGTGGCAGTCTCGTGCGCGGCAGTGGCTGTGCACGTGTGTACAGCTGCTGCTGTGTGTGCGCGGCTGTTGCTGTGCACGTGCGCGCAGCTGCTGATGTGCGTGCGCGGCCGCTGGTGTGCGCGCGCGGCCGCTGGTGTGCACGTGCGTGCCGCCGCTGCGGTGCATGAGGCAGTGGCGCGTGCGGCTGTTGCTGCGCGTGCGGCGACTGCAGCGCGTGCAGCTGTTGCTGTGCGTGTGCGCGGCTGCTGCTGCGTGCGCGGTTACAGCTGCGTGCGTGGCTGCTGTCGCGTGCGGGACGGGTCGCAGCCTGAGCGGCTGCTGCGTACATGGCTGTAGCTGCTCGCGCGCTGCCTCTGCGTGCGTGAGTGGCTGCAGTCGCGTATGCGCCTGCAGCTAACTAAAACGCATGTGCGCCACCTAGCCGGCTGGGGCGTGCGTTCTGGCGGCCTAGGAGGGACGTGACGGCTGGAGGGGAGGGACCCTAAGGTCTTGGGCGGTTTAGGAACTATCTAGGCCTAGGAACTTAAGCGTGTGATACCATCTCAAAGATAGCAAGCGGGAGTGATGAATAGACTAGTAGGGCAAGAGGTACAAGTAGGAATGTCGAGGGAAATTGTGTACCCTATACTATGCAACTCGATGTAGTCTAGCAATCTAACAAAACATATAATTATTATTTGACACTTGAGATCCTGGCTTTAAGGTAGCAGCACAGCGCTGAGAGATTAGTGTAACACTGGAGTGTAAAACTGGAGGCTGGCACTGAGAGTGTTACAGGGGGTTTTACTGTTCATCCAGAACAGTACTTCCCAACCTTATCATCATCCTATCTTTCCAGATTTCCTAGTGCCACGTGGCACTCTACTCTTCTTGCCTTACAATTCTAGTCCCACGAAGTACTTTCCGACATTCGACTTTGCATGCTATATCAACCTTGCTTGTATTCCCCAATATCAATCAATTCTCATTCAACTCTTTACTCAGTAACTTCTTCGCCTATTTCGCAAATAGTTCTTTCGCCAAAGTCTTCCGCCACGTTTCATCCTCGACTTAGTCGACTCCGCTATTCTTTAGCGGATTTAGGCCAAGGGGCCTAACACTTGGTATCAAGAGCCTTCGCGGGGAGCGACTTCCAACGAGCGACCGTCGACGACGAGACTACGACGTCATCGTCCCGCGGTGCCGACTTGCAGACTTGGAGTCGTCGAGCCGACATGGATGAAACCATGACCGCTCTCCCCAACGACATGGGCAACACGCTTGCTCAGCTCATGCGCCAACTCGAAACGTTGACGCTGAAAAATCGTCAGGTACGGGCTGAAATGCAACAGCTTCGTGAATTCGCGTCAATTTCTCATGGTCATGCCGCACCATCTCCTGCACCCAACACGTCGACTGGCGAGGAAGCGCTGCCGGAACGTCGAAGCGCACTCAAGCCGCAGAAACCCGAGTCGTTCGACCCAAGTCAACGCGACGCGAACGTGCGGACGTGGCTCTTCATGATAAACAACTACTTTGCCGCGAGCGGGGTGCAAGAGGCGGACGCGCAGCAGCGGATCGAGTACTCCGTTACGCTGCTGAGGGGCCCGGCCTTGGAGTGGTGGCGCCAACTCACGCAAACTGCTGTAAGAAGGGCTCATTTGGACGGGCATCAACAGGGCGAGGGGCATGCAGCTGCAACTTCGAGCTTAGGAAGTTTAGCTTTGGGTGTTACCACGGTTCCGACGACATGGGAAGGACTTGAAGCGGCGCTGAAAAGTAGGTTCGATTTGGTGAACGCCTCCAAAGCTGCTAGGAAGCGTCTGCGTCATTTCCGACAGATAGGAAACGTCCAGGAGTACATACGACGGTTCTTGAGCATCTGCAACGAGATCGACGATATCACAGAAGCAGAGATGCGCGATCGCTACCTCGAAGGGTTGAAGCCGGACATAGCGGAGATCATAGCAATTCACGGGTTGTCCACCTTCGAGTCGGTAGTCGCAGCAGCAGAACGCGTCGACGCAGTACGAAGCCGACGGGGTCGTGACGATCGCGATAGGGGATACAAACCGATCACCGACACTCGATCGAGGGACGGACCGTCGCCCATGGAGATTGGTGCAGTTAACAGTGACGGCTCACAGAAAACGGGATTTAGGGGGAACTGTCACTACTGCAAAAAGCCGGGACACATGAAGCGGGACTGCCCACAGCTTAAGGAGCGGCAGCAGGGAAACGGAAACCGCCAGTAGATAGCGGGCGCTAGCTGGTGTGAGCGCTTCCGAACCCGCCAAGTCTACCAACGTAGAGGAGACGGCCTTAGAGCAGTCATCTACGCCGAACGAGGTAGACACTGTTGATCGTCCAGTCGTGCTTCTAGGGAAGCTTCGTGGAGTTCCAATTAAGATTCTCGTAGATAGCGGAGCTAGCCACTCGTTCGTCTCTTCATCGCTAGTTTCTCGTCTCCATTTTGAATCAGATTCGGCCGTCAACTTCAAGGACGCGCGTATGGTAGATGGGACGCCGCTTCACATAGGACCAGTCATTCGCAAGTTGCGCGTGGTGCTAGGACCAATAACGGTTAGGCGTGATTTCGACTCTGCGACGCTGGACGGCTACGACTTCATATTCGGTAGAGATTGGTTGCGGACGGTTAATACTCAGTTCGATTGGGCTCAGGGAAGCTGCAGCGTCAAGGTAGATGGCGAGTTCCGGGATCTGCCACAGTGGATCGATGGGGCCACGTCATCCACAGCTATCATCAATGCTGTTCGTGTGCGGCAGCTGGTGAAGCGCGCGGCACGGATCTTCGCGGTTTTCCTTGAGGAGGTGGAAGCTGAGGAGGGGAAAGGAGGGGGTGCAGCAGTTGGCGAGAAGGCGACTCTTCCTGCTGAGGTGAGTGCACTATTAGCAGAGTTTGCCGACGTCTTCCCCGACGAGTTGCCTCCAGGGCTACCTCCCAGCCGAGCAGTAGACCATCGGATAGAGTTGGAGCCGGGGAGTAGGCCTGTAGCGAAGCCGCAGTGGAGGTTAAGTCCAGCAGAGACAGAGGAGATGACGCAGCAGGTTAAGCACTTTCTAGCGCAGGGGTTCATACAGCCATCTAGATCGCCTTGGGCAGCACCGATCCTTTTCGCGCCTAAGAAAGACGGAGGGTTACGGATGTGCATAGATTACCGCGCACTGAACGCCGCCACCGTCAAGAATAGGTTCCCAGTGCCGAGAGTAGAGGATCTTCTGGATGCAGTGCAGGGCGCTAGAGTTTTCTCCAAGATCGACCTTCGCTCAGGATATCACCAGATTCGAGTAGTTCCGGAGGATCAGGACAAGACGGCCTTCCGTACGAAGCAGGGGTTGTACGAGTTTAGGGTTCTACCGTTTGGCTTGACCAACGCCCCAGCAACGTTTCATACACTCATAAACACCGTCCACTCCGAGTTCCTGGGTTCGTTCGTCGTAGTTTACCTAGACGACATCCTCATCTTCTCCAAGACGAAAGAGGAGCACGTGCAACACTTGCAGAAAGTTTTCGAGGTATTGCGGAAGGAGCAGTTGTTCGCTAAGCAGTCGAAGTGCGAGTTCTTCCTCCCCAAAGTCGAGTTTCTAGGTCACGTCGTATCCGCTAGTGGCATTAGGACCGACCCGAAGAAGATCGCAGCAGTACATGACTGGATAGCTCCGACCTCAGTCAAGGAGTTGCAGAGCTTTCTCGGATTCGCGAATTACTACCGTCGTTTCGTTCAGGGTTACGCATCGATCGCTAGTCCACTCACCGACCTACTTCGGAAGGGCGTAGATTTCTATTGGGGTCCAGCGCAGCAGCAGGCGTTCGAGCAGATGAAGCAGTCGCTCACGTCTTCACCGACACTGTCGTACCCAGATCCCACTCGCCCGTACGTTGTAGTGACCGACGCGTCAGATCGGGCCATTGGAGCAGTGCTTCTTCAGGACCAGGGCCGCGGGTTGCAGCCGATAGCATACGAGTCGCGTAAGCTTAGGGGAGCGGAGCTGAACTATCCCATTCACGACAAGGAGGCGCTCGCGATCATTCATGCGTATAAGGTTTGGAGGTGCTATCTAGAGGGGGCAGATAGTGTAATACGCACGGACCATTGCTCGCTTCGCTTTCTTAAGTCGCAGCCGCAGCTGAGTCGTCGCCATGCTAGATGGATGGAGTTCATGGAGGGGAGTTTCCACTACAGGATAGAGTACAAGCCAGGCGTTCGCAACCCAGCAGATCCACTCACTCGCCCTAGTTGCCAGCTCGCTAGTCTCACAGTCACTGCCGGCCATCCACTCCTCACAGCACTCTTCGAGCACGGTTACACAGTAGATCCCGACTTCACACCGCAGCCGCCCGCAGGAGCAGAGGTGCAGGGTAGTGTCTACATTCGGAAGGGGACAGCACGGATTTGGGTTCCCGCCTACCGCCCTCTTCGACAGCTTCTTCTTTCAGAGGCGCACGATGTAGTTAGCGCGGGTCACTTCGGAGCAGATAAGACGGCTAAGACGCTTAGTCGCACATATTTCTGGCCAGGGCTTGCAGCAGACGTAGAGGATTACATTCGCTCGTGCGACACGTGTCAGCGTACGAAGTCCTCTCGCCAGCGCAAGGCAGGACTTTTGCAGCCGATTCCACCACCCGACCGCCCTTGGCAGGTAGTTACGATGGACTTCATCATGGCTTTACCGCGCACAGTTAGGGGTCACGACGCCATCTTCGTGGTAGTGGATAAGTTTTCTCGAGCAGCACACTTCATCCCCACGCACGGCAAGGTCACAGCAGAGGAAGCCGCGACGCTGTTCGTAGATAACGTAGTCCGACTGCACGGGGTTCCAGATTCCATCATTTCCGACCGCGACCCTCGTTTTACTTCGAAGTTCTGGAAGCAGCTTTTCGCACTGTTTGGGACTCGCTTAGCCATGTCGTCTGCGTACCATCCAGAGACAGACGGACAGACCGAGCGTACATGGCTGTAGCTGCTCGCGCGCTGCCTCTGCGTGCGTGAGTGGCTGCAGTCGCGTATGCGCCTGCAGCTAACTAAAACGCATGTGCGCCACCTAGCCGGCTGGGGCGTGCGTTCTGGCGGCCTAGGAGGGACGTGACGGCTAGAGGGGAGGGACCCTAAGGTCTTGGGCGGTTTAGGAACTATCTAGGCCTAGGAACTTAAGCGTGTGATACCATCTCAAAGATAGCAAGCGGGAGTGATGAATAGACTAGTAGGGCAAGAGGTACATGTAGGAATGTCGAGGGAAATTGTGTACCCTATACTATGCAACTCGATGTAGTATAGCAATCTAACAAAACATATAATTATTATTTGACACTTGAGATCCTGGCTTTAAGGTAGCAGCACAGCGCTGAGAGATTAGTGTAACACTGGAGTGTAAAACTGGAGGCTGGCACTGAGAGGGACATGATTGATCAGTTTACCCTAAATCATATCTGAGGGCCTGCCTGCTGTAGTTGCACTAGCAAGTAGGAAAAAATAATTCGAATTTCAAAATTATTATTCATATACTGATATACTGATAGAATCTATTACAAAGCGGCTCTGTTACTGCTATTACATCATTATTGCCCAATCCCAACTTTACATCCCTAAGGTTAAGAATAAGCCAGCCCACAGATAAACACCAGTCTGTCTACTTCGGGAAACTAGCTAGCAAGCAAATTCGAACATGCTCTAAGAGGAGATGTTGGTGTAGTAGGTCACAGTGCGGTTGTTCACGGGCTCGGGAAGGCGGTTATCGGTGCGCTCGGTGTTGAGCTTCGCCAGCATGTTCATGAAAGTGATTGTCTGCTCAACACGGGCACAAGGAATATAAGTTTGGGACAAGATTTATATAAAATCAAGCCGCACCAGTAAACGGGGCTTGTTTTATCGACAAAGGGGTTGTAATAAGCAACGTATCTGTTGCTTACCTGAGCCACAGAGAGGAACTTGGCCTTGCGAACGACGTGCCACTCGACGATCTCGTTGCAGTCGGGGGTGGTGAGCGAGCCGGGGTAGCGCCAGAAGCCCATAGACATGTCAATCATATCAGCCCAGAAGTTGTCGGGAATGTCGATTGTGGCTGTGCCGTTCACATCAGCCGGAGTCTTGGGCAGCCAGCTGGGAGAAAACGCGGGCCGAGAAGGAGTCGAAAATGTGAGCAAGGATAGATGATACGCGGTGTTCCATCAAATTTTCAGCACTGGCAAATTTCTGGTTAGTTAAGCACTCACGTGTCGACCCAGGCGGACGCCTCGTCGTGGCGCTGCAGCCTGATCATGACTCCGACGACGGCGAGGACGTTAGGGTCGCTCTCGTGCACGTGCACGAAGTGCGCCTCCATGGGCGAGAACAGCCCGTTCACCGCGTGCTCCGAGAAGGAGTGCACGTGCATCTGCGCGAGGGAGGAAGAGAGACAGAAAGGGGATTGGGATTGGGATAGAGAGTCGTGAGTCTCCCGTTCACCGCGTGCTCCGGGAGTGCAATTGCATTGGGGCGAAAGTAGAGACAAAGGTTCTCTGCTAAAGGATCGAGTCCAACGCCACGTGGCTTGTGGATTGCGTGGCACGGACGAATAGAAAATGCAAAGGATGAGGTTTCGGCCACCAGTGCACAAATGTCAGCGAGGGCTTGGAGAAGTGAAAGCGAATGAAGCGACGGAGAACGTGCGAAGAAATGAGTGGGAATACTGACTCTGCTTCTTTGCGTTAGGTTAGAATTCGCCATTTCCTTGATCATCGCAATAGCCACATCGAAAATGTCAGATGGTGACCCGAGGAGATTGAACCTTACCTGCAGCAGGTTGTAGACGCCGCTGTTGATGTGCAGCTTGTAGCTCTTCTCCGGGTTCGGAACCACCTCTGCCAATACCGACGATGGCAAGAGTGATAGATTATTTGTAAGTTCTGAATGCAGAGGATGTCGAAATAAAAATACAGGGCGCAGTTACGGAGCAACGACTTACGAACGGTGTAGCCCTTGTTGAGGACGGTAGCGGTGGTGGCGGACGTGTCGTAGTCCAGCACGAACTTCTCCGGCTCGCTGACCTCCTTCGCCTCGTCCATCACGATGTTGATGGGCGACTGCTTCTCGCCCGACTGACAGTCTCCCTGCCACATTGAGTACCATAATGGGATGGACGTGGAACACTGCATATTAGTCTCTTTGTCGTAATAGGGCGGTTTGGTGAAATAGGATTTCAGAACTCCAGGGCACGAAATGAAGGTGCTAGCCTCGTGCGAGTGAGGAGAAAGGTTGAACCGCAGCAAACTCACCCCCCAATCGAGGCCGCTCTGGCTGTAGCTGACGCCGGCGGCACTGGCGGCGCCCAAAACGGCGAGCAGGGAGAGAAGCGCGATGGAGATATGCACGAGGCGATCCATGGCGGCTGAAGGCGACAATGTCACTTAGGCGAGTGATTGGACCGGGAAGGCAAGTTGTATAGAGAGCGGCGAAAGTGGAAACTCGGATGTTGGTTTAGGAGACGAAGCATCTTCTTATAGCAATGCCTTGCCTGGTCCCAACGAGCAGATGAATGGGTGGACCGTGGAGAGAGCGGCGGAGACGTGCCGTGTTAAGAACGAGCCGCGCCGCCGCCGAAAACTAGCCAAGATACGGGCTATGTGCGTCCATCGCACGAGTGTGTGGCAAGATTGGGAGGGTCGTGGGAAGGAGTCCGAATATCACATGAAGTTCAGGGAAAGGGTGAAGGCGGTGAGTCCGCAAAGGTACGGACGATTTCGGGGAAGTGGTGGCGGGGGGGAGGTTGGGCGGAAGGTACGGAGGCACATCCAACAGCGATTTTCCGCCGAGACGCGCAGAATGGAAGCGCAACTACACCCCAGATTCGTCCTCGTTCATTTGCCGCATGAACCTTCGCCTTACGTGGTTTGACCGATAACACCAATTTGCTGGTTCACTCAACTCCATGAACTTGGATGCGATCGGTTCTGGCGGTCGGGTCGTCTGAGGGAGGCGAACATCGGTTGTGTGGAGTGGACGTCCTCGTATTGAACAACACTGTGGTCTGGTACATTCTAAGGAACATCCAGAATATTATAAGCACCATTAGCATCACAACGGGTTCGAATATTAGAAGAAACTCGTAATTTATAACAATAGTTTCCTATAAAATCATATTTTTAGCAAATAGCAAATTAATTTCATTCCTTTACTGCCGTTTGCATCCTGAAGTTTGCATCCCTTTGGTTGAAACCCAGAGTCTGTATTTCAAGGCCTCGCAACATTTGCTTCCTTTTATTCGCAATCGACGCATATTTTTTCTGACAGTTTGCAAGCATTTGGTATCCTTTCTTTGCATAGTTTGCAAATTTGATGTATTATGAACTAGTTTTATTTGAAGTACTGGTACCGTGTACCCCTAGATAGAAGCGCATGTGCGCTTCTATTATAACAAGAAATGAGTTCTTCTTCTATATTGCATGGTGTCAATTCACATACTCATTTGTATGTGCACGTATAGACTAGGCTGGATTATTATATATAGGCTACAGGTTTGGTACTTGTACAAGAATATATGCCCCTCATTAGTCAGTCTCACATCCTGATATGGTACCATCATTAGTTCTAGGCCAGACGCTTCCGCCCCGCCTACCAACATGCCTAGCTCCTAACTCACTTATGCACCTCGTTCGCGCCATTAGTTCCCGCGCCCCTATCGCCCCTCCCGTCCGTAGCGCCAGCCGCGCTGGCCGTGCCAGACGCGCCATCCCGCGCTAGCCAGCTTGCCGCCCACGCCATCGACCCGTCCGTGCACCAACCCGCGCCAGCTGCGCGCCAGTCCCAGCTTCCCAGCTTCACTGCTTGTCTTGCTGCTGCTAAGTCGTCTCCTACTGAGGAGACTGCATCGTTTTCTGCCACGGGTTGGCAGAAACTGGGCAAGGGAGGTAAGAAGGGAGGGAAGGGTGGTGGAGGTGGAGGTGGTGGGGGTAGTAGCAGTGGTGGAGGTACTGGTGCGTCAGGAGGAGGGCAAGGCCGGCACTTCAGGTACGACGACCGGGGGTACTGGCCCTAGGGGTGTGACCGGGACACAGCAGCAGCAGCAGCCACAACAGCCTCAGCAGCAGTAGCAGGTAGAGCAGCAGCAACAGCAATTCCAACAGTGGTGTCCTCAGCAAAAGTGGGGACCTCAGCAGTAGAGGGGACCTTGTTGTCGGGGAGCGTCGGCCGCAGCAGCGGGGGGCCTTGTCATAATGGCCACGACGTTAGGCCCTGGTGCTAGCACTACTAGCAGGCGTCTTGACCACTCCACGTTGCGCTTCTTCAGTCACCTCGACAACCTCTTTCGCGAGCACTTCGGGTCTCAGGCGATCTCTCCGCACTGGCCTATTCTGCTGAGCCGTGGTTACCGTGTGTTTGATATGTCCATGGATGATGTTCATTCTGCCATGTATGCTGTTGATTACAGTGCTGCCGAATCTATTTGTTTGCGTGTACCTAGCTTAGGCTCTTTGCCTGTTTCTAGTGTAGGTGCTTGTGCTTCTAGTGCAGGTGCTTGTGCTTGTGTAGTTGCTAGCCCAGGTGTGACCACGGCTGACGCGTATCTGTCCTTCACGTTTGACACCGGTGCGTCCCAGTGCTTCTTCCGCGATCACATCACTGTCACGCCACTTCCTGCACAAGTCCCAGTTGCTTAGGCTAATCCCACTTCAGGACCAGCCGTAGCTCGCAGTTCTACCACGTTCCTGTGTCCGAGCGTTCCCTCTCATTCCCTCACATGTCTCTACATCCCCTCGTTTTCCAAGAAATTGGTGGGTGTGGTAGACCATCAGGACCGTGGGGTCACAGTCACTTTTCCTGCACACGAGAGGTTTGCGACCTTGACGGACGCTTCCATTGGGGCACGTCTTGAGACGTTGTTTTTGGGGCCTTCTTGATGTCTCTTCACACTGCACACTGCGTCCCCCCATGTGTCTGCGTCTGTTCAGGTTGATGCGGTCATGCTCGTGTCGGTCAGTCACCCACCCGTCACTCCTGTGGCACCACCGTCGAGGTCACCCTGCCCTCCCACGTCTCCTTCACATGGCTTGGTACGGTCTTGTCTCAGGTCTGCCGTCCTTGCTTCCTCTGCTCCCTCGTTCGCCTCCTCCGCCGTGCACTCCTTGCGTTGAGGGTCGGCAGCGCGCCGCCCCTCACTCCTCCTCCCTTGCGCCAGCCACTGCACCACTTCAGACCTTGCACATGGACGTCAGGGACCCTGCCCCGGTCGCTGGGCCGAGCGGCGAGAGGTTCCTCCTTGTGGTTGTGGACGACTTCTCCCGCTATACCACGCTGCTTCCCCTGCAGCGGAAGGCCCACGGGCCTGATGCTCTGATCTCGTGGTTGCTGGCCACTAGCGCCCAACGCGCCCTCCCTGTGCTTCGTCTACACTCCGACCGTGAGGGTGAGTTTCGCTCCTGTGTTCCCGCCCAGTTCTGTCACTAGCAGGGCATCAACCAGTCCTTCACGCTTCCGGACTCGCCACAGCAGAATGGGTTTGCTGAGCGCCTCATAGGCTTGGCCATGGAGATTTCCCGTACCTCCATGGTTCATGACGTGCACGCCATGTTCTGTGGCCCTTCGCGGTTCGCTATGTTGCGCATCAGCTGAACCTCTTGCTGCATGTCTCACGGCCAGAGGTTTCACCGACATGTCTCTGGACTGGGTCCCCTGGTGTCGAGGCTGCGTTTCGTGTCTGGGGTTGCCTTGCGTATGTCCGCGGTCCTCGCACGGACAAGCTCTCGGCTCGCACCCTTCGCGGTGTCTTTCTTGGTTTCCTGGTTGACCCCCTGATTGTCTGTTTTACCACCCGTCCACCCACTGGTTCTTCGACTACCGCGACGTCACTTTTGACGAGTCCGTGTCCTTCTATGTCAGCTACCCTCACCGAGGTCTCCCAATCCCCCCCCCTCCCCACTTCCTCATTCCCACTCCTCCTCCTGGTCCTGCTCCTCCGGTGCTCCCACCCCACCCAGGTCCTGCCTCGTCAGGTGTGTCTCATGCTACCCCTCCTCCCTCGGTAGCACGTCCGATGTCGTCTCCACCACAGTCCCCTACGTCATCCACACAGTCACCACAGCAGCCTTCGGTGCTACCGCGGCAGGTCGCAGTGAACTCTGGGGGTGCTGCCGCTTGAGGTTCTGGTGCTGGAGGTGCTGGTTCTAGGGGTGCTCACGGTGGGGGTGCTGACGCTGGAGGTGCCGGTGCTTGTGCTGGAAGTGCTAGAGTGTTGGCCATGTGGGAGCTACCACTGGAGGTGTTAGCTCTGGGGGTTCTGGTTCTTGGGGTGTTGACACTAGTGGTGTCGGTTCGGAGGTTACTACCGCCGGGGAGCTTGCCCCGTGATCCCACGTCGGTCGACGAGGTTATAACACCTACGGCAGCAGCAGTAGTAGGCACAGCAACAGCAACCTCCACCGTAGCAGAAGCGGTCGTCGCCACCTGTTAGTGGTCTTTGGACCCTTGGTTTTCCTTCGTCGTCTCCTTTTGGTTACGGTCCCACGTTTCCTCCCCCGTAGGCGTCTCCGACTCGTTCTCCTCCCCGGTCACGGCCGTCTCCTTCTCTGCTTTCTTCTCTGTCTCTAGCCTCCACTCCCTGGTCCCGTCGTCAGAAAAAGAGGAGGTGGCCGGCTGAAGGGGCCACGTAGGTCATGGTTGGGAAACGAGATTTGTGCGGAAGCATAAATGAAATTGTGAGGAGGTGCAGGGAGCATGGGATGAGAGGTGGTGCGGTGTGGAGCGGTGCCAGTGAGACTACTGACTCGTCTCTGGAGCAGTCTGTGAGTCGGTCCATCTCAGAAGCAATGAGGTCAGCGAGGGTGGAGAGCAGGGGCAGGGCGAGCAGGGCAGGCAGCAGCATGCGTGATGCCGGGAGGGAGGAGTCCACCATTGCCAGCAGCACATCCACGCACTGAACAAGGTGGGAGGGGGGGGGAGAGGGAGAGGGGATTGAGTTGACTCAAAAGGACGAATCTGTCGACACAAGATGGAGCAGTACTCGAGTCGAGATGCCAGGTGGGAGGGGTTCAGCAGCAGCGATGTGTTCTGTGTGAATGATTGGGGGAATGATCATGGTGATGGTGGAACAGTCCTTTTGATGACGATGGCGTTGCAACTTGCAACCCCATACCAAGATACATACAGGCGACACACACGGGCCGGTTGAGAGTCTTGACAGCGGTGATTCTGTTTGTAGAGCTGATAACTGGGATCCCTCACCGCAGTTATTCACGGTTGGCCAATTCTATATGAAACTGCAACTGCCGTTCCGAAGCACAGAAGAATGGAATGAATGATGGCAGCAGGTTCATGGGCCCCAAAAGCACACCATTCAGTCAGTGCCACACCCCATCCCACTCCAAACAGAGAATTCTTCTACATCAAACCCGCCGTCTCTTGCTACGCCACACCGGATCCCACCCCAACCCACCCCTCCCCGCCGCACCACACCGTGTCCCCT
Organism: Closterium sp. Naga37s-1; assembly: GCA_947471745.1. Taxonomy (NCBI): domain Eukaryota; kingdom Viridiplantae; phylum Streptophyta; class Zygnematophyceae; order Desmidiales; family Closteriaceae; genus Closterium; species Closterium sp. Naga37s-1. The sequence continues at coordinate 927,944 of CANJKZ010000139.1, read as the reverse complement.
GTTCAGATTTTCCACTTCTTGTTTCTTCGTATTCTCCCTCCTTGTGTTCCACCTCCGTCTGTCCTCCCGTTTTCTCCTGCGTCGTCTCTCACTGTTTCGTCACAGCCTCTTTCTGACTACTTCCGTATTTCTCATCCTTTCGTCTCCCGTGTTCTCTCCTCTCTCGTCCCTAACCCTAGTGCCTCTCTGTCGTCCGTCTCGGCTCTTGTCGCCGCTGTCACTAACTTGACTACCCCACCCAGTTGGTGTCTCCTGCTTCCCGTCCTTTGTCCGCCGGGGGTAAGCTTGCCCTTGGCTGTGACATCCTAGAGGACAGGTAGTTTGAGCTAGAGTTCCTTGCGGCCTTCCTCCCCACATCTGTGCCATGCTGCAAGCCCGTGAGAGAGACCCTGAAGCTCCAGACATCCCGACTCCTCGCACGTACGCTGAGGTGGTTTCGGGTCAGTGGGCCTCTCAATGGATAGCAGCCATTGAATTAGAGACGACATCTTGGAGGTCCGCAGGCACTTACGTCGGCGCAGTTCCCCCTCCTCGGGCGAACGTAGTCGATGGCATGTGGATCTTCAAGGTGAAGTGGCCGCCTGGATCGCCGCATGTCTTCAAGGCGCGCTACGTGGCGAGTGGCTTTAGTCAGCGTGATGGAGTATGTTTTTTTCAAACCTTCTCCCCCACCCCGAAGATGGCCACTCTTCGGGTATTGCTGCACATTGCAAAACAGCGAGACTACGAGCTGCACTCGCTAGAATTTTCCAATCCCTTCCTCCAGGGCAACCTGCACGAGGAGACATGGCTGCACCGTCCTCCTGGCTTCACTGTCACTTTCCCGCCTAGGACCCAGTGGAGCATGCGACGACCAGTCAACGGACTGCGCCAGGCATCTCGTGAGTGGCACGACACTATGCGTACCACACTTGCTTCTTTCAGGTTCCTTCCTTCTTGTGCCGACCCGTCACTATTCGTTCGTTCGTTCGTTCATTCGTTCTAAGTCCACTCCTTTCTTCATCCTCGTTTACGTAGACGACTTGGTCTTTGCTACTGCATCACAGGGTCGCTCTGGCTTCAGTGAAGTCTGAACTGCAGAAGAGACACACCTTCACTGACCTTAGGGAGCCGCACAACTATCTTGGCTTGCAGATCACCATGGACAGAGCAGCGCGCACCATCACACTGGCTCAATCACACATGGTGCATCACGTGCTTCAGCGACTCGGCTTCTAGTTCTCCTCCACACAGCCCACTCCTCTTGCTGTTGACCACAGGCTCGCTGCTCCTGTTCCCGTCGAGCCTGTTGAGCCTATTGATTGGTACACAGAGCTTGTGGGTTGCCTCATGTACCCGACGACATGTACTCGACCGGACCTCGTCTATCCTCTCAGCATCGTTGCTCGTTTTGTTGCGATTGGGAGACACCGTCCTGTTCACTGGACGGCTGCTAAGAGGGTAGCAAATGTCGTGATATACATTTCATATATATTTATAACTGCCTGTAGCTATAGTCTTAGTGTAGTTATTACAAACCCTGTTGGTGGTGCACCTTTGCCCTACCTGTTTCTTATCTATATGTACTCTCCTTTCTCATATTGAACCCTCTTTTTTTGCCAAAGCCTCTCGCTCACGCCACTATCACTACTCGCGCTATGGCTCCTTCTCCTAACCTACCGTCATCGCCCGGATATATGACATATATGTCTTACCTTATAAACTAGAAAAAAGGTTAGGGTTGTCTTGTATTTGGGGAGGTTTTGGGTGTCTTATAAGTCTAATAAATGTATAAAATTTAAATGTACTCTGTAACATTAACAAAGACTGTAGAAACCACCCAAGTGGCAGATTCATTGAATTTGGCCGACCTTGGGGGTGACGCATGCGTCGCCATTACGTGCCACGTGAGGGACGCATCAAAGCTGCCAGTGCCGGCAATTTCCCTCCCTGCTGGCAGCATCTTATGATGCTACCAGCAGTGCAAAGATGCTTCCAAAACGCTGCTGGCAGCACGATGGCAGCTCTGGAGCCATCATGAGCTGTCCTCTACGAGGACATTCCTCGTAGAGGAGCGCCTCGGCTTCCTCAGGAGGGGGCACTCTGGCAGGGGGGGTAGTCGGGTTGGAGCTTCATTTTGAGCTCATGGATCTTGAGAATTAGCTCAACCCTTGCTCTTGGCTGGCTCTACCATGCGTAGCAAAATCCCTGTAGGCGCGCCGTCCCCTCGCCCTAACGTCCACGTTAACAACTATGGGCGCATCAACTCGCCCGGTAATGACATACGGGTAGCTATGGCAAAAGAGAAGCGCAAGCCAGCATCCATGGCGGGGTGCTCTTACGCCGGCTCAGATGCGAGCTGTGACGAGGAGGAAGGCAACGAGGACCAAGGCGACGAGGGCGACGAGGATTGTCCGGAGAACGGGCACGAAGACAGCGCATCTGGTGAGGACGTACCTGCTGGCGGCATCGACGATGACGAGAGGTGGACGCGGCCGATCGGCGCCAGCGACGAAGTTGAAGAGTGGCGCTCCGGAGACTCCGGTGACAACGGAGGCGTGGAAGCGGCAGAACGTGCGGATGCTGATGCGCTAGGAACAGCGCATGCTGAAGATGCGGAGGCGGCGGCGACAGTGCAAGCCCCTGCGTTGGCGAATGAGGATGTGCCGGTGGGAGCGACTGCGGATGCAGATGCGGAAGCGGATGCGGATGCGGATAACGAAGCGGAAGCGAATGCGGATGCGGATGCGGCAGCGGATGCGGATGCGGATGCGGCAGCGGTTGCGGATGCGGATGCAAATGCGGATGCGGGTGGTGCTGATGCTGGCATGGATGCCATCTTCTTCGAAGGAGAAGACGAGGACGACGACCCCTGGCGCCTCACCGACGACGAGGTGCCTCTCTTGAAGAGCAATTTGCGTCGTCGTTTACACGGCACCACTAAACGCACCAGGGTGGTGCTCTCGGACGACGAGAGCCCGACGGAGGAGCCTCAACCCTGCGTAAATGCTGCCGACAAGGGGAAGAGTAAGATCGTTGAAGGCTCGTCTAAGGAGCACCGTCGCCGCCGCACGAGCAAGGCGAAGAGGAAGACCGATGGAGACCCGAGTTCCAGCAAGGGTTGTCAGAATGAACAAGAGTGATTGAACTAACAAGATTGGGAGTACAAGTAGGAAACCCTGGAATGTTGTACCCCCTAAGGCTAAACCCACTATAGCCTAAAGAATATAAACATATACAATGTTTGACACACCCCATAGGCTAAGTGGGAGACAACCAGATGGTCACAAGACCAGTCAAAGCAAAACAAAGCAAAACAAGCTCAGGGTGGATCTCAAGGATACCACACAAATTCCGAGCACAAGCAAGCGGTCACAAGACCAGTTCACATGCAGTTTGATAATATAACAAGAGGTACAGTGATCACAACCTAGCAAGTGTAAGCATGCAGGTATATATATAGAGATCACAGTACAAGCAGAGTCAAGAAGTGAGCAAGTGAGGGACAGTAGGCACAAGGCCTAGAACAGTACAGAAACGCTGATGATCACAAGGCTGAAGCACCTTGGTGAACACATCAGCAGTGTTGGCCCGAGTGGCCACGTACGAGAGACGAAGCTGACCACGCTGCTGCAGCTCTTGAGCAAGGAAGTAGCGCAGAGCGATGTGCTTCGTTCTGAGCTCCATTCTGTGCTCCTGACACAAGGCAAGGGCGGCCTTGTTGTCGACGTACAGCACTGGAGGAGAACGAGGCCGCTCTCCCAGGTCGGTTAGCAGGTAGGTGAGCCAGCGTAACTCCTGTGCAGCCATGGCTGTGGCGTAGATCTCAGCCTCACAACTGGAGCTGAGAACTGAAGACGAGCAAGTAGAACGCCAAGAAACTGAACCACAGCCAAGACTGAAGATGTAACCCTGAGACGACCGCTGAGTAGCCTGGTCGTCAGCCCAAGAGGCGTCTGAGTGCCCAGTGAGGACAACGTCTCTCCGTCCTCCAAGCACAAGCCCCATGCTCGACGTACTGCACAAGTAGCGCAACACCCTCTTAGCGGCATCCATGTGCTCCTTCCGGTGACGGCCAGGAGCGACATAGCGTGCTAGGATGCTAAGAGGGTATGCTAGGTCAGGTCGAGTGCAGGTCATCAGGTACATGAGGCAGCCCACAAGCTCTGGATACGGGCCACTCGGCTCTACGGACTCATCCGAAGGCAGAGCTGAGAGCGAGTGACTGGTAGGCAGAGGAGTGGGCTGAGGCGAGGAGTACGTGAAGCGGAAGCGCTGAAGGACCTGCTGCACCATGTGTGACTGAGTCAAGGTGATGGTGCGCTGTGCTCTGTCCCGGGTGATCCGCAAGCCAAGATAGCTTGTCAGCTCACCCAGGTCTGTGCACGTGTGTCTCTTCTGCAGCTCCGACTTCACGTGGGCGAGTGCCTCAGTGTCAGCAGTAGCAAAGACCAAGTCGTCTACGTACACGAGAACGTAGAACGGCGGCAGAGTGGTGTCGGTGCGTAGAAACAGCGACGGGTCAGCAGTAGAAGGAGCAAACCCAAGAGCAGCAAGAGTCGTCCTCAGTGTGTCGTGCCACTCACGGGGTGCCTGGCGGAGACCGTAGACTGGCCGCCGGAGGCTCCACTGGGTACCAGGAGGGAACGACCCAGTGAAGCCAGGTGGGCGGCGCAGCCAGATCTCCTCGTGCAGGCTGCCCTATAGGAAAGCAGTGCTGAAGTCAAGAGAGTGGAGCTCGTAGTCACGCTGAGCGGCGACGTGCAGCAGAACCCGAAGAGTGGTCATCTTCGGGGTCGGGGAGAAGGTATGGAAGAAGTCAACTCCCTCTCGCTGACTGAAGCCTCGTGCAACGTAACGCGCCTTCAAGACAGGCGGAGAACCCGGCGGCCGCTTCACCCTGAAAATCCACATGCCACTGACGATGTTCGCCCCAGGTGGGGAAACCTCGTCTACGTAGGTGCCTGTGGACTTCCAGGAAGCCATCTCTGCGTCCATGGCTGTCTGCCACTGAGAGGAGTAGGGACCCTCCATCGCCCCTGCGTAAGAGCGTGGGGTCGGGATGTCTGGTGCATCCGGGTCTCCCTCAGGGGCAATCAGCATGGACACGAGATGAGGTAAAGCAGCGGCAAAGCACTCAAACTCCTCCTGTCTGTCCTCAAGGACGTCCGTGCCAAGAGCACACTCACCCCCGACGGACGGAGGACAGACAGACTCAGACTCAGCAACAAGGCTAGCGGCGTAGTCTAGACGACAGGCGGCAGCAAAGTCCACAAGCTCAGCGACTAGAGCAGACGCAGCAGAGGACTCAAAGGAAGGGTCAGTGACAACAGTGGCGAGGAGACGCGTGACAGTAGGACTGGCAGCACGAAGAGAGTCAGACTCCGGGTCAGCAAGAGCAGGAAGAGAGGACGCTGGAGGAGACGGCAGAGGGACACGCTGTGGAGCAGTGGAAGGACGCAGGGTCATATAGTGAGTGCCAAGGACAGGAGGAGGACGCTGACGCGGAGCACGACGACCAGCGCGGACCGCGTGGACAGGCGACTCTGGAAGCGACTCAAACGACTCTGGACGAGACTCAGGCGACGGAGGACGAGACTCAGGCTCACGACGCTCCGTAAAACCTCCCGTCGGCTCAGCGTAAGGAGAAGGACCAGGCAGTGGAGAGGCTGGCTGTAACTGTGACTGCGACTGGACAGGCGGTGGACTCAGTAGGGGAGGAGTAGGACCAGGAGAGGGCGGGAGGCCAAGAACCTGCTGAAGGAGCGGAACGTAGTACGGCCGCGGCCGCTCAGCACCTCCTGAACCAGCAGAGACAGCACCAGGACCCTCAGCCCCAGGGTCTCCAGCTACAACTCCCGCAGCACCACCAGCAACCCCAGCAGCTCCAGGACCTCCAGCACGAGCACCTCCAGAACCAGCGGCTCCAGCAGCTCCAGCACCAGCAGTACCTCCAGTAGCTCCAGCACCAGCAGCACCTCCAGCAGCACCAGCAGCACCTCCAGCACTAGCAGCGTCTCCAGCAGCTCCAGCACCAGCAGCACCTCCAGCAGCACCACCAGGAGCTCCTGCGCCAGCAGTACCAGCTCCAGGGTCCGCAGCACCAGCAGCGGCTCCAGCTCCAGGGTCCTCAGCACCAGCAGCAGCTCCAACTCCAGGGTCCGCGGCACCAGCAGCAGCTCCAACTCCAGGGTCCAAAGCACCAGCAGCGCCACTCCGGAGACTGCAGCGCCGAGCGTACCACTCTCGGAGCCGCTGGGGAGAGGGCGGCTCCCGCCTAGGCGGGGAACCACGAACACCAGCTCCAGCAGCACCCCTAGCCCCAGAAGCGCCCCTCCTGAGGCTGCAGTACCGCGAGTACCACTCACGCAGCTGCTGTGAAGAGGGAGCGCCTCCAGGCGCCGCACGGTCAGTCGCAGCACCCCCAGGCTCAGGACCCTCAGACGTAGCACTCTCAGGCTCAGCACCCTCAGGCTCAGCACCCCCAGGCTCCGTACCTGCAGGCTCAGCACCCCCAGACTCAGCAACCTCAGGCTCTGCACCCCCAGGCTCCGCACGCTCAGGCTCAGCACCCCTAGCAGGACGAGAGTCGACAGCTACCTCGACAGGCTCAACCGGGACTACCTGGGACACACCTGAGGGAGCGGCACCCTGAGGGGGGAGGGGGTCTACCACAGCAGCACCTGGCGCGAGGAAGAGAGGCGGGGGGGGGAGCGGGGCAGTGCGGTAGGGGAAGAGGCGGTAGTAGGGCACCGACTCGTCAAAAGTGACGTCCTGAGAGGGCAGGACACGGCGCGAGGTGGCGTGGTAAAACTGCCAACCAGATGCGTCCGGGACAAAGCCAAGGAAGACACAAGGAACAGCGCGGGAGGAGAGCTTGTCCGCGGACGTATCGCGAACAAAAGCTCGAGATCCCCAGACCCGAAAACGCGACGCATCGCCAACCTCTCCCGTCCAACGCAATGTCGGCGAAGTCTCCGGAACGGAGACACGGGGCCAGAGGTTGAGCTGATGCGCAGCGTATCGGACCGCAAACGACCACAGAAAGTGGGGGGCAGCCGCATGGATCAAGGAGGTACGAGCGACCTCCATGACCAGGCCAATGCGGCGCTCAGCAACCCCATTCTGCTGTGGAGAGGCCGGAAGCGTGAACGATTGCTCAATGCCCTGCCCCTGACAGTAGGCCCTCAAGAGGTCGGAGGAAAACTCCCCACCTCTGTCAGAGTGCAGACGCAGGACAGGAAAGTCCGAGTGGAACCTCTCGCTGAGCTGGAGACGGGCAGCGCGGATCCAAGGGATCAAAACATCAGGGACTTCACCCTTGGTGCGCAAGGGGAAGACCGTGGTGTAGCGCGAGTAGTCGTCAACAACTATCAAGAAGTACCTCTCGTGACCCTGTCCACGGACGCGGGCTGGGCCCCACACGTCCATGTGGAGCGTCTGCAGGGGAGCAGTCGTCGGGGGAAACGAGGAGGAGTGAGGAGCGGCGCGCTGCCGCCCCTCGACACAGGGAAGACAAGGAGGAGCAGGCGAGGGTGGGAGGGGAGGGAGAACCCTGGGAAGACCAGAGACAAGGTACCGTGAGTGCATGCCACGAAGGCGCTGCACTGACGGGTGACCAAGGCGGTGGTGCCAGAGGACGGTCTCGTGCGCCAGGGAGCGACACGAGCAGGGGGCCGACAGCTGACCTGACGCAGACGCAGACGCAGCTACCTGAGGGGACTCAGTGGTCAGTGTGTACAGGTCCGACCCCGGCAACCGAGTGAAGGTAGCCAGGTGGCGACCCGTCCGAGCACACGTGCAGTGTGTCACGCGCTCGTAGGCAGGGGTGAACTGGTGGACACCCCCGTCCTGGAGCGCACTACCCGCCACCAAGTTCGTAGAGAACGAGGGGAGGTAGAGACCTGACAGTGTGCCCGACGGGACCGCAGGACAAGGGAGAACAGTAGAGGAGGTCGCAATGACCGGACCCCCAGAGGGGTCAGCGAGGGAGACTGCAACCGGCCGAGCAAGCTGCTCAAGGGCAGTGCGGTCACGAAAGAAACAGCGGGAAGCACCTGAGTCCAGTGTGAAGGTGTGCAGTGCCTCAGTAGACGCAGTACCAGAGGGTTTAGGGGCGGCTGCTCCAGGGGCCAGGGGCGGCTCCTGCAGTGGCGGCTGCTCCAGTGGCCAGGGGCGGCTGCTCCAGGGGCGGCTGCTCCAGTGGCCAGGGGCGGCTGCTGCAGGGGCGGCTGCTCGAGGGGCCAGGGGCGCAGACTCACGAGTACCTAGAGCAGCAGCCTCACCAGCACCTGGGGCAACAGACACACTAGCACCTAGAGCGGCAGCCTCACCAGCACCTGAGGCAACAGACACACGAGCACCTAGTGCGGCAGCCTCACCAGTACCTAGAGCAGCAGACTGGATACCGGGGTCAGGCGGCACACACAGGTGTCAGGCACTCTCAGCACTAGTAGACAATGCATACATGGCAGTGAGGATAGCATCATAGTCAAGAGCAAAGATATCTACCCTCTGCCTAAGCAGCTCCACCCAGTCGGGGAGCTCAGCGTCGTCGCCAAACTCTGTACGCCAAGCGTCGCCCAGACGGGCGAAGCAGTGGGACTCTGTGTGACCACGTGTCCCGCAAGGCTGACCAGTCCGAACACCTGTGCGAATGACGTACGGGCAGCGAGCAGTACTCAGTGACCCTCTACTCTGAGCGTACCACTCACGAAGCTGCTGGGGCGAAAGAGCCTCGCGTAGACGACGCTGCTGCTGCACCGGGCCACTACAAGAAACTCCCGAACTACCCACTCCAGGACGACTCCCACTACTGCCACCCCGACAACCCCAACTGGCGTACCACTCACGAAGCTGCTGGGGCGTGAGGGACACACGCGGACGGCCCTGGAGCTGCATCTGGCCACACCAGGAGCAGCAGTAGAAGCAGTAGCAGCAGCAGTAACAGCAGTAGCAGCACGGGCAGGGCAGTGCTCACCAGTGGTGGGAAGGGCAGGCGCACGACGGAGGCGACTGCGGGGCCGCCACAGCGGCTGCTCCAGGGGCGGCTGCTCTAGGGGCGGCTGCTCCAGGGGCCAGGGGCGGCTCCTGCAGTGGCGGCTGCTCCAGGGGCGGCTGCTCCAGGGGCCAGGGGCGGCTCCTGCAGTGGCGGCTGCTCCAGTGGCCAGGGGCGGCTGCTGCAGGGGCGGCTGCTCCAGGGGCCAGGGGCGGCTGCTGCAGGGGCGGCTGCTCCAGGGGCCAGGCGCGGGGTAGCTCAGGGCGACGCAGCGGACAGGGGCGACGCGCGGGCAGGGGCGACGCAGCGGGCAGGGCGACGCGGCGGGCAGGGGCGACGCCGCGGGCAGGGCGACGCGGCGGGCAGGGGCGACACCGCGGGCAGGGGCGACGCGGCGGGCAGAGCGACGCGGCGGGCAGGGGCGACGCCGCAGGCAGGTGGCGACGCCGCGGGCAGGTGGCGACGCCGCGGGCAGGTGGCGACGCCGCGGGCAGGTGGCGACGCCGCGGGCAGGGCGACGTGGCGGGCAGCTGGGCGCGGCCGCGTCAGTAGTGGGGCGCGGCCGCGTTACTGCAGGGCGGGGCCGCGTCCGCGTCGGCGGGCCGCGACTGCGACCTGACGGGGCCGCGACAGCGACCTGACGGGGTCGCGCGCTGGCCTGACGGGCCTGCAGAGGCTGCGTGCGGGCGGCGAGGGCCTGCAGGGGCGGCGCGCGGTCGGGCAGAGGCTGCGCGCGGGCCTGACGGGTCTGCAGGGGCGGCTCTCGGGCCTGACGGGCCTGCAGAGGCGGCTCGGGGGCCTGACGGGTCTGCAGAGGCGGCTCGGGGGCCTGACGGACCTGCAGGGGCGGCTCGAGGGCCGTACTAGCTTGCAGGGGCGTCGCACTGGCCTAGGGCAGCAGGAGGCAGCGCGAGGGCTGCAGGACGGCACGCGGGCAGAACGAAGGGCGGGGCGCGCGAGGGCGCACTAGCAGAAAAAAGGGCGCACGAGGGCGCACGAGCAGAGAAAGGCGCACGAGGGCGCACGTAAGGTAGGGCGCACGAGGGCGCCTCTAAGCGGAATAGTGGGCCCGTAGTAGAAAGCGGTCCTAGGTGGCAACCTAGGCTCGTGATACCATGTCAGAATGAACAAGGGTGGTTGAACTAACAAGATTGGGAGTACAAGTAGGAAACCCTAGAATGTTGTACCCCCTAAGGCTAAACCCACTATAGCCTACAGAATATAAACATATACAATGTTTGACAAGGGTGCGAAGAAGAAGACCGGGAAGGGCAAGGACGACATCGTCGTCAACGAGATGCACGGAAGCGACGATGAGTATGTCGCTGCTGCATGACCCCTTCCTTCGTTCCCTGAGAAAGCAAAGCCTAAAGATCCCACCCTTCGTCAGGCCAGCGCGCGACCCCGTCAGGTCGCTGTCGCGGCCCCGTCAGGTCGCAGTCGCGGCCCCGCCGACGCGGACCCGGCCCCGCCCTGCAGTAACGCGGCCGCGCCCCACTACTGACGCGGCCGCGCCCAGCTGCCCGCCACGTCGCCCTGCCCGCGGCGTCGCCACCTGCCCGCGGCGTCGCCACCTGCCCGCGGCGTCGCCACCTGCCCGCGGCGTCGCCCTGCCCGCGGCGTCGCCCCTGCCCGCCGCGTCGCTCTGCCCGCCGCGTCGCCCCTGCCCACGGCGTCGCCCCTGCCCGCCGCGTCGCCCTGCCCGCGGCGTCGCCACTGCCCGCCGCGTCGCCCTGCCCGCCGCGTCGCCCCTGCCCGCGCGTCGCCCCTGCCCGCTGCATCGCCCTGACCTACCCCGCGCCTGGCCCCTGGAGCAGCCGCCTCTGGAGCAGCCGCCCCTGCAGCAGCCGCCCCTGGCCCCTCGAGCAGCCGCCCCTGCAGCAGCCGCCCCTGGCCACTGGAGCAGCCGCCCCTGGAGCAGCCGCCCCTGGCCACTGGAGCAGCCGCCACTGCAGGAGCCGCCCCTGGCCCCTGGAGCAGCCGCCCCTGGAGCAGCCGCCCCTAAACCCTCTGGTACTGCGTCTACTGAGGCACTGCACACCTTCACACTGGACTCAAATGCTTCCCGCTGTTTCTTTCGTGACCGCACTGCCCTTGAGCAGCTTGCTCGGCCGGTTGCAGTCTCCCTCGCTTTACTCTAGGGGTCCGGTCATTGCGACCTCCTCTACTGTTCTCCCTTGTCCTGCGGTCCCGTCGGGCACACTGTCAGGTCTCTACCTCCCCTCGTTCTCTACGAACTTGGTGGCGGGTAGTGCGCTCCAGGACGGGGGTGTCCACCAGTTCACCCCTGCCTACGAGCGCGTGACACACTGCACGTGTGCTCGGACGGGTCGCCACCTGGCTACCTTCACTCGGTTGCCGGGGTCGGACCTGTACACACTTACCACTGAGTCCCCTCAGGTAGCTGCGTCTGCGTCTGCGTCAGGTCAGCTGTCGGCCCCCTGCTCGTGTCGCTCCCTGGCGCACGAGACCGTCCTCTGGCACCACCGCCTTGGTCACCCGTCAGTGCAGCGCCTTCGTGGCATGCACTCCCGGTACCTTGTCTCTGGTCTTCCCAGGGTTCTCCCTCCCCTCCCACCCTCGCCTGCTCCTCCTTGTCTTCCCTGTGTCGAGGGGCGGCAGCGCGCCGCTCCTCACTCCTCCTCGTTTCCCCCGACGACTGCTCCCCTGCAGACGCTCCACATGGACGTGTGGGGCCCTGCCCGCGTCCGTGGACAGGGTCACGAGAGGTACTTCTTGATAGTTGTTGACGACTACTCGCGCTACACCACGGTCTTCCCCTTGCGCACCAAGAGTGAAGTCCCTGATGTTTTGATCCCTTGGATCCGCGCTGCCCGTCTCCAGCTTAGCGAGAGGTTCCACTCGGACTTTCCTGTCCTGCGTCTGCACTCTGACAGAGGTGGGGAGTTTTCCTCCGACCTCTTGAGGGCCTACTGTCAGGGGCAGGGCATTGAGCAGTCGTTCACGCTTCCGGCCTCTCCACAGCAGAATGGGGTTTCTGAGCGCCGCATTGGCCTGGTCATGGAGGTCGCTCGTACCTCCTTGATCCATGCGGCTGCCCCCCACTTTCTGTGGCCGTTTGCGGTCCGATACGCTGCGCATCAGCTCAACCTCTGGCCCCGTGTCTCCGTTCCGGAGACTTCGCCGACACTGCATTGGACGGGAGAGGTTGGCGATGTGTCTCGTTTCCGGGTCTGGGGATCTCGAGCTTTTGTTCGCGATACGTCCGCGGACAAGCTCTCCTCCCGCGCTGTTCCTTGTGTCTTCCTTGTGTCTGGTTGGCAGTTTTACCACGCCACCTCGCGCCGTGTCCTGCCTTCTCAGGACGTCACGTTCGACGAGTCGGTCCCCTACTACCGCCTCTTCCCCTACCGCACTGCCCCGCTCCCCCCCCCCCGCCTCTCTTCCTCGCACCAGGTGCTGCTGTGGTAGACCCCCTCCCCCCTCAGGGTGCCGCTCCCTCAGGTGTGTCCCAGGTAGACCCGGTTGAGCCTGTCGAGGTAGCTGTCGACTCTCGTCCTGCTAGGGGTGCTGAGCCTGAGCGTGCGGAGCCTGGGGGTGCAGAGCCTGGGGGTGCTGAGCCTGAGGTTGCTGAGTCTGGGGGTGCTGAGCCTGCGGGTACGGAGCCTGGGGGTGCTGAGCCTGAGGGTGCTTGAGCCTGAGAGTGCTACGTCTGAGGGTCCTGAGCCTGGGGGTGCTGCGACTGACCGTGCGGCGCCTGGAGGCGCTCCCTCTTCACAGCAGCTGCGTGAGTGGTACTCGCGGTACTGCAGCCTCAAGAGGGGCGCTTCTGGGGCTAGGGGTGCTGCTGGAGCTGGTGTTCGTGGTTCCCCGCCTAGGCGGGAGCCGCCCTCTCCCCAGCGGCTCCGAGAGTGGTACGCTCGGCGCTGCAGTCTCCGGAGTGGCGCTGCTGGTGCTTTGGACCCTGGAGTTGGAGCTGCTGCTGGTGCCGCGGACCCTGGAGTTGGAGCTGCTGCTGGGGCTGAGGACCCTGGAGCTGGAGCCGCTGCTGGTGCTGCGGACCCTGGAGCTGGTACTGCTGGCGCAGGAGCTCCTGGTGGTGCTGCTGGAGGTGCTGCTGGTGCTGGAGCTGCTGGAGACGCTGCTAGTGCTGGAGGTGCTGCTGGTGCTGCTGGAGGTGCTGCTGGTGCTGGAGCTACTGGAGGTACTGCTGGTGCTGGAGCTGCTGGAGCCGCTGGTTCTGGAGGTGCTCGTGCTGGAGGTCCTGGAGCTGCTGGGGTTGCTGGTGGTGCTGCGGGAGTTGTAGCTGGAGACCCTGGGGCTGAGGGTCCTGGTGCTGTCTCTGCTGGTTCAGGAGGTGCTGAGCGGCCGCGGCCGTACTACGTTCCGCTCCTTCAGCAGGTTCTTGGCCTCCCGCCCTCTCCTGGTCCTACTCCTCCCCTACTGAGTCCACCGCCTGTCCAGTCGCAGTCACAGTTACAGCCAGCCTCTCCACTGCCTGGTCCTTCTCCTTACGCTGAGCCGACGGGAGGTTTTACGGAGCGTCGTGAGCCTGAGTCTCGTCCTCCGTCGCCTGAGTCTCGTCCAGAGTCGTCTGAGTCGCGTCCAGAGTCACCTGTCCGCGCTGTCCGCGCTGGTCGTCGTGCTCCGCGTCAGCGTCCTCCTCCTGTCCTTGGCACTCACTATATGACCCTGCGTCCTTCCACTGCTCCACAGCGTGTCCCTCTGCCGTCTCCTCCAGCCTCCTCTCTTCCTGCTCTTGCTGACCCGGAGTCTGACTCTCTTCGTGCTGCCAGTCCTACTGTCACACGTCTCCTTGCCACTGTTGTCACTGACCCTTCCTTTGAGTCCTCTACTGCGACTGCTCTAGTCGCTGAGCTTGTTGACTTTGCTGCCGCCTGTCGTCTAGACTACGCCGCTAGCCTTGTTGTTGAGTCTGAGTCTATCTGTCCTCCGTCCGTCGGGGGTGAGTGTGCTCTTGGCACGGACGTCCTTGAGGACAGACAGGAGGAGTTTGAGTGCTTTGCCGCTGCTTTACCTCATCTCGTGTCCATGCTGATTGCCCCTGAGGGAGACCCGGATGCACCAGACATCCCGACCCCACGCTCTTACGCAGAGGCGATGGAGGGTCCCTACTCCTCTCAGTGGCAGACAGCCATGGACGCAGAGATGGCTTCCTGGAAGTCCACAGGCACCTACGTAGACGAGGTTCCCCCACCAGGGGCGAACATCGTCAGTGGCATGTGGATTTTCAGGGTGAAGCGGCCGCCGGGTTCTCCGCCTGTCTTCAAGGCGCGTTACGTTGCACGAGGCTTCAGTCAGCGAGAGGGAGTTGACTTCTTCCAGACCTTCTCCCCGACCCCGAAGATGACCACTCTTCGGGTTCTGCTGCACGTCGCCGCTCAGCGTGACTACGAGCTCCACTCTCTTGACTTCAGCACTGCGTTCCTACAGGGCAGCCTGCACGAGGAGATCTGGCTGCGCCGCCCACCTGGCTTCACTGGGTCGTTCCCTCCTGGTACCCAGTGGAGCCTCCGGCGGCCAGTCTACGGTCTCCGCCAGGCACCCCGTGAGTGGCACGACACACTGAGGACTACTCTTGCTGCTCTTGGGTTTGCTCCTTCTACTGCTGACCCGTCGCTGTTTCTACGCACCGACACCACTCTGCCGCCGTTCTACGTTCTCGTGTACGTAGACGACTTGGTCTTTGCTACTGCTGACACTGAGGCACTCGCCCACGTGAAGTCGGAGCTGCATAAGAGACACACGTGCACAGACCTGGGTGAGCTGACAAGCTATCTTGGCTTGCGGATCACCCGGGACAGAGCACAGCGCACCATCACCTTGACTCAGTCACACATGCTGCAGCAGGTCCTTCAGCGCTTCCGCTTCACGTACTCCTCGCCTCAGCCCACTCCTCTGCCTACTGGCCACTCGCTCTCAGCTCTGCCTTCGGATGAGTCCGTAGAGCCGAGTGGCCCGTATCCAGAGCTTATGGGCTGCCTCATGTACCTGATGACCTGCACTCGACCTGACCTTGCATACCCTCTTAGCATCCTAGCACGCTATGTCGCTCCTGGCCGTCACCGGAAGGAGCACATGGATGCAGCTAAGAGGGTGTTGCGCTACTTGTGCAGTACGTCGGGCATGGGGCTTGTGCTTGGAGGACAGGCTCGAGTTGTCCTCACTGGGCACTCAGACGCTTCTTGGGCTGACGACCAGGCTACGCAGCGGTCGTCTCAGGGTTACACCTTCAGCCTTGGCTCTGGTTCAGTTTCTTGGCGTTCTACACGCTCGTCTTCAGTTCTCAGCTCCAGTTGTGAGGCTGAGATCTACGCCACAGCCATGGCTGCACAGGAGTTACGCTGGCTCACCTACCTGCTGACCGACCTGGGAGAGCGGCCTCGTTCTCCTCCAGTGCTGTACGTCGACAACAAGGCCGCCATTGCCTTGTGTCAGGAGCACAAACTGGAGCACAGAACGAAGCACATCGCTCTGCGCTACTTCCTTGCTCGAGAGCTGCAGCAGCGTGGTCAGCTTCGTCTTGCTTACGTGGCCACTCGGGCCAACACTGCTGATGTGTTCACCAAGGCGCTTCAGCCTTGTGATCATCAGCGTTTCTGTACTGTTCTAGGCCTTGTGCCTACTGTCCCTCACTTGCTCACTTCTTGACTCTGCTTGTACTGTGATCTCTATATATATACCTGCATGCTTACACTTGCTAGGTTGTGATCACTGTACCTCTTGTTATATTATCAAACTGCATGTGAACTGGTCTTGTGACCGCTTGCTTGTGCTCGGAATTTGTGTGGTATCCTTGAGATCCACCCTGAGCTTGTTTTGCTTTGTTTTGCTTTGACTGGTCTTGTGACCATCTGGTTGTCTCCCACTTAGCCTATGGGGGTGTGTCAAACATTGTATATGTTTATATTCTGTAGGCTATAGTGGGTTTAGCCTTAGGGGGTACAACATTCCAGGGTTTCCTACTTGTACTCCCAATCTTGTTAGTTCAACCACCCTTGTTCATTCTGACATGGTATCACGAGCCTAGGTTGCCACCTAGGACCGCTTTCTACTACGGGCCCACTATTCCGCTTAGAGGCGCCCTCGTGCGCCCTACCTTATGTGCGCCCTCGTGCGCCTTTCTCTGCTCGTGCGCCCTCGTGCGCCCTTTTTTCTGCTAGTGCGCCCTCGCGCGCCCCGCCCTTCGTTCTGCCCGCGTGCCGTCCTGCAGCCCTCGCGCTGCCTCCTGCTGCCCTAGGCCAGTGCGACGCCCCTGTAAGCTAGTACGGCCCTCGAGCCGCCCCTGCAGGTCCGTCAGGCCCCCGAGCCGCCTCTGAGAGGACGTTCGACCACCGTGGCGCGCACTCTGTCCCGATCCGCACGGCTGGATACGAGAAGACGCGGCTCACAGTGATGCTCGCGTGCACAGGATCCCGGAGAAGCTGCGCCCGTGGGTTTGGTTCAAAATGAAGAACGTGCCGAGATGTGAAGTTCCCAAAAGTAAGCAACACTGCCTTGGGTTTTTTTGAAGGAGTTCGTGAGTGTTGTTTGAAGGAGTTCGTGAGTGTTGTAACGCCGCTTGTTGGCTCTGACGCTTGCATCTCCCTCCGTGCCTGGCAGGAGTCGTGGTCCAAGCATAGAATAACGAGTGGATGGACGAGTCTGCAGTGCAGACTTGGCTGACCAAGGAGGTGCTGCCCCATCTCAACCCCCAGCGCGGCCAAAACGCGAGGCGGGCGATGCTGGTGTTGGATTCCCACCGAGGCCACATCACCCAGGGCATGCTTCAAGCCTATCGCACGCAAAGCATCACCCCTGCCGTAATCCATGCGGGCTGCACCAGCCAAATTCAGCCCCTGGACGTCTCTATCAACCGGTGCTTCAAGGCCGCGGTGCGCACACGCTACGCCAGGTGGTTCCTGCGTGAAGGCATCTACCTGAAGACGAAACACGGTGAGTACACGTTTGATGATCTTAAACTGAACCCCAGTTACCCCTGGATGTCCCTAACGGAACCTTGCCGCTGCCTCTCACCCCCCCGCACGGAATCTGAGGAGGCCTCCGCATCACGTGGTGCTGCATTGGATTGCGGTGGCGTGGGATCAAGTCTCCACGAAGGTCATCATCGACGTGTTCTGCCACTGTGGGATCTCAAGCAAGCTCGACGAGAGCAAGAACCACCTGGTGATGTCTCACCTGCGCGCGAGGAGCACCACCGATGTCTCAGAAGACATGTGCCTCGAGGGGAGCACGGGCGATAACACGCACCTGCTTGGGCAGGCTCCAGAGGGGGAGGAGGAGGAGGAGGAGGAGGAGGAGGAGGAGGAGGAGGAGGAGGAGGAGGAGGAGCTGCAGGCGGAGGGCGTCAGGGAGGTGGGCGTGGCAACTGGGCTGGAGGTGCTGTACCAAGAGACCCCCAACTACCGCGGAGGGGCGGCCGAGGCTGACCGCATGATCGAGCCCAGGCAGACGGCCACGCACGCGTGCTAGACTTGGGAGTGCAGGAGCCTGCATCTGCTAGTGCAGATGAGGAGGGTGTTACCGAGGGGGACTAGGTAGAACCACCCAATTGATGAATGTATGCATGTACCCCCCTTAATGCAAAAAGAATTGTTTAGTATATACCCCCCTGTTGATAAGATAACCCCTAAACCCTAGTCTGTTTACAAGACACTGTCTTAACTCGTACGCGCATATAGGTGTCTTATAATCAAGAACACCCATCTATAAGAAACACCCTATTTAAAGACACCCCCTGTCTTCAATTCGACACTGTCTTATATCAGGGCGCGATAGTCTCGTCCTAACTATACTTCTCGACAGCGAAGTACCTAGCGACCACATCAGGCATGGGGCTTGTGCTTGGAGGGAGGCAGCCAGTGCGACTTACCGGGCATAGTGACTCGTCGTGGGCGGACGACGAGGAGACCCGCAGGTCTACACAGGGCTATTTTTTCAGCCTGGAGGTCGACACGAGCATTGTCTGTGGCTTCGTCCATTGCTGAGGCCGAGACCTACGCCGGTGCCATGGGTGCTCAGGAGCTAAGCTGGCTAACTTTCTTGCTCACTGATCTAGGTGAACGGCCTAGCTCTGCAGCGACCTTGTTTGCTGACAACAAGGCCATGATCCTCCTGTGTCGAGAGCCTCAACGGAGAGCAGAGTGAAGCACATCGAGCTGCGGTACTTCCTGCAGCAAGAGCTCCGACGACGCGGCCACGCACGCTTGGTATTTGTGGCCTCAGAGGCCAACATTGTGGACACCTTCACCAAGGTTCTCCCGCCTGGTGATCACGACATGTTTTGTTCGCAGCTTGGCCTTGTACAGGCAGGTCTTCGTTTGTTGAAGATTGCATCTTGTTTTTTTGCACTCCACTGTCAAAACAACTTATATGTTGTGTAGGCTGTAGTGGGGTAGACTGTACTGAGTACAACCCATTAGGGTTAGCTCTACTTGTACTCCTCACTCATGCTAGTGCACCTCATTCCGCTGTATATTCTGACATGGTTTCAGAGCAGGTCCTGATCTAGGACCGTTTTTTTTAGGGCCCACCGTCACTCCTGCCACAGGAGCTGCTGCCGTCGCGCGCTGCCTTGCTCGCCGCGCGCGTTCCCTGCCCTGCCCTGCCCTGCGCGGTCGCGCTGCTCCGCGCTGCCCTGCTGCCGCGCGTGCTGCACTGCTGCTCGCGCTGCCCCGCCGCGCGCTGCCCTGCTGCCGCGCGTGCTGCGCTGCTGCCCGCGCTGCCCTGCTCGCCGCGCGCGTGCCCTGCCCTGCCCAGCGCTATCGCGCTGACCTGCCCCGCGTGCCCCGCACGCCCTGCTGCCCTGCGCGCCCCGCGCGCCCTGCTGCCCTGCGCGCCCCGCGCGCCCTGCTACCAGCGTGCCCCGCACGCCCTGCTCCCCAGCGCCCGTGCGCGCCCTGCTACCCAGCGCCAGCGCGTGCCCTGCTGCCCAGCGCCAGCGCGCGCCCTGCTGCCCAGCGCCAGCGCGCGCCCTGCTGCCCAGCGCCAGCGCGCGCCCCGCTGCCCAGCGCTCGCGAGTGCCCCGCTGCCCTGTGCCCGTGCGTGCCCCGCTGCCTAGCGCCCGCGTGCCCCTGCCCTGCCCTGCTAGCCCTGCCCGCGCCTGCCCTGCCCGCACGCAAGTGCCGCCTGCTGCTGCCGCCCTAGGTGCTGGTTCCCTAGGAGCTACCGCCTGCTGCTGCCCTAGGTGCTGCCGCCTGCTGCTGCCGCCCTAGGTGCTGCCGCCCTAGGTGCTACCGCCCGCTGCTGCCGCCCTAGGTGCTGCTGCTGCCGCCCTAGGTGCTGCCGCCTGCTGCTGCCCTAGGTGCTGTCCCCCTAGGTGCTGCCGCCTGCTGCTGCCGCCCTAGGTGCTGCTGCCACCCGCGTGCGCTGCCCCGTCCCGCGCTAGCGCCGCCTTGCCCCGAGTGCTGCTACGTTGCTACTGCCGCCTGTGCTGCTGCTGCCTGCGCTACTGCTGGCCCAGCCGAGCCGCCCTGCCTCGCTGCCTTTGCTGCCGCCCTTGCTGCCGTTACTGCTGCTATGGCGACTCCCACAGTGCTCACCTTTGACGCCGAGGGCCACCCGATACAGTTTGGGTCCTGGCTAGAGGGTCTGCACCAGTACCTCCAGAGTGTCACTCAGGACAACCGCCTCCCTGTTCGAGCACACGTCGGGGTCCCTTCCGGCCCCCGAGGCTCCTGCTGAGCCTGCTGCTGCCGCTGGGGAGGAGGTGCAGACGCAATACCGCGCTGACCGCATTGCCTAGAAGCGGTGAAAGGCGCGCGACGCCGCCGCCATACTTGCAGTCCGCGCTCACCTCTCGCTCGACCAGAGAGCCAACTTTCGCCAGGTGCCGTCGGCCCTTGCTTTATATACCGCTGTGGTTAGGCGCTACCCCCCCCCCCCCCCTCCTCCACCCTAGGCTGTCTTGAGCTGCCTCTTACCTTCCCTGCGCTGTCAGACGTCGCCACTGTAGCTGGCGAGGGTGGTCGTAGTGGAGCTGGCGAGAGTGGCGGGGGCGGGCAGCATCAGTTAGAGTCTTCGTGTGCGCTGCTTGTGCGCCTACTAGTACCGGTGCGGTTCCTGCGGAGGCGTTGCTCTCGGTCCCTGTCACGTTGGCCGACCCCACCTCTGGACTAGTCTATGCACACCCCTCCCCTGTTCTCTCGTGCCTCGTAGTCCCCTCTGACTCCTCTGGCTCGACTGAGGGGGGTGACCCTGCTGCTGCCGACACAGCGACCTGTCGCCGCTCGCCGCGCTTGGAGACACCTCCGGGTTTTCCGCCTCGGACGTCTTCGCCTCCTCTGCAGCCTGTCGCTGTAGACTTCGGGGGCCCAGGTGTTGTTGGGGGTGGTGGCTCTTGGGGTGCTGGTTCTGGGGGTGCTGGTTCTGAGGGTGCTGTTTCTGGGGGTGCTGACTCTGGGAGTGCCAGGAGTCCTCTTGTTGGTGGACTTGGAGGTACTGGTACTGGATGTGCTGGGTCTGGGGGTGCGTTGCAGTCGCTGCCGCGGCGGCCTATCTTCTTGGAGCAGCCGTCGTCATCGCTACCTGAGCCGGCGCCCACTCGTACTACTCCTCCTCTTTTGTTTCCGCCGCCTGACCTGTCTCGGCCACTGTTGCCGCCCGCCTCCCCTGCTACCTCTTGTGTTACTCGGGAGCCTGTTGTCCTGCCGTTACCTCCCCCGTCTTCTTTTCCTGCCGTTCCTGACCCTGTGTGTGACCTTGCTCGTGCTGCTCGCCCGACTATCCTTTTTTGTCTAGCCGCGCTTGTGACTGCACCTGCTTGCTGCTGCTTCTGCCTTAGTAGCTGAGCTCGCAGGCTTTGCCGCTACTTACCGCCGTGCCTACCTTGCTGGTCTCGTTTCTGCCTCTTCGTGTCCTACGTCCGTCGAGGGTGAGGTTGCCCTTGGCTGTGACGTCCTTGAGGACAGGCAGTTCGAGCTGGAGTACCTGCCTTACCCTCTCAGCATCCGGACTCGCTACGTTGCGCCCGAGAGACACCACCCTGCGCATTGGCGGGCTGCTAGGAGGGTGCTGCGCTACTTGGTCAGACTAGCGAGCAAGACGTAGCACTTTGCACTTCGTTCCTTTGCCGTGCGAGTGTAGCAGCAGCGTTCCCAACTTCGCCTTCGTACGTGGCCACACGGGCCAACACTGCTTGTCTCTTGATCTTGTCTTGTACTTTGATATATAAACCTGCATGTTTCTGGTTGCTAGGTTGTGATCATTGTACTGCTTGCTCTATTATAAAACTGCATGTTAACTGGCCTTGTGGCCGCTTGCTTATGCTCGGAATGCGTGGTGATCTTGAGATCCACCCTGAGCTTGCTTTGTTTTGTTTCTTCCCTTGACTGGTCTTGTGACCGCTTGTTGTGTTTGTTATCCCCCACTTCGCCTATGGGGGTGTGTCAAAATATCTTATATGTTGTGTAGGCTGTAGTGGGGTAGACTGTAATGAGTACAACCCATTAGGGTTGGCTCTACTTGTTGCCTGGTCCTATGACCACGTGTCCAAGTGGTTGAACTAGTTGATCCGGCCGTAGTTGTTGCTTCACTTGCTTGTGTGATTCCCCTCACCTAGCCTATAGGGGTGTGTCAAATTATATATGTGGTGGTTTTAGGCTAGACTGAGTTGCTCATTAGAGAGTACAACATTTCAGGATTTCCTATTTTTATCACATTCCTCTAGTGGACCCTCGTTTTAATTGACAATATGCCGGATTCTTGACCACCCTTGGTGAGCTTGGTTAGAGCTCCAAAGGCCGCACCGTTCTCGAACGTCCTGGTGTAGACAAGAGCAGAGTAAGCATCAGGAGCAGCTAGCATGGCATCCACCAGCTCCTTGTACGTCTGCCCGTTATCAGCCGTCAAAGTACTAGCACTTAGCCAAGTGCCGGTGGTTTCGTAAGTGTATCCGAGGGGAGGGGGAGGCGGGGGAGGCGGCTGCTTGCCCTTCTTGCCCTTGGGGTTGACTTTGCCGCCCAGCTTGGCGCGCTCGGCTGCTGAGAGCGTGCGATTGGTCCACGTGGCGCTGCTGGGGACCACGCTGAGTGCCACATCAGCGCCTTTCTTGATGACGACACCAGTGGGCTCTCCAGAGTCGTTTAGAGACACGCTGACGTGGAAACGAATGTCGTAGTCGTTTGTTGTGGTGTTGCTGAGGGGGTGGGTGGCAGGGAGGGGCAGGGAGGGGCAGGGAGGGTCAAGGAGAGGCAGGGAGGGGCAGGGAGGGGCAGGGAGGGGCAGGGAGGGGCAGGGAGGGTCAAGGAGAGGCAGGGAGGGGCATGGAGGGGCAAGGAGGGGCAGGGAGGGGCAGGGAAGGGTAGGGAAGGGTAGGGAGGGGCAGGGAGGGGAAGGGAGGGGCAGGGAGGGGTAGGGAGGGGCAGGGAGGGGAGGGGAGGGGCGGGTGTTCAGCCTAGGGACAGGCGGGTAAGGAGGGTCGATGGTAACAGTAGGCGACAAGAAAACAAAAAAAAAACAGAGGTGGGAGAAGTGAGGGGACGTTGAGAGAGTTAGGGGTGAACTGAGGGGAGAAGAGAGGAAAATGAAAAGAGGGAGTTAGGGGTGAACTGAAGGGAGAAGGCGAAGCTTACAGGAAGACGACGAGGGAAATGCAGCCTGTAGCGTTGACGTCACCAGTGAGGTCAGCATTGGAGCCATTGAGACGTGTTCCCACCGCTCCTGCACGAAATCGCGGAGAGAAAGGAGAAAGGGAAGGGGCAGCGTGAGTAGTTTAAGCAGTAAAAATGGTGTGCGAGGCAAGAGTGGAAGGCAAGAGGCGATGAAGGCTAGTAACGGGAAGCACTTCTTACCGACAAGAGTCCCAAACTGATCGCCTCCATTCTTGCCCCCTCCATTCTTGCCCCCATTCTTTCCGCCCTTCTTGTCCTTTTGCGGCGGCGGAAGCGGCTCCGACTTGAACTGCCCCCTAGCTGCACCCGACTCGTAAGCATACGTCTCTAATTTCGCGTAGTTCTCATCGGGCTTCGCAATAATCGTATCCACCAGCTGCATTATTGTCTGCCCGTCATAGGCTGTAAGTGTACTCGCATTAAGCCACGTCCCGTTAAGCGCATAAGTGTACTTTGGAGGAGGCGGGGCGGGCGGTGTTTTCTTGTTCTTCTTGGCCTTGGGCGGGGGAGGCAGCGGACGAGTAAGATTCTCCCACGTGGCACCTGCCGCAACAATAGCGGCGACGGCTTGTCCCCGCTCTCCCGCTGCGCCTTTCCACATGGGAACGGCGAACGGCTCGCCGGCTCGGTTTCCGTCAGGTTCACACATGCGAACGGAAGGGAGTAAGGGAATGCGCATAGGTTAGGGAGATTAACAGAATCATCGGAGAATGATGTGGAGCAGCAGAGCAATCAAGATGATGTGAAACCAAGGTTTGCTGAATTGAGAACAAGGGTTCGGAGTGCAGAAGCTCTAGTTGAAATTTAGCAAGCGACTGAATCAGGGCTGAGACCGCAGTTTCAGAAAGAAGGGAAGCAACACTGTACTCAAACTGGCTGACGAAAGGCAGCCAGCGCACTCAGGCTGAGGTGGTTGCACCACAGGCGGCTGGCTTACTGAAAGACGGCCAGGCAGATTCGGCTGGTGGAATTGACGTCGCCGGTGGCGCCAACCATTTCGGATCCATTCAGCCGCGCGGCGAGAATCGCTGCTCGAGAGAGGAAGGGAGAAGTAGGGCGGAGAGAAACAGCGGAGGAAAGTGTGCGGAAAGGGAGGGGAGGGTCTTCTGAAAGAAAGCGGAGGAAAGAGGGGGGCAGAGAACCACGTCACTGCGCTTTTTTAGCGAAAGGATTAGCCGCATGGCCCACCAAGCGTTGATTTTTAATTTCCCAGAGAATTCTCACCCGTCAGATTCCCCATCGCATTCTCACCCGTTAGATTCCCGAGAGCCTCAGCCTCGATCGGCTTGGGCAGCGGACACGGACCCGCGTCGGGGGGTCCCCCGCCCTTTACGTCCTTTCCGCCGTTTCTGTCGTTCACAGGGCGCGCCGTTGTGGTGGCTGAAAATAAGATAAAACATAAGCAAACACATAGGATAGAACTTATGAAACAACATATCAGAAAATTGAGCAGGTGAAATGATGCATGGAATGAAGCAGTTCAACAGGATTGATTCGTGGGAGTTTACGACTGATACTGACTGCAGCACAAGTACAGGGGAAAATGTCGCTTACCGAAGCATGCGGCGACAACTAAGAGAACAACTGACAAGCCGAGGTACGTGTGGTGCGCCATGGTGGACTAGAATTTGTTTTTGGTGGACTGTGCGTGATTTCACAATTATCAGTCGAGTGGTTTTTATCCTCGGCAAGCAAAGCTGATTGAGGGTTGGCCCGGTATGGCGAGGAGGTTACCAGACCTGGAAGTATGGTGATAGTTTACGAACCTGCGGTACAGCACGGTAAACCTCAGTTTCAGGAGATGCACATCATTGCGGTTTATGCGCAACATTGCGCGGTTTGAAAACTTGGAGAATTCGCTGCGGCATTCACATGGACGCATTTGGCGGGGTTACTACCTGGCGGGAAAGCTGACGGAATGCATGTCACGGTAGCGGGCAACAATACGGAAAACTCTCGTGCGGTTCCGGCATGCTAACACCAGCACGAGATACTGTACAGAACAATACACTCACTTCTGAAGTTTTTTCCTTAGTCGTACGGGCAATTTTCCCAAACGTAAATCTCCACTCCCACACAGGGGAGACGGCGGATGCGTCGCCGCAGAGCAGGGAAACCAATCACCGTCTAAAAATGAGGAATTCAGCCTTCAGGTAGGAGCTCGTGGCGCCTTTCCTCAAGAGGACTACGCTCTACCCTGTCGTGTCGTGTCGTGTGGGCAAGTTGGTCAACGACTTCCTTGTCTGCTGTTGTTAAAGCCCAAGACCTGAATTGCTCACGCAAGTCAACGCGGGGCAAAACTGTGGGCTGCGGGAGGCAAACTGTGCACAGTTTGCCTTCTTTTTTTGTAATTCGGGTCTGCGCAGATGACGCAGCAGGAAAAGGATGGTCCTGTACAGTGTATACAGTACCGCGATATGTACAAACAAAACACTGGAGCGGTAAGAGCAGATTGCTTAATTCCACAGTTGTGTACTTGTACTTACGTCCATAAAGTGTTAATCCTAGCTGTTCAAAACTGGCGGACAAATTTATGAGGACAACGTATGGTCTGCCCCCACGTGGTGCTGGCAACCAGCTTCGACCTCTGACACACCAGCTCAAACATTACCGCGCGCCGAGCCGGAACCTCCCAACCAACCCAACCCAACTCATCAAAGCTGGTCGCATTGATCTCAAAGCTTGCAGCCTTTCCCGTGCAATATGCAGGGGAGTGTGACCATTGGAGCAATTTCACTTGGTCTCCACAAGCTTCCCACATTCAGCTTCCTGTTGCCACGTTTCATGCGAAACGTGTGTGCCGTTGCTATTTTCCCGCGCTTCGCCCTTCTCAGCGTCCACCCCGTCTCTCCGCTGATTGCTCGCCCGGCGGCTACCGCCCGGCCCCTCAACTTGAGCTACAGGCTAGCTACTAGACAACGCCAGCTTTATCGATTCTTTCGCCGTACCTCCCGCCGCGTCCTCCGCCGCGATCGCCGGTCTCTCCCAGCCCGTAGAAACCGCGCTGTACCTCTGGGGATTCAATCTCCGCGGGCAGACCAGCCACCGCGCGGAGCTACGGGGGGATCCGCGCACGTGGCGCTGCCAGCGCGCGCCGCTGCGGATCGCGGGGGAGAAGCTCCGTGCGTGGGACGGGCGGTCCGTTGCGCTTGTTAGCGTGGCGTGCGGGTTTGAAACACATCGCGACAGTGGGGATCGATGGAAGCCTGTTCACGTGGGGATCAAACGAGTACGGGCAGCTGGGCGACGGCACAGAGCAGAGCAGCAGGTGCGTAGACTGTTGACTTCATTGACTCCATTGGCCCCGTTGACTCCATTGTCTCCATTGACTCCATTGACCCCGTTGACTCCATTGACTCCGTTGACTCCATTGACTCCGTTGACTCCGTCGACTCCATTGACTCCATTGACTCCGTTGACTCCATGACTCCGTTGACTCCATTGACTCCGTTGACTCCATTGAATCCGTTGACTTGTTTTACTACCCTAAAGTCGGTACAGAGCACAGTAATGCGACAAACTCGGGTTTCCGTTTTCTCCGTTCCTACAGGGAAGGAGGTGACTGCTGTGGCGTGTGACGCACAGTGGACTGCAGGCATCAACCCCTCCTCTGTTTCTCTCGTTTTCACGCCTCTCCCTCCTCTTCTTTCCCCTCGTCCCACGATTCCCCTGCAGGGAGCCCATAAGGTGGCAGCTGTGGAGGAGGTAGGGGAGGAGGTGACTGCTGTGGCATGTGGCGCGCAGTGCACTGTAGCTATCATAATTTTTTCTCTTTTTTCAATCCTGTCCTTCCTCTTCTCTCACCTCGTCCCACCATTTCCCTACAGGGAACCTATAAAGGTAGCAGCCTTAGAGGAGGCAGGGGAGGAGGTGACTGCTGTGGCATGTGGCGCGCAGTGCACTGCTGCCATCACCAGGCGAAGAAGGGGCGGGCGGGGGAGGGGGAAGAGAGGAGAGGCCAATGCGGAGCATGGAGGTACTGGGGAAGAGGAGGGGGAGGAGGTGCGCCTGTGGGTATGAGGCCAAAACCAGGTGGGTGCAAAGCGGTGCTAGTAGATAGAAAGCTTTGCTGGCTGGTACAGAGCGGTACTACCAGGTGGTGGTAGTAGAGACACATGTCACTTCGTTCCGCATACACCCTCTTAGTCTCAACATGGACGTGAACGCACTTATCACAGGGTACTGGTCTTATCACGACTGGCCATTGTTCTTATCATCATTATATAAGTCGTGGAAGCCAATTCCTTGACTCACTTTGCGTTCTCCTATCTTTTCATTTCCCTTATTCTCATTGCCTTCCTATCTATTTCATCACTCTGCAGGTTTCCAACCTCTGCATCTAGTGACCTCCTTCCAGCGCTTCTTAGACGAACCTCCCCTGACCTGCCCCCATGGCATAGATATCAGCTTATCGTGGCCGTGGCGTGTGGGGGATTTCACTTCACACTACTGCTGTTGACACCCGGGGGGGAATGTGAGTAGAGGAGGGGAGGGTGGGAAGGGGGCAGTAGGTGTTGGATTCACAGTAGATCTACTTGTAGGGTTGCCGTGGCGTGTGGGGGTTTTCGCACTGCTGCTGTTGGTGCCAGGGGCGAGACATGAGTGGAAAGAGGAGGGTGGGAAAAGGGGGCCTGTGGATTAGGTGAGTGAACAGTGGTGGGGAAGGTGAGCAATACAAGAGATGCGAGTGAGCAGAAGAGGGTGGGCATGTGGGCGAGTGAGCAATAGATGATGCAGGGCGGTTGGTTCCACACCGCTGCTGCTCACGCCAGGGGCGATCTGTGAGTGAACGGAGATGTTCACATGAGCTGGAGATGGGGTTCACTGGGGCAGCTGGGGCACACACAGGGGGAAGGCGTGGCCCACTCAATTCCGTATGGGCATGCACCATTCTGGCCCCGTATCCCTTTCTGACTGTGCATGGGCAGGTACACGTGGGGAGGGGGGTTACTGGGGCAGCTGGGGCACCGAACGCTGCATGCCAGAGGTTGCACGTGTGTGAGGTGGTGCCAAGGCGGGTGGTGGCGCTTGAAGGAGTGTCAGTGACGCAGGTGGCTTGTGGGCGCACCCACACGTGCGGGTGTATTATTCGATGTATGCTATGAATATAAATATGAATACAAAAAGGAGGGATGTTTGGAGGGGGGTTTGGAGCAGGGACGCATGGGGGAGGTGGGTGCTCGTCGCTGGATTTTATGACAGGGCTGGTGCAGCGCCAGCCACTGCTGCTCATGCCCAAGGGAGTGCGGCTGATGACATGGGGGCATGTGAGAGGGTGTGATAAGGGCGCATGGGGGCGTGTTGGGGTGCACGTGGGCGCATGGGGGTGGGTGCTCGTCGCTGGGTTTTGTGAGAGGGCTGGTGCAGCGCCAGCCACTGCTGCTCATGCCCAAGGGAGTGCGGCTGGTGACCTGTGGGCAGGTGAGAGATTGTTTGCGTGCTTACTGAGAGGTGGAGAGGTGAAGGGATGGGGAAGAAGGAGGGTGGGTGTGGGGAGAAAGTAAAGAACTACTCCCATGAGGTGGCAAACACACTCTCATGGTTGGAGGAGCGGCTGCCCTTGCCACCTCTTGGCATGCCCGTTCTCCTCCCGTGCCCTTCCGCTCCCCCATGCCCTCTCTGTCACGTCTCTTCTCCCCCCCGTGCCCCTTGTGTCCTTGCACCCCCCTCGCCCTTGTGCACCCCCCGGCTCCCCTCTCCCCCCCGCGCTCCCCTCTCTGCCCCGGTGCCTGCTGTGATCCCAGGACCACGCTAGTGGCCATGGCAGACGATCAGATACTAGGGTGGGGCTACAACAGCTGTGGGCAGGCAGCAACAGGCAGAGAGTTCTATGCATGGATGCTCATGCATGTGGACTAGTGTGTGGGTAAAGTGCAGGCACTTGCAGCAGGGGGAGGCCATTCCGCTGTGCTCACTGTTGCCGACACGCTGAAACTTCTTGCTGTTTGATGGCCCGGGGGCAGGGAAGGGAGTGGAGAGGACGAGGGTGGGGAAGCATGCTGCATCGCCAGCTGGCATTGGCGGAGCTAATCATGGAGGAGTCGCATAGACTCGGGGTGTCCTTTCATTTGTTTTGTTTTGTTTTTTTTTGTTTTTTTTTTTTCGCGTGGTTCTTTTTTTACTGATATCCTTGGCAGGCTTCGAGTCACAAGTGATATCGTTCCAGATAAGGATGAAAATGAGCAACCCACAACAAGAGGACGACAACAATCAATTTTGGTGTAATTATTCTGCATATGCATTTAGTTCATTTCGTATATATTGTAGTCTCATTAGAGCCTGTTCAAAGCCATTATCCATGGCTCTGGACATTTTCATTCCTGAACAATCCTGGTTCGTGTAGATTGTTTACTTCGAAAGCCTCATTGAACGCACTATGTGTAAAGATCCGAGGCAAACTATACCGCGTGTATTCTGGCTGGGGTGAACACCAGGCAAACTGGCCCTAGCCTTGTGTTCCGAAAGTTGAGGCTGTACGCGATATAGAGTAAGCTGGGAAATTCCTGAGGTGTTGAAAGTGCACCACGGTCCACCACCTACAACTAGGCCTAGGTCCTCCAGCTTGTCACATTCTCCTTTCGCCACGCCATTCCCCTCAGCAGCATTCTCAAATTATTCCTCAACCCATCACCAGTACACAAGCCGAACAGTGACTTGACTATCTGACACGTATCCAGCGCGATCCGCGTTTGGTTGACGACGAGCATCGGGCTCCGCAACGGCTTTCGCGCCGTCGAATTCTCTGTCGAGGGATGCCCTTCCATCACACGCCACGCAGTGGTCTATGACGATCCCACGGCGCGATCGCGCTTACCGCCGGATGTCAGGCACCTCGCTACTCGCGCTCGCCATTCTCGCATCCTCGCTATCGTTCGCTCCGCATGCATCGCACGCGACGTCGCCTGCCAGTCGCACCAGCAGCGTCGCAGCGTCGTCAGTGCGACCCTCCGGTTTCCTACCCGCCATTCACTCCCTGCTGTCCCCGCACACCAGGTGCGACCTTTCGAGCCACCTCATCCGCGCACGCAGCCACGTGTCGAGCCCTAATTCCACGCTCTTGCCGGTGCCTTTTCCAGAATTCGCACGTGTCATGTTGCCAGAACGCCAGCCGCTTGTTCCACAAATGTCTACACCCGGACCCAGGCCCTATTCCGTGATCTAAAGCCATCCCAAGATGGATGGGCCTTCAGCTACTGGCTTGAAGCCACTGGCTTAGCGGGCGCGTGGAGTGCTCATCGCGGATCCCACTGACCGAGTGCCCCCCTTTGAACACACCTCCTCTCCAACACACCCAACGCCAAACACGAGTGCCCTCGCACCCCTTGTTTCCCTGCCTCCCTCTTCCCAACCCTCCCCCCTCTCACCCCCCCACCCGTGCCCCCCTCCTCCTCACCGCCCCCTCCGCTCTTCCCCCGTCACCATCTCGTCTCCCCGCAGCACCCAGCGCGAGCCCCTGACGTGCAAGCAGGAGCTGGAGCAGCTGCGCCAATGGCACGCCGCCACGTTTCACATGCCAGCTGGCGTGCACGGGGAGAATCCAGCTGGCAGGGGCGCGGGCGATGACACGAGCATACAGAATGACATGGGCGGCATGGGGGGCATGGGTGGAATGGGTGGAATGGGTGGAATGGGCGGCATGGGCGGCACGGGGGGCATGGGCGGCACGGGGGCAATGGTTGGGAGGAGGCAAGGCGTTGAGGAGGCGAGGGAAGGCCAATTGGATGGGTGGAAGCAAGGGGATGGGGGGAGCAGCGGCAGGGAGAGCGGCGGCATTGAGATTGCGGCAGGGGTGGATGAAGAAGAGGCGCCCTCAAGGCGTGCAGGGGGGGCGGAGGACGAGTGGGGTGCTGCGGCGAGGGTGGGCGGGCAGCGAGCACTACTGGCGGTGGGCGGGGTGGGATGGCGCAAGAAGCTGCGGGATCAGATGGGGCGACTGGCACGCATGGACGCTGAGATGGCGGAGAAGAAGGTGGGGAGGGGGAAATGGGGGGGAGGGGGAAATGGGGGGAGGGGGAAGGGGAGGGACTGAGGGAGCAGGTCTTATTGGGGAATGGGTGGCTAAGCGGGGAGGTGGGATTGTTGGGACGTGGGTGAGGTGGAACGGTAGAGGGGTGCGTGATGGGTCGTCACTTGTCCTGCTTGAGCCCACCACTTTATCCATGGCATTCTCTCCTCTTTCCATGCGTGTTTGCGCGCCCCTGCTCACGTGTGTGTATATGTATGGGTTCATTCATGCGTATGCGTTTGTGTGTGCATGCATGTCTGTCTGTCTGTCTGTCTGTCTGTCTGTCTGTCTGTCTGTCTGTCTATCTGTCTGTCTGTCTGTCTGTCTGTCTGTCTGTCTGTCTGCCCGCCCGCCCGCCCGCCCGCCCGTCCGTCCGTCCGTCCGTCCGTCCGTCCGTCCGTCCGTCCGTCTGACTGCCCGTGCCTGTGCCCGTGCCTGTGCCGGTGCCCGTGCCTGTGCCGGTGCCCGTGCCTGTGCCTGTGCCTGTGCCTGTGCCCGTGCCTGTGCCCGTGCCTGTGCCTGTGCCCGTGCCTGTGCCTGTGCCTGTGCCTGTCGCCCCCTCTGCGTGTTGCTCTGCGTGTCATCCATCGTCGCCATGCATGCCAGAGGGAGTTAAGGCGAATCACCACAGCCAGGCAGCGTCTCAACAAGCAGATCGCGTCTCCTTCCATCAACTGGGCCACTCGCCTCATGCCCAAATCGGTCAGCAACGGGGGGGTGGGGGTGAAAGGGGGGAGGAGGCTGGAGGCATCGTAGGGGCCTGGGGCGGTGTTGCCTGCTCTGTTGGAGTTTCATTCAATGGATGAGTCGCTTTTGAGAGTTCTCAGAATGCCACAGGGACCTGCACAGTTGTTGTGTGCTGCGTTGCGTGCAGTGCTTCACCTGGGAGAGCACTGTTCAACTGTGTGAGTGAACCCGTGTGTGCCATGCCATCAATGCGTGTATGTGCTTCACCGCCCAACCATACCCTATGGCACAGACTCTCATTGCTTCGCGTTCTCCCTCCCCTCCCCCCCCCCCTTTCCTGCGTCCGCTGTTCATGCGTGCGTGCATGCGTTCACACGTGCCGGCCCACGACATGTGTGGCTCTGTGTGGTTTGTGTGCGTTTGTGGTCCCTCTGTGTGCCTGTGCGTGCCTGAGTGTGCCTGTGTGTGCCTGAGTGTGCCTGTGTATGCCTGTGTGTGCCTGTGTGTGCCTGTGTGTGCCTGTGTGTGCCTGTGTGTGCCTGTGTGTGCCTGTGTATGCCTGTGTGCGGTGGCATGGCAGGCGGTGGAGAGGGCAAGGGCAGTGGTGGCGTCATGCACGGGCACGGGCATGCTGCTCTCGCACCCCACACACGTGTGGAAGGTGAGGCACGCTGTTCTGTGCGCCCCATGAGCGCTGAGCTCACTGGCTTCATAACTTAGAGTGCCAAGAGTGGCACGGGGGGTGAGTCGTGTTGTGCCGGATGGTGGGGTGGGTGGGGCCTGCGGAAGAGCAAGGCGAGCAAGTGCAAGCAAGATCAAGTGGCGGAATTATTGGAGGGCTTTCAGCGGTTTATGCATGCAATCGCTTCCCGCCCTCCCTCCCCATGCCATGCCACCAGGCAGGTACTCCTTTCTCCCTTGCCTTCCCCTTGCTCACACGACACATGCCGTGGTCTCTCCACCTCCCTGCCTGCGCGTATGCCTGCCTGCGTGGAGTCAGCGTGACCCCTTCCACTGCCTCTTCCTCCTCTTCCTCTTCTTCCTCCTCTTCCACTATCCATGCACTGCAAGCAAAGTTACCCACATGCACTCAGTCTACATGTGCCATGTGCGCAAGCAGCCCAGCAGTTTCAGCATCTCACTTCCATTGCAACCCCACCGTTCATGCCAACCCATGGCAACCCATGGCAACCCATGGCAACCCATGACAACCCATGGCAACCCATGCCGACCCATGGCAACCCATGCCGACCCATGTCGGCCCATGCCCATCAGGCGTACGCGTGTGAGGGCAGTGAGGAGGAGCTGATGCAGTACCTGGACTACAAGCCGCGCCACATGTGCCCTCCACTCCACACCACATGTGCCCCGTGCGCAACCTCCCACCAATTTCAACATCTCACTTCCCCTGCAAGCCCAGCAATTCTCCCAACCCACACCCTCCCGTGCCGTGGCCATCAGGCGTATGCGTGTGAGGGCAGTGAGGAGGAGCTGATGCAGTACCTGGACTACAAGCCGCGCCACATGTGTCCTGACGACTGGCTGGACACACAGGCGCTGCTCTTCCACCGCCACTGCTTCGCCCTGCCCATGCGCCGCTGCCTCTCCCGCACGCCCGCCACCCACGTCGAGGTCAGTCTGTCTGTCACTCACATTCCTTTTCATTGCCGCGCCGGGATACAGTGGAACCTTGCCGTGCAGTGCAGCTTTTGCTCTGGACAGGTGCTGCTGCGCTGCTGCGACGAGCTGCTGTTCCTTGTTTCTCCCCACTGTGAGCAGGGAGGGGATGAATGAAGGGCGCTCTTATGTGTTGGGTATTCCACAATGACAATCCCAAAAGATGTGGAGAGTGAGGAATGCGACTGACTGTGATTTTCACAACCGCACCACACCTTCTTCCGTGTCTCCCCCCTACCCCTCCCCCCTATCCCTCCCCTCCCCCTGTGCAGCCCATGCCATTCCCGCAATCACTCTTCTCGCAGCTGGCCCTGCAGGACACGGCGCTGCGGTGGCAGCACCACGCGTGCAAGTCGTTCCACTGCCTCAACAGCAACAGCAACAGCAACAGCAACAGCATGGCGGGCAGCGAGTGCGCGCAGTGTTTCAACATGAGCGTGCAGAGCAGGCGCTGGCAGTCGCGCTTCCGAGGGGCGCTCTCCGTGCAGGACGTGGTGCGGTGGAAGCAGGGCGCTCTTAGGTGCGCGCTAGTGCTATGGGGAAGTACTGGGTGGGAAAAGAGAGGGCTAGGGAGGTAGCTGAGGGGGGACAATGCTAGTGATTGGGGAAACGAGCACAGGTCCAGGCAGTCAAGCCCTCTCCACCACAGCTCACGTGCTCCTTTGCCCGCATCTTTTCCGCGCCTCTCTCTCTCTCTCTATCAATCCGCGTATGCACCATCACACTATCCTTGACGCATCACAGATCTGTGCCTGATGAGTGAATGGTGACGCACTCCCATGGTAAACGCAACGGGACGGGACCACCACGGCCATCATCCATCCCCTCCTCCCCCTCCTCTCCAGGGTTGGGCTGGACGTGGGAGGTGGCACGGGCAGCTGGGCGGCACACATGGCACGGTACTACGTGACAGTCACCACGGCCATCAACGCAGAGGCACAGGCACAGGGCACGGGCAACTACGGGGGGTTGCCCTGTATCCACCGTTCCCTGAAAACTCCCGCCCCCGTGCCCACCCCCGTGCTTGCCCCACTGCCAGGGTCGGGCTGGACGTGGGAGGTGGCACGGGCAGCTGGGCAGCACACATGGCACGGTACAACGTGACGGTACTGACCACGGCTATTAATGCGGAGGCACAGGGCACGGGGCGGGCGTCAATGCAGGCGCAGGGCACCCCATACATGGAGACCATTGCACTCAGGGGACTCATTCCCCTGCACGTTCCACACTCGGTGCGTGCTGGGATGTGCTGGGATGTGCTGGGATGTGCTGGGATGTGCTGGGATGTCTGCCCTGCTGTGCCCTGCTGTGTTGTGCTGTGCTGTGATATGCCACACATCACAGTATAGCAATTTGCACCACACCATGCCACACCTGGTCACCTCATCACATCGCATTACCCACATCCACCACCCCCTCGTTGTGGCACCACCTGCATGCACCGCCTCACTCTCCCTCTCCTCCCCTGGGAGCACATGCTCTTCTAGTGGGACCACACCCGCTGCCCGCATACCCCGTCACCACGTCACATCACAGTACCCGCTTCCCCCTCCCTTCTCTCCCCTCCTCCCTTCTCTCTCCCCGTCCCTTCTCTCCCCACTTCCCTTCTCTCACTCCTTCCCCATGCACCTCCCCACTCGCAGCAACGGCTACCACTATTCGACAACACACTGGACGTCATCCACTGTGGCACCTCCTGCATGCACCGCCTGCCATCACAACTCAACACCATGTCACACTGCATTACCCCCTTCCTTGTTCCCCACTCCCCCCTCTCCCCCCGTTCCTCTGCCACTTACTCCCTCCACCATGCCAGCAACGGCTACCACTGTTCGACAACACACTCGACGTCATCCACTGTGGCACCACCTGCATGCACCGCCTGCCTCTCCCTCTCCTCCCCTGGGAGCACATGCTCTTCGAGTGGGACCGCGTGCTGCGAGTGGGCGGCGTGCTCTGGCTCGACTCTCTGCTGCTCCCCCTGCGCGACTTGCCGCTGTATGTGGCGCTGGTGGATGGGCTGGGGTACAAGCGGCTGCACTGGCACATGCTGCCCAGGGGTGGCGTGGGGGAGGAGAGTGAGGGCGGTGTGCATGTGCAGGTGAACGCTCTGCTGGAGAAGCCTGTGAGAGTGGACCCGAAGAAGGGGTGGCTCATGCGCTGATGGGACGAGTCACGAGTGCTCCTCTTGCCAAGAAATGATGTGGGGCAAAGCTTGAGAATATTACAGGGTCAGTTGTACCGGTATGGGTGGTATGACTAGCTGGAGCAAATTGAAGGACCATATGCTTTAAACATTTATAGATCGAGTGCCACATCAACAAGGCTGATACGGTAATATCAATACTAGGGTCCGGACCGGAAAGGGCTGCCTTGGACCAGATGGCCCAAACAACGTATAGCTCGGTCCAGCTCCCAGCAACAAAACCACAGGGCGGAACGGAATGGTCGTAAGTGGCATTACTGGAGTTGCAGTGCATGTAGTAGAGAGAGATAGAGAGAGTCTCTCTTTAGGAGACTCAGAAGAGCGCGGTAGAGGAAGGGAGGGAGCACGAGGCGGAGGTGGATGAAGCCTAGCACCACACAGAGCGCAGGTGCGTGCGGTGGGGTTGGGATGGCTAATAGTCCACGTTGACTACTGTATTAGTCAAGTCAACTCAACAATCAACGAGGCACTTGTGGATGAAGGCTAGCTCCATGCAGTGCCAGGCGCGGTGGGGTTGCGTTGGGGTCCACATTGACTTTTGAGTCGATTCAAATGGCAACGAGGCGCTTGTGGATGAATGCTAACTCCACGCAGTGCGCAGGCGCGGTGGGGTTGGGCTCCACGTGGAAGAGGCGGTACCCCAGCTGCTCCACATGCCGCACCACTGCCAGCGTCGCTGATGAGTCGTTCACCCTGGGGAGAGAAGGGGGGGATGGGGATGCGGACAGAAAATGAGGGCGGTGTGGCACGATGCAGTTGGGAGAGGTGGCATGCAGGCGGGCGGCATGTGGTGGCAATGTGAATAGGCCCACCTGGATGGCTAACATGAATGCTGCGTGCACACGATTGCAAAAGGCCGGAGCTTGTGCATTCGATGGGTCGGTAGAGAACCTAACCGCTGTGCTGCTGCTATGTGCCATGCGGTACCTACTACCTGCTTTCCTCGTCTACATTGTTGTTGCTCTTGCCATGCCACGTCCACCAGAGCAAGGCACCACATCTCACTCACCTATGCATCTCCACCAGGATCTGACCCACCGGTGGAACCCTCTCCCCCTCACCACGCGGGGTAGCTGGGAGGGGTATACAGTAGAGCCCAGTTCCAGTAGCACCTCCTCCTCGCACCCCTCGCAGTCCAGCTTCAACACGTCCACATACGCATGCCCGTGCTGCGCCATCATCTCGGGCAGCGTCAAAAACTCCTGCTCGGGGTTCGCTGCGCGGGTTTTCTCGAGGCTTGCTTGGGAGGAGAGGCCGGTGGAGAAGAAGGAGAGGCAGTGGAGGGTTTGGTTCATGAAGTCAGCAAAGGAGGGCGGCACGAAGGGGTCGAAGGTGAGAGGCGTGGTGTGCAGGAGGGCACCGATGTCCTGCTCGAAGGAGAACTCCTCGTTGCTGCCCATGCTGCTGCCGTGCGGTGCGGGTGCGGGTGGGAGTGGGGGTGGGGGTGGGGGTGGGGGTGGGGGTGGGGGTGGGGGTGGGGGTGGGGGTGGGGGTGATGACAGAAGGAGACCTGAGACATGTTATTGGAGGAAGGATGATGGCCAGGGACGCTCGCTTGCTGCGGGCTGCACGTGCGCGTTGCGCTTTGAAGGTTCTAGCTGGTTTAGAAGTCACGAGAAACGTATTCTCAGTTGCTAAGAGTAAAGGGCACTGGAGATTCTTCAGGCGTGTGGTGCGTGGGTGCTGAGTGGAGCGCTCACCTGTAGACCACTGGATGGCGCTGGAAGGCTGACCGCACTGCACATAGCCACTGGGGGTACATGAGAGCACGAGGGAGGGTGGGTGAGGATGGTACAGATAAAGTGTGAGCTAGCAGAAGGGAATCCGGTTACAGCATTTGCAGCAGCGGACGAGAAAAGAATGAATGCAGCGCATGGGACGAGTCTGTCGGAATGCAAGTCCACTTGTGGTAACACGTTGGCAGCAGTAATATCCACAAACACAAAGATCATGACACTGCTGCAAGGCAGCCAGCAAGACGGCCAGAGAGCCAGCAAGACGGCCAGGGAGCCAACAAGACAGGCAGCGAGCCAGCAAGACGGCCAGCTAGCCAGCAAGACGGCAAGAGAGCCAGCAGCATGGCAGTGAGCAGTGCAGGCAGCAGGCGTAAGGCCCTCCCGATGCAGCAGCACACAAGACCATGCATGGGCTCCACTGCCCCCATGCGCCCCCAGCCCATGCGCGTGTCACTGACACCCCACAAGCACGCCACATGCTCCACCTTGCAATCGCTCCCCGCCAACCAACTAACCAACCAGCCAGCCAGCCCTCCCCCCATCAACTGCCCCCACCTTGCCCCCATTGGCCCACACCCCCAGGCGCTGCTCCCTGGGGCAGGGGTATGTGGGGATGAGCTGTGACAGCGTGGCCTCTGTGCCCCCCTGCGCCTCATCCTCTCGCCCTGCTGAGATCGCCTGCTTGCGCTCCCACGCCCACGCCTGCCGCCGCTGCTCGTTGCGCTGCCAGCGTGAGGAGGTAATGGGGGAGAGGAGGGGCACGTGGAGAAAAGGGAATGATGGGAGGCGGACGGAAGGTAACGGGAGGCAATGGGGTCACCTCACTGAATGTCGCGACGAGTTCCGTAGACTCGTCGAGTCCTGAAAAAACTCGAGACCAAGACCGAGTTTTCACCGAGTTTTAAAAAACTCGACGGGTGAAACTCGACTCGGGGAGGAGGGGGGGGGGGGGGGGGGGGAGAAGCTGTTCAATCATCATTATCATCCTCATCCTCATCCTCATCCTCATCCTCATCTCCCTCTCAGCCGTTCCTCCAGCACTCTCATACCCCATCACCTCCAGCTCATCAGATCAAAAGCAAAGAACAATCGCACCGCGGCCTCTCTCCTCTCGCACCCATCACCTGCCCACACTACCACCATCCCATCCCACTCACCTCAAAAGTCTTGTCCGCGAGTCTCAGCATCTGCTGTTCCGCTGCACGCTCCCTCGCGCCCCACTCACGCGCGCTCTCACCGCCGTCCCAGAGCCCACCGCTCCCCGCCTTCCGCTGTGCGCCGCGCCAGCCTCCCCGCAGCAGCAGCTGCGCTTTGCTCGTTGCGCCTGTGAGCGCCTGCCCTCTGCGCCCACCCACGGCATCGCCTGCGGCAGCAGCGGCGGTAAATGCTGCACCTGCGGGGGCAACACCAGCAGCGGCAGCGGCAGCGGCAGCGGCAGCGGCAGCGGCGGAGGCGACACGGACTGCCTGCCGTCGGGCGGAGGCAGTTCCGGAGGCAGACTCGCGAGGAGAGGGCTCCGCGGCGGCGCTGGCGCGGATGGCGCCCGCGGGGTTGGTGGCAGCGGTGGCAGCGGTGGCGGTGGTAGTGGTGGCAGGGTGGGAGTCAGGGAGGTGGAGAAGCAGCGTGGTGGTGAGAGCAGCGGCGACGAGGAGGTAGACGAGGAGGAGCACGTGAGGCACGCAGAGGCGGTGACGGGAGGAGGAGGAGGAGGAGGAGGAGGAGGAGGACGACGAGGTCCGTGACACGTGCATGGAGAAAGGAGAGCGGGGGATCGGGTAGAAGTAGTACTGGGGATGGAGAGAGGATCTACTGATGTTGTGCCGTCATAGCAGTAGAGACTTTCTCCGTGGAGGAGAGGCAGGGAATGCAAGGCCGCCGCACGAGCGGCATGGCGTCGTGGCGTGAAGATGATGGACGGACCCGCGGCGGGCAAATAAGATACGAAAACAATATTGAATTATCACCGGCGGTGGTGACGGCTGCTCCGGCTATCACGTGACGAGGTACCTCGTTCACACGACGTTTGGCCGCGGCAAATCTCACCGAGTCGGTGACCCTACTTCACGTCAACCAATATCCTCATCCCAGGTCGACTCCCGCGCCCGCTCCTCGCCTTAAGCACGGGTGACGCTCTTTGGCTCGTGTTCAAGTGCTGCTATAGCGCGCATTCCTTTCGACCGGACAGGTGCGCGAGAGCTGCCGCTGCCTGCCGCGGTAGTACTGGTGGTAGTGGTAGACGGGCTTAGAATCTGTCGCGAAATGCGAGGACGTTTACTGCTAGTACTACTGCTGTACGCGCATGATGTGGTGGTGGTGGTGGTTGTGTGTGAGTGTTGAGTGTGGGAGTGGGACTCGGACATGCCCGCCATGACCGCACGTCGTCCGCCATGGAGCAGCATGGTAAGGTAACGCTGCTGACACGCAGCCGCGGCGAGGCGACCCAAGTGAGCAGAGCTCGTCGTCATTGGCTGTCTGTCGCGGGCGCGATGCTGCTGCGCCTGGATCGAATGGTGGCGGCGGTGGCGGAGATCATCATCCGATTCAGATGATAAGGCCATTCGAGTGTCGTTGTGGCTGTGCAATCCGCGCCTCACCAGGACTGGGCTGGGAGTCCTGATTTTCGGGAGTCGAGGTGGAAAGGATCAAGACTGTCTGCAGGGACCAGACCATCTCAAGAACCGAGTTTGTATCACACGAGCCTGTCCATGGCGCAAGGTAAGAGAATCTCCGATTTCGTTGGCTTTCTCAACAAAAACTACCTGCCCAGAACAAGAAAGAGTGTGTTCGTACAGTACAACAAGAACCAACTCCTGAGTGTTTCTGTTTTTTTCATGTCACAGCTCTCTGACCCTCGCCACACTCACGCGCCTGCACTGTGTGTAGTTCTGATCAGAAAACGGAAGGGGTAAGCTTCTAATTCCGCTAATAATTCCGGATGCATCAGGGCCTAGTCTAAAATTCCGGAGATCTGTCTTAGGGTCAATTCCTAGCTCGTGTCTGACATCAGGTCATCCGCCCTTAGTCTTTGATTTGTCTCTTCCCAATGTTGATTTGCCCCTATTTCGAGCCACTTCGGGTCTTCCCAGCTTCCAAGGGCGGATGACGTGATGTCAGACACGAGGTAGGAATGTCCCTTAGGGTGTGCATCACATCCACAGGGGTAATTACATTCTGGGTAACCAACATTAAGCCCGCTGACGTCAAAAGTCACCTACGTGGCTCGATGGTACCCGTCAGATCATGCGCGCCCCTTGGTGGTACCCATCTTCCCTCCGTGGTACCCATCTTCCCTGCGTGGTACCCATCAACTGTGCCCGAATTCCCTGACTGGTACCGCAACATTTCAACCGAGCTGTACACCGTACAACAAGGGTGTCAATGCGTTTTTCACTATATTGTCTTAACGTTTACAAGCTCAATAGAGTCCGAAGCCCGAAGTGCCACATAATCGGGTCAAATTTTCAAGCGCATTACCTATAATAAAGTGTAGAAGAAAAGCTGAATTTAGGAAAACATTTATTGTGTAGTTTTCTTTAGGCTCATAAACATCCACATTATAACGTGCTATAATTTAAATCACCACAGATATATTGCATCAACCGAAACACAAAAATTAACATCCGTGTAACAAACGATCAACTGACACGTAATATATATATTGACTTAAGGTTATTTGATTTTCATTAATGGGTATTGTTTTGTTTCCAGAAACCAACGAATGTACGTATTATTTGTTTATGCTTTTCTATTTAGCTGTGGGGGTACATGCTCAATTTATTTGCATACAACCTTATGAACTTTGTTCAGATTACCAACTGCGCGCTGAGAAACATGGTCGTAAGATTCACGCTACCTATCGCTCAGTGATGTGAGCTTACAAGGGTTCGGAGGTAACGTGAGGATTTTAGAAGGGGAGTTGATTTTTTCTAGGTTGCACTCTATCCAGTGTAAGGCACGTTCAAAGGTATTAATGTTCAAATGTATTAATGTTCAATTGCAGACAGAAAACGTTGGTATAATATAGTGAAAATCGCATTGAAACCCTTGTTGTACGGTGTACAGCTCGGTTGAAATGTTGCGGTACCAGTCAGGGAATTCACGCACAGTTGATGGGTACCACGCAGGGAAGATGGGTACCACGGAGGGAAGATGGGTACCACCAAGGGGTGCGCATGATCTGACGGGTACCATCGAGCCACGTAGGTGACTTTTGACGTCAGCGGGCTCGATGTTGGTTACCCAGAATGTAATTACCCCATCCACAGTCGTAACTGAGTGCCCTTATCCACGCCCTCGAACGCGCGCAAGAGCTACCGTACGATACAGTCTCGATAGTGGCGCACGTGAAAGGCTATAGGCAAGGCAAAATTTTAAACGCAACACGCAGCTTGAGCCTGTACACTCCAACCGTGAATATAGCAACCGTGAAGTTTTGTTGGAGATTTTCTCATTGGTTGCAGCCACTGTAACTCCAAGGTAAAAAAGGCATACAATGCAATGCAGCATTCTACTTTGTATAACCAACACGTGGTCACCTATGGACGTAACATCGCTACGCAAACTCACCACACGTACCACCAACCATTGCAACACTGCGTCTCCCTCTGATAGTATCATCATGGTTCTTCTTCCAGCAAGCCACACAACTGTGACGCTCGCTTGCTTCCTCCTCCAGACCCCCTCGACGGAAGGAACTCCGCAACAACCTCGTCACCCACTGCAGGCGGGTAGTCATAGTCACCCACGGCCGACGGGAAATCTCCTCTCCCTGAAACACTCGACACAGCAGCAGCAGCAGCAGCAGCAGGAAACTCCGCACCCCCTGCACTGCCCCTGCCCTCCCCTTCCCTGCTCTGCACCTCCTTGCCTCTGCCCTCTGCCTTGGGGGAGCCCCCTGACGGCAGGTAGAAGAGGCTGTTGCGCTTGCGCCACTCCTCTGTGCTGCCTTCCGTGCTACCACCCACCTGATGGGCCGTACTCGCACCGCCTGCTCCCCCTCCTCCCCCTCCACCCATCGATTGTCCAGGCACAGAGTAGCCCAGAGCACCATGCAGCGCCGCTCCTGCCCCTCCTGCTGCTGCTGCTGCAGCCCTGCTGCCAGGAATGGCAGACGAGGAAGAGGGGATGGAGGGGGTGGGCAGGAAGCGGGGTGGCAGCGAGCGCACGAAGAGAATGCCGGAATCCCACGACTCATCGTGTGATGATTGCCCAAAAGCGTCTAGCCATGCCAGAGCACCAGCAGCAGCAGCAGCAGCAGCACCAGAAGCATCGCCACTGGTGCTGCCACGAGGCATGGCACCAGGAGGCCCTACTCCCATCGCCGCTGCTGCTTTCTCCACAGCTCGCAGCAGCTGCTGCTTGCCTGCTGCTCCCACTGCTGCGACTTTAGCTGTGAGAGGCATGAGGGCACGAGGAGGGTGGGGTGCGGGCGCGTCGAATTGATCAGGCTGGGCGGCGGGGAAGAGCGAGGCCAAGGTGTGGAGCATCAGCAACTGCTGCTCCAACTGCTGCTGCCTCTGCCGTTCATTCCCATCCGAGCCTGCATATCCCCCATCCATCGCCTTTGCCTCACCAGTGTTCCCAAGAACTTCACTTTCTCCTGCTGCCCCTCCTCTTCCCTCCCCCTCCGGCCTAACCTGCCTTTCAGCGCGTGCAGATTGCAGCAGCAGTGGCAGCAGCAGGTCCAGCAGAGCAGCCACATTGCAGGCCCTGTCAGCCACATCTGCATCAGGGGACTGCAGGAACGGCAGCAGCCGCTCACGACCCTCCTCCAGCACACCCACCACCCACTGCACTCCGCTCCCCCTCGCTCCTGCTGCCTCCGCCACTGCCGCTGCTGCCACTGCCCACCGCGCCTCTCTCTCTTCCACCGCACATCCGCCACTAGACACTGCGCCTGGCGATTCTCCACGTTCTCCCAGGCTGCTCCCAGTTGCTGGTGCTGCCCCTGGCAGCAGGCGTGTGGCTGTGGCTTGGGCGGTGAGGGAGAGGAGCACCTTGAGGGCGGCCTGTAGGAACACAGCCTGGGTTGCCGGGGGTAGAAGCAGCACGCTGGGCTGCAGCAGGGACGCGAGCAGAGACGACAGAGACGACTCCGAGGCACCTCCTGATTCTGATCTTGATGCTGGTGGGCCTTCTGGTGGAGATTGAGATAGTTCGGAGAGTGTGGCTGTGCCAGTGCCAGTGCTGCTGCTGCCCTCACGCGCCCCTGCAGCCGCAGCATCCCCAGTCCTGGGCAGCAGCTCGTGTGCACACTCGCCCAGGAGGAACGCTGCAGCAGCCAGCACGTGGTCGCCGCCCGCCCTGCTCCTCAGCAGCGCTGTGTCCCCCACCAGACGCAACGCCAGGTGCAGCGCTGCTGCCCTCACTCGCGGTCTATCTGCCACCGGCACGGGTGACCCTAGAGCTACCGCCACCAGGTGCCGCCCCACCTCCCTGCCCCTCTCACTGCCCGCCCATGCTTCTGCCACTGCTGCTCCGGCTGAGAAGGCGTGAGAGAGACCGGGGCCACCACTCATTCTGCGACCGTACCCACTAGAACTGTCTGATGTGCCTCCCGGGGGTGCCAGTGACCACACGCTCTCGTCCGCTGCTGCTGCTGCTGCACCTGCACTTGCGTGTGAGGGCAGGGCGAGGCTGGCAGTGGAAGTACCCCCACCCACAACAGCCACGTAGCAAATATCCTGGAGCACGTCTACATACCACACAAAATCCGCCACGCGCTCAAACCCCCCCGCGCCGCACATCTGCAGCACGGCCGTCACCAGCTCGCCACACAGCGGGCTGCGCGCCGCCGCCGCCCCCGCCATGCGCTGCCGCAGCGCCGCCACCGACGGCACGAGCGACGG
Organism: Closterium sp. Naga37s-1; assembly: GCA_947471745.1. Lineage (NCBI taxonomy): Eukaryota > Viridiplantae > Streptophyta > Zygnematophyceae > Desmidiales > Closteriaceae > Closterium > Closterium sp. Naga37s-1. The sequence continues at coordinate 884,216 of CANJKZ010000139.1, read as the reverse complement.
GCGCGTGACGAGCGCTGTGATCAGGCGCAGCGCTGCGGATTGAACGGCCGGATCTGCGTCGTCTAATGATGCGATGATGGCGGATTTGAAGCGCAGCACGTCAAGCGCGTGGTGTGGGAGGAACATCTCCAGTGCTCTCAGTCCCAGCAGCCGCACGTTCGCGTCGTGCGCTCCCACCACTGCTGCTGCAGGCGCCGCTGAGCTTGTAGCACCCGCACTGCTGCCACTGCTGCTGCCCGCTGCACCACCAGCACTGCCGCCTGCACTGCCTCCCGCGCCGCCCGCGCCAGGATCCAAGGCCAGTGGCTCGTTCGCCACTAGCCTCGTGGCGGCCACGCGGATGGCGAGCTGGCGCAGGGAGTCCACGTGGCGCATGCTGAGCGCGACGGCGCGCACGCACTCGAGCAGCAGCGACTTGGAGGGCGTGGCGCGCAGCAGCGCGGCCAGGGGCTCCGCCACCTTGCGCGCCACGCGGGGCTCTGCGGCGGCGAGCGCGGCGAACGTCTTCACGAGCTTGATCAGCAGCCAGGGGGACGACGACGGGTGCAGTAGCGGGAAGAGATCGGGCGCCAGAGGCAGGTACTTGGACGGTAGTGGCTTGCCCGAGGCCGCGCGCTGCTGCTGCTGGGTTTGCTGTGCTTGTGAAGGGCCGGATTGGAGGGTTGGGTCTACAGGGGTGCTGCTGCTGGTGCTTCGTTGGTGTTGTTCGTGCAGGACTAATTCGCACACCAGCGACACCACGGCGGTTACCACTGCCCTGTCGCTGTCGTGAAGGCGCTCCGCGAGCCTCGCGAGCAGCGCAGGCAGCTCGTCGTCATCACCCGCTTCTCCTAATCCCCCTACCCCCCCGCTCGCTCTACTTTGATGCTGCATCTGCATCTGATGTTGTTGCTGCTGGTGCACGATTCTGAGCATCGCCAGCGTGGCCTTGCGCCGCCCCGCGACGCGCGTGCCGTTCAGCAGCGCCACCACTTCTGTCGTCAGCTCCGCCGCCAGCCCCGGCGGCGCCGCCGAAGCGATGCACGAGAGCGCGAGCGACGCGTCGTGCGGGTGCTGCCCGGTCAGGTCCTTCCGCAGCTGGTGCGTCGCGAGAACCGCCACGTCAGGCGCCGCGGAGAGACTATGTGCGGCGGCGAGGTAACCGACGTACTTAACGGCGAAGCTGCGGTGGCACCCCATGGCCTCGACGGACGGGAACGCCGCCCACGCGATGTCCGAGCCGCCCGCCTGCCCCAGCATGTGCAGGTATAGGAGCTTCTCTAGTGCTGCCGCCTTGCTGCGCGGATCCGAGGACTTAACTTCGCGCCGCACATCGCGGAGGGCTTTCGCGAGGATCTTGGCCTCTTCGGCGGGGGAGGGGGCAGAGCGGAGGGATTTGATGACGTCGGTGAGGGATTTCTGGAAGAGGAGATCCATGGCGGTGCGGTGCGGTGAGAGAGCGTGGGGAGAGACGCGAGGGGGTCAGATGCAGCGGAGGAAAGGCAGAAGGGTGTGCCTGGCGAGGATGAAGCGATGGGACGAAGATGGGAGGATGGGAAGACGGAAAGATGGGAAGAAAAAGCACCGAGCCAGGTCGTGCGTGATAGAGGCGAGAGACGACTACTAACGAAGCGGGCCCGGGAGAGAGGGCGAGGACGACGCGAGTGCCACCATGGTGGCTTGAATTTGAATGAATGCAGTGGAGTGCGATCAGCCGAAAGCTTCTTCTGGGTCGGGGATTCGTAAGCTCATGTTCTCCGCTGCACGATTCTCCGCTGAAACAGGAAGACAAATGCAATACCCTGGTTTAGGTGCTCTGTTAGAAGAAATATATATTGTTGTAGGTGAAATGAAGAGGCTAGCAAGGATTGCAACGTAAAAGGATACAATGTGAACAACGGCCAGAGCATAACAGTAACTTGCGAATGGTAACAAGAAATGCAAGAAATGTTGGGGTGAGTTTGGCAGGGTTAAACAGCAATGGGGCCACTGCGGCTCTGTTTGGAATGGCGACGACAAGTCGTCAACATAGACAAGAATGTGGAACAGCGTTGTGCCTGAGCGTAAGAACAGAGAAGGTCAATGGAAGAGTGGGAGAAGAGGGCACCAAGGGTAGTACGCAGCGTGCCGAGCCACGCACGAGGAGCCTGACGCAGACCGTAGATTGGTCGCCGAAGGCTCCACTAGGTTCCAGGAAAGAACGACCCAGTGAAATTGGGTGGACGGCGGAGCCAATTCTGTTGATATAACCAAGGAATCAAAGGATTAGGATAAAACCAGCTAAGTTCAGAAGAAGACTAGGAAGTCTTGAAAGGTGTTACAATCCCAAGTGGGACTTTAGCGAAGGATCGCTCAGGGTTGATCGCAGAGTAGTGTTGCAGCGGAAGTTTGAATCTCAGGTCAGAGTGAATGTAAATGACTGAGTTGATAAAAGCATGCATACATCGGGTTTATATAAGAGTACAGGGGAATACGAAAAGACCTAGGCTAGCAATGTACTCTAAGGGGTACATTCCCTTATTCTAACCAAATTCAAACCGTGCGGCGCGGGAACCCGTTTCAAACCTGTTCCCGCTCTTTTCACTTCAAATGTTTCTGCCTGCATCGGTCTTGGTCAGACGGTTGCTGCGTCGCTTCGACTCTTCTGACTCCTCGACTTCATACTCGGTAGAGTCGGCTCCTGCAGCATACAGGAATGCCTACTCATGCAATTTCATATCGTAACACTCCCCTTCATTCCTGGGCGCAGGAGGAGCTGACTCGCTTGACTACTCCGGTGAGGTCAGAGCAGTGCTTGTACTGCTGACGTGGCAGGCGCTTGGTGAGGAAGTCTGCTGCCATCTCAGTAGTCGGGCAGTAGGCGAGGTCAACTTTTCCTTGGTCAATTTCGTCCTTGACGAAAAAATACCGGAGTGCGATGTGCTTCGTGCGGTTCACGAAACCTGGCTTGTTCGCGATCCTGATGGCACTCTGGTTGTCGCAGTGGAGGCGAAAGGTTGGCGAAGTTGGAATTTTCGCCTCCTGTAGCAGCTCCTGCAGGTACAGGCCTTCGCGAACAGCTGCTGTCGCGGCGATGTATTCTGCTTCAGCCGATGACAGGGCAACCAGCTCCTGCTTCTGCGAGTTCCAGGAGATTGGCCCAGTTGGTTCCAAGCGAAAAACGAAGCCGGTTCGGGACCGTCGATTTGCAGGGTCAGCTGCATGATCTGCGTCCACGTAGCCGTTGAGGCTGAAGGAGGTGGTCGTCAGCGTGGAGTAGGAGAGCCCAATGTCAGGTGTGGAGATGAAGTACTGCAGGGCGCGCTCCAGGTCCAGCTGGTTCTCAGCTACTGGCTTGCGGGAATACTGCGCCAGTTGGCTGGCAATGTACGAGAGGTCGGGGCGGCAGGTGACAGAGGCGAATAGCAGGCACCCCAACTTCTGCTGGTACATATGGAGTCCTGCGGGTGACAAAGGTTTGTTGTCCGGTTTGCGCTGGGGTTGCGGTAGGGAGTTGAGAGTGGTGCGGGTGAGATGTTGAAGCGTTCCCCCAGCTGCTCTGCGTACTTTGAGGCTGACAGGTGAATTGCTTCTGGCGCGTAGGTGATGTTTAGCCCCAAAAACTGCTTCACGTTGTGGTTGATGGTGATGTCCACGCGCTGCGCCAGGTTCTCCTCAAACTGGTTAAGGAGTTTGTTGCAGGTGCCCGTGTACAGTAGGTCGTCGACGTAGACTGTCAGGAGGATGTAATCGCCGCTGAAGTGAAGGCGATACATTCCCGGGTTGTGCGGCAGCTGCTTGAAACCGATCTCCAGGAGAATTTTGTGCAGATGCTGCTGCCAGAGACGGGGCGCCTGCTTGATCCCGTAGAGGGACTTTTTCAGCTGACAGACCCTAGGATCCCCTTCACCGTAGGTGTGAGGCTGCTCCACGAAGATGGTGGCGTCCACCAACGCGTATAGAAACGCGTTCTTCACGTCGATCTGTCGCAGTGGTGGGTGCTTAGCGGCGGCAATGGCGAGTAGGATTCTGGCGAAGGTCTGGTCGAAGTCGATGCCGTGGCGCTGATCGTACCCACGTACGACCCAGCGTGCCTTGAACCGCTCGATGGTTCCGTCAGCGTTAGTCTTCAGGCAAAAAACCCATTTTCCGCTGAGTACCCTTCTCCCCTTCACTGCTGCACGATCGACTAGGACCCACGTGTCTCGAGATTCCAGTGCTTTCAGCTCCGCATCCATCGCTGCACGCCACTCCTTGGCGTGAGGACCGGTCAGAGCCTGGCGAGGATTCTTTGGCTCCACGGCCCGTGCGAGAGTAGTGACGGACGTGTGTAGGCCGAGTAGTTGTAGGCCGGACACATTGGTGGTGTCTGTGTTGGTGGGAACTTCCACCACGTCGTCATCTCCGCTCTCGTAGCCGGGCGTTGTGGTGCTTGCCTCTGCTTGGCGTCGTGATGGACCTGGCGCGGGATCATCGTCACTGTCATCGTCGTCGTCGTCGCGCGGGCGAGGCGGGATGCTGGGGTGTTCGTCGGTGTCGTCGCGATCCAGTGCTGCTGCTGCTGCCTCGTCTTCTGGAGTCGCGAAGCTGCGACCACTGTTGACGTAGCCACGTGCTTCATTGCGCCGCTCGTCCTCGATCCACTGCTTTAAGGTGAGCCGCTCGTAGAAGAGGATATCGCGCGCGGGAACAACCTCCTTGCTGTCCATGTCGAGGATGAGCCAACCCTTGTGCTCATTACTGAGGCCCAAGTGAATACCCCAGCGCGCGCGATGAACGAACTTGCCGATTGTGGCCGAGGTCGGCCGGTATTGCACCATGCACCCCCAGACCCTGAGTATGGAGGGGTCTCCCCTTGAGCCGGTCCACTTCATGTGAGGGGACAGGTTGTCCCTGTTGGCGGTGGTGGAGAGTAGGTTGTGCAGGCGCACCGCGTGGTTCATGGCGTAAGGCCAAAACTTCTTGGGCAGGCCGGACTGGTTCATGAGGGCGCGGACTTTTGTCATGAGGGTGCGGTTAACCCTCTCTGCGACGCCTTGCTGCTGGTGAGCGTAGGGGAGTGAGATCTCATGCTTGATCCCCTTCTCTGTAAGAACACTCTCCAGCTCGTTGCTGCGAAATTCCTTGGCCCCGTCACTTTGCCAGATCTTCAGCTTCCTTCCTGACTGTCGCTGCGCGTGCGCGAGGAAGATGCGGAACACTTCCGGAGCTTTGGAGCGAGCGTCGACGTTGGCGATCCACACATGGCGCGAGTTGGCGTCGATGAAGGTGAGGGTATATTTCTCGCCGTTGATGCCGTCGAAGGTGAGCACGATGAAATCGCTGTATACTTTCTCCAACTTCTTTTAGCGGTTGGTGCTCGGTTCCAGGGAGGGGTAGGCGCTGTGAGAGAGAGCGGCTGTGGGGCAGACGGTGCAAGTGACTGGGTGAGGGGTGTTGTGCGGTTCTGTTCCGTCGGGGCGCAGCAGTGCTCCTGGCGGAAAGACTTTAGCGCGGAGGCAGTTGGCGAGGGTTTGGCGCAAGGGGTGTCCCAGCCGCTGGTGCCAGAGATCATCTTCGGCGCGGATGCCGGAAGTGCGCTTGTAGCGAGCGCGGTATTCTGCCGCTTCTGCTTCCGTGACTTGCGGGATCTGGAGTGGGGGTTCTTCCTCTTCTCCTGGTTCCGCTTCGTTGTTCGGCTCCTCTGCTTCTGCTTCCGCTTCCCCCATTGTCTCCCCTTCTGCAGGTGCCGTTGTGAGGTAGAGGGCGAGGAATTCGCGGTCGGGGATGATAGTGAGCGGAGTCGTGGTACCTTCAATGAATCGAGCGAACGGATCTGGGCGGGAGATTGGACCAAGTGAGTCCCGCGGAGGAGTTGGCGGTACATTCCCCTCCTCAATCTCCGACCATCGATCACGCCACCGATAGGGGGAGGAGGGAGGTGAGCGGGTGCGCGGGGGTCGTCCGAGTGGAATGGCGACACGAGGGGATGGTTCTCCACGCTCAGCTTTCATCTCGCGCTCTATCTCTTCTTCTTCTTCTTTGGTGAGCGGAGCATCCGCGTATTCGTCTTCTCCCCATCCGCCGGTGTTGCCCCATCCTCCCGTGGTGACCGCGCCGCTGGCGCTAGCTCCCCATGCTCCAGTGGCGGATCCCCAGGTTGCTCCATCGCCTTCTTCTGGTTCGTAATCTTCATCACCCCATGCGCCTCGTCGTGCTGACTCCTCGTCCCATCCAGCCGCGACACGTTCCTCAAACAGTTTCTGTTTCTTTTCCGCCCTGGCCTTGTCTTCTTCTTCCTTGACGCTGAGCTCCTCTGGTGCGTCAGGATCTTTCCACGCCGGGTCAATTTCGCGGCGGTAAACTTCGCGGGTGTAAGGACGCGGTCGTCCATCTTCGTCGAGGGTGGTGGTGTTAGCTTGTAAGACGAACCAGAGGTTTTCCGAGGATGGCGCTGTTCGCTCTTCTCGCTGAAGTCCGAGGTCGTCGTTTGCTTCGCCGAAGATGCGGTAGGACGACACCGCGAGTTCTTCTGTAGTCATACCTGTTGGTTCTGCCTCGGCGCTCTCCGCTTCCTGAATTGCCGCGTACTCCCTTTCAACTTGCTCTGTGCGGCTCGCCGTGGGAGTGTGGCAGGTGGTGCAGAGCCCATTGATATCTGGCTCGTGCAGGTTGATTTCGCGGGGATGTGGACTACGGCGAACCCATGGTCGTCCGTCCAGGTGCTCCCATGATTCTTTGCCCATGTAGGCGAACTCAAGAGGGACGAGGTCCACGAGCTCGTCGGATGAAGCTTGGCAGGAAGGTACGTCGAAGTCGAGGACGTAGATGCCGTTGATCGAGCGGGCTCGTCCGAGATATTTGAACGATTCGGGAGGGGTATCTGGCGGGGCGTATGTGAGAATGAGATCGCGTGTGGCGAGGTGCGTGGTGAGGATGACGCCGCAGTCGCGAAGTTGTCCTGCCGAGAGAAGATTGAAACGGAGATTTGGGACGTAGAGTACGTCGTTGAACGAAATGTGCGTGTTACTATCTCGTGCTTGCAGGACCACGATGCCTTGTGCATTGGCGCGCAGTTGCTCGTTGTTGGCGACGGTGACGTAAGTTGGGGGGGCGCGGCTCAGGTTCGAGACGTATCGCGTAGAGCCCACCATGTGCTGTCCGCAGCAGCTGTCCAGGTACCAGGTGTTGTGGTTGTCGTTGTTGTTTCTGCGCAGAAGTAGCGCTTGTTGCGGAGTCACCAGGGTCGCCTTGTAGCGTCTGTGGAAGTGAGGGTCTTCGTCCTCCTTCCATACCACCGGTACGTAGTGTTGATTGTCGTGCGGCGGGCTTTCCCGCATGGTGATTGGCAGGTTCCAATCCTGCTCGTCCTCGTCATACTGGTAATAGTAATTTTCAGTGAGGAGGTTATTCCAACCCTCTTCTGGTTCGAGGAGTCTTCCTTGAATCTCGTTTTCCTCGTCAGGTTCAGCAGTGCGACGTCGGCGCGTCGTCATATTTGCGATGATGTTTCTAGGAGCTCCTGATTGAGGTCCTTGAGATCCTTGCTGATGTTGATGTTGCACAGGAGGACGAGGTGTCTGATGCTGAGACTGAGGATGACGAGTGTCTTGTCGGCCGACCCAGTTTTTGTGGTGAGTGGAATTTGGGTGGCGATAGTTGGATCGGGACTTGCATCGATCCGTTGAGTGTCCGAAGACTTTGCATATTTTGCAATAATGGTGCCGTGGTTGTCGTCGCTCTTCACGGTTGTCAGCGTAGAAGGCGAGGCGCTCTCGGAGCTTGTTCTGCTCGAATCCATGTCCTGCTGTTCGGACAGGAGTGCGGCGCATAGCGCGGCTTCTGAGATGGTTCCTCGCTGTCGGAGTAGCGCTTTGCAGGGCTTCCACTCTGGCCCGAGTCCTTGAAGGACTATGTTGACGAAAATCTCTTCCGAGATTGTACTCCCATGCTTCGTGATCTGGTCACGGATGTTGCGACAGCGGTTAATATACGGATTCGCTTTCTCCCCGTGCCCCATTTTTATCTCCAAAAGTTGCTGCAGAAGCCTGCTGGCGGTGACCGAATCCTTCGGCTGGTAAACTTCAACGAGGTGCTTCCAAGCTTCCAAGGCTGGAGCGTCGCTCTCTTTGTAGGAGCGAATGTTGAGTTGTTCCACAGGCGTCATGTTGCGTAGCAGCACACTGTAGGCCATAAGGGACTCACTGTAGTACTGAGCCCTGGCGACTTCGGTGTTTTCCACCGGTTTTGGGTAGGAGCCGTCGAAGTAATGGTAGATCTGCGCCGTTTGTAGGAGGAGCTCAAGCTCGAAACTCCATGTGTAGAAGTCCTTGCCGTCGAAGGCGGTGTTAGTCTAAATTTTTGAGACGCTGAGGAAGCGTGTTTGCGCAGAGTTGATAGCTTCATCACTTGGACGGGGGGCAGTTGTTGTTGATTTGTCTGTGTCGAGGGAGAAAGTGTGCGCGGCGGTATCACGGCTTTTCTCAGCCGGTTGTCCAGGTTGTACTGGTTGGGAAGAGGTTCCCGCATCGCCTTTGCGCAGGTCTTGGAGTTCTTTCTCCATGGTTGAAAGTCGAGCGAAAAGTTGCTCGAGTGCGGCAGTGCCGATCGTAGTTGTCGCCTCATTTGTCGCAGCCGGGTTGGTTTGTCCTTCAGCCGTCAGATTGGCTTGGCCTCCGGATCCTCCGGCCATCTTGGTCTTGGAGCGTGTGCCGCTCGCCAGATCTTGGTTCGGCGAATTTCAAGGAAGTGATGATGCGAAGAATCCCTGAGTAGCTCTGATACCATGTTACAATCCCAAGTGGGACTTTAGCGAAGGATCGCTCAGGGTTGATCGCAGAGTAGTGTTGCAGCGGAAGTTTGAATCTCAGGTCAGAGTGAATGTAAATGACTGAGTTGATAAAAGCATGCATACATCGGGTTTATATAAGAGTACAGGGGAATACGAAAAGACCTAGGCTAGCCATGTACTCTAAGGGGTACATTCCCTTATTCTAACCAAATTCAAACCGTGCGGCGCGGGAACCCGTTTCAAACCTGTTCCCGCTCTTTTCACTTCAAATGTTTCTACCTGCATCGGTCTTGGTCAGACGGTTGCTGCGTCGCTTCGACTCTTCTGACTCCTCGACTTCATAGTCGGTAGAGTCGGCTCCTGCATCATACAGGAATGCCTACTCATGCAATTTCATATCGTAACAAAAGGACCTTGTTATAATAAGTTGGAAGTAAGCAAGATAATAAAGATAGAGATACAAGGAGTTTAAATAGCAATCATAGCTAGCCATTCCCTTATTAACTGTATTGCATTGCTACAGTAACCGTTTCTATTTCTATACTCGACAGTTACCAGGTTGCATCGCGTAACCTCCGAGTACGGTTACTGGGCGGTCAACAGTCGCGACCATTGACTTCCAGTGACTGTTGACCTTCGCGTGGCTGTGAGACTTCCGCTTGCTCTATATGAGCTTGTCAAACTTATATGCTATAGTTTGTGTAGGCTGTAGTGGGGTAGTTCATATGGGGTACAACACTTCTAGGTTTTCCTACTTGTACCCACCTGCTTGCTAGTTCATTAATTCCTCGTTCTATTCTTCACATGGTTTCAGAGCAGGTTCCCTAGTGGGAACGATTTTTCAAGGGCCCACCACTGATTTTTTTGTTTCCTACCTGCCCGAAGCGCGCTGTCGCGCCTGCCTCACCTGCGCCGTCGCGCGCCCTGCCCTGCTGTCGCTAGTCGTGACCCTGCCCTAGTCGCCCGTCGCGGCCCTGCCTTGTCGCCGCCCTTCGCGGCCTGACCCGCCGCCCGTCGCGGCCCTGCTTTGCCGCCCGTCACGGCCCTGCCCTGCCGCCCTACGTCGCGGCCCTGCCTGCCGCCCTACGTCGCGGCCCTGCCCTGCCGCCCCAAGTCGCGGCCTGCCTCAGCCGCCCGTCGCGGCCTGATCCGCCGCCCGTCGCGGCCCTGCTTTGCCGCCCGTCGCGGCCCTGCCCTGCCGCCCTACGTCGCGGCCCTGCCCTGCCGCCCCACGTCGCGGCCCCTGACCTGCAGCCGCCGTCGCGGCCCCTGACCTGCAGCAGCCGACGCGGCCCCTGACCTGCAGCCGCGGTCGCGGCCCTGCCGTCTCCGCCGTCGCGCCTGCTGCCGCCTTCGTGGCCCCGCTGTAGCGGCCCTGCCCTGCAACCGCCGTCGCGCCTGCAGCACCCGTCGCGGCCCTGCCCTGCCGCCGTCGCGCCTGCAGCCGCCGTTGCGGCCCCACCGTTGCGGCCGCCGCCGTCGCCGCCGCTACGGCCCCGCCGTCGCGCCTGCCCCGCCCGCCCCTGGTGAGCACCTGCCCTACGCGCGCTACCCGCGCCTGCCTGCTGGCCGAGCCGCACCGCCCAGCCGAGCCGCGCCGCCCAGCCGAGCCGCGCCGCTCCGCCGAGCCGCGCCGCCCAGCCGAGCCGCGCCGCCCTACCGAGCCGCGCCGCACTGCCCTACTGAGCTGCGCTGCCGTGCCCGCGCTGCTCCTGCTGCTACTGCTGTTTCTGCTGCTACTGCTGCTTCTGCTGCTACTGCTGCTACTGCCGCCATGGCTAGCCCTACGGTTCTTACCTTCGATGCTGAGGGACGTGCAGTTGACTTCAATGTCTGGGTAGATGATCTGCAGCTGTTTCTTCAGTGTGATAGCAAGGACGGAGTCTCACTTTTTTATCTCACGTCTGGAACCTCTGCTGCACCTGCTGCCACTGCTGACAGTACAGTTCGCTCGCAGTGGACTACTCGTGACGCTGTTGCTCGCCTTGCTGCTGACGCTGTCACCTGCCTTCTGCTGAGCGCGCGCACTTTGGCCAGTACAAGACTGCTAAGTCTTTGTATGACGCTGTCGTAGTGCGCTACTCCTCCCCTGCCACTGCTGCCCTCAGCCGCCTCATGCTACCGTACCTGTTCCCTGACCTTGCCGCCTTTGCCACAGTCGCTGACCTCATTACCCACCTCCGCACTAGTGACGCCCGCTACCGCGCTGCCCTTCCCTCCGAGTTTTGCGCCAAGAACCCCCCCTCAATGTACATCACCCTCTTCTACCTAGTCACCCGTCTCCCTGACTCCCTTTGCTCAGTCAGGGACCACTTTCTCTCTCTTTGCCCCACCGAGCTCACCGTTGACCTGCTGGAGGAGCGCCTCACTGCAGCTGAGAAGAGTATAGTTGCTGTAGGTGCTTCTCGCGACGACCCTTGCGCCCCTTTCTTTGAGGGGTGTTCCCCCGTTCCCCTTCTGCCCTCAGTTGCTTCTGCTGCTGCTGTCGACCTCGTTGGCACCGAGCAGGTCGGGGCTGCGTCTACTCCTAGTGAGAGGCGCCGCATCGGCAAGGGCAAGGGGGGCAAGGGTGGTGGAGGGGACGGCGGGGGCGGCGGTGGTGGCGGTGGAGGAGGCGGAGGGGGTGGGGGTGGAGGTGGAGGTGGTGGCGGGGGTGGGGGTGTCGGTGGTGGCGGTGGAGGTGGTGGAGGCAGCGGCAGCGGTGGTGGAGGCAGCGGCAGCGGTGGTGGAGGCGGTGGCAGCGGAGGTGGAGGTGGCGGCGGCGGTGGTGCTGGTCGGGGTGGAGCTGCGCAGCGTGGAGGCTTCGGCGGTAGCCAGCGCCAGCAGCAGCAGCGTTCCCGTGAGACCCCGTCGCCTCAGCAGCTTCGTGAGTGGTACGCTGGGCGTGGGAGGTCTGGGGGTGCTGGTCCCTGCACTTACGTTCTCCGCACCGGCGGGCGCCGTGGGGAGACGTGCGGAGGGCCACACACGTCGCAGCGCTGTTTCGGTCGCCTGTCTGACGCCTGGCGCACGCAGTTTCCTGACGCTCATGAGCTCCCTAGCTGGGCTGATCTGCTTAGGCAGAATGTTGATATCTTTGCTGTAGACTTTGATGCTATCCTTGCTGCCATGTATGCTGTGTCTACTAGTGCTGAGGGTGACTGTTACCTGTGTGTGCCGCCCGATCCAGGTATAGAGTCGACTGCTCTAGGTGTTGGTGAGGCTGCTGCTCTAGGTGCTAGTGAGTCTGCTGCTCCAGGTGCTGGTTGTCAAACATTATATATGTTTGTGTTTCTCTAGGCTGTAGTGGGTTTAGCCTTAGGGGGTACAATCTCTAGGGTTTCACACTTGTACTCCCAACTTTCCTAATGCAATCACTTCTCATTCTTGACATGGTATTAAGAGCTTAGGTTCTAGACCTAGGACTCACCTAAGGGCCCACCGTTAGAAGCACCCTCGAGCGCCATATCGACCTAGCGCCCTCGAGCGCCGTTCCCCTAGTGCGCCCTCGTGCGCCTCGTCTTCTCCTGCTGCCTGTGCGCGGCTCGCTAGTGCCGCGCGCGGCCTTTTTTTTTTTCCCGCGCGTCGCCCCCTAGCGGCCCGCGCGCGGCCGTTTCTGAGCGCGCGCCGCCCGTTAGCCGCCCACGCCGCCACGAGCAGCCCGTCGACCGGCTCTCCTGGCCGCGCGTAGCCCGCTAGCGACCGGCAGCCCCGCCCGTAGGCCGCCGCGTCGCCCTCTAGGCCGCCGCTCACGCGCTAGTCAGGCCCGCGCACAGCCACGACCCGCCCGCTACAGCCGCCCACGTGCACGCCCCCCGTTGCACACCGCCGCGTAGCCCAGCCCGAGCCGAACCGCGCCGCCCGAACCGAGCCGCGCCGCCCGAACCGAGCCGCGCCGCCCGAACCGAGCCGCGCCGCCCTGGCCGAGCCGCGCCGCCCTACTATGCCTCACCTGCAGCAACTCCTGTTCCTGTTCCTGCCGTACTACTGCTTCAGCTGCCACTGTTCCTGCTACTGCTACTGCTCCTACTGCTACTACTGCCACTATGGCCACTCCCTCTGTTCTCACCTTTGACGCTGAGGGTCGCCCGATTAAGTTTGAGGTTTGGTTAGATGACCTCCACCTGTTCCTCCAGATCACTGCCAAGGACAATGTCTCCCTGTATGACCACACGTCAGGCGCCGCTCCCGCACCTGCCACTACTGCTGACAGTACTGCTGCTCACGCTCGCCTAGCCGTTCACAGCCACCTGCCGTTAGATGAGCGCGAGCACTTCGGCCAGCATAAGACCGCTAAGGAGCTGTACGACGCAGTAGTCACGCGCTACTCTTCCCCTGCCACTGCTACTATAGGCCGTCTCTCCCTGCCCTACCTCTTCCCCAATCTGTCCGCCTTTGCCACTGTAGCTGACCTCATCACTCACCTCCTTACCAGTGACCTCCGCTACCGTGCCGCGCTCCCCCCCGATTTCCTCGCCAAGAACCCCCCCCCGATGTACCTCACACTTTACCACCTTGTCACCCGCCTCCCTGACTCCCTTCGCACTGTCAGGGACCACTTTCTTGCCCTCTCCCCCACTGACCTCACTGTCGACCTCCTCGAGAAGGAACTCCTAGCAGCTGAGAAGAGCATTGTAGCTGTAGGTGCCTCTCGTGGTGACCCCCGCTCCCCCTTCTTTGAGGGGTGCTCCCCAGTCCCCCTCCTCCCCTCCATTGCATCTGCTGCTGCTGTCGACTACCTCGGTGCTGAGGAGGTCGGGGCTGCGTCTGCTCCTAGTTGGAGGCGCAAGAGCGGCAAGGGCAAAGGGGGCAAGGGTGGAGGAGGTGGAGGCGGGGGCGGCGGTAGTGGAGGGGGTGGAGGAGGCGGGGGTGGTGGCGGTGGTGGTAGTGGGGGTGGCGGGGGTGGCGGCGGTGGTGGGAGTGGTACTGGTGGGGGGGGGGTCAGTGGCGGAGGAGGGGGTGGTGGCGGCGGCGGTAGTGGGGGTGGCGGGGGTGGCGGTGGTAGTGGTGGCGGCGGTGGAGCTGGTGGCGGGCGTGGTGGGGCGGTGCAGCGTGGAGGCCAGAGGCAGCAGCAGCAGCGTCCAGGCGAGACCCCGACCTCCCAGCAGCTCCGTGAGTGGTACTCTCAGCGTGGGGGGTCTGGGGGTGGAGGTACCTGCCCGTACCTTATCCGCACAGGTGACCGCACTGGCCAGACCTGTGGGAGGTTCCACACGGCACACCGCTGCTTCTTTCGTCTCGACGACGCCTGGCGTGCACAGTTTCCTGACGCCACTAAGCTGCCCCGCTGGGCTGATCTGATGAAAAAGAATATTGATGTCTTTGCTCTTGACTTTGATGCTATCCTTGGTGCCATGTATGCATTGACTATTATTGGAGAGAGTGACCAGTACCTGCATGTCCCGCCTGACCAGGGCATTAGGACCAGTGAGGCTGCCGCTCTAGGTGCCAGTGCGTCTGCTGTCCCAGGTGCTGGTGAGACTGCTGCCCCAGGTGCTGGTGAGGCTGCTGCTCTAGGTGCTAGTGAGTCTGCCCCCCTTGGTACTGAGTCTACTGAGGCACTGCACACCTTCACACTGGACTCAGGTGCTTCTCGCTGTTTCTTTCGTGACCGCACTGCCTTAGAGCAGCTTGCTCGGCCAGTTGCTGTCTCCCTCGCTGACCCCTCTGGGGGTCCGGTCATTGCGACCTCCTCCACTGTCCTCTCTTGTCCTGCGGTCCCGTCGGGCACACTGTCAGGTCTCTACCTCCCCTCGTTCTCTACGAACTTGGTGGCAGGTAGTGCACTTCAGGACGGGGGTGTCCACCAGTTCACCCCTGCCTACGAGCGTGTGACGCACTGCACGTGTGCTCGGACGGGTCGCCACCTGGCTACCTTCACTCGGCAGCCGGGGTCGGACCTGTACACACTGACCACTGAGTCCCCTCAGGTAGCTGCGTCTGCGTCTGCGTCAGGTCAGCTGTCGGCCCCCTGCTCGTGTCGCTCTCTGGCACACGAGACCGTCCTTTGGCACCACCGCCTTGGTCACCCGTCAGTGCAGCGCCTTCGTGGCATGCACAAACGGTACCTTGTCTCTGGTCTTCCCAGGGTTCTCCCTCCCCTCCCACCCTCGCCTGCTCCTCCTTGTCTTCCCTGTGTCGAGGGGCGGCAGCGCGCCGCTCCTCACTCCTCCTCGTTTCCCCCGACGACTGCTCCCCTGCAGTCGCTCCACATGGACGTGTGGGGCCCAGCCCGCATCCGTGGACAGGGTCAGGAGAGGTACTTCTTGATAGTTGTTGACGACTTCTCGCGCTACACCACGGTCTTCCCCTTGCGCACCAAGGGTGAAGTCCCTGATGTTTTGATCCCTTGGATCCGCGTTGCCCGTCTCCAGCTTATCGAGAGGTTCCACTCGGACTTTCCTGTCAGGGGCCTACTGTCAGGGGCAAATCATTGAGCAGTCGTTCACGCTTCCGGCCTCTCCACAGCAGAATGGGGTTGCTGAGCGCCGCATTGGCTTGGTCATGGAGGTCGCTCGTACCTCCTTGATCCATGCGGCTGCTCCCCACTTTCTGTGGCCGTTTGCGGTCCGATACGCTGCGCATCAGCTCAACCTCTGGCCTCGTGTCTCCGTTCCGGAGACTTCCCCGACACTGCGTTGGACGGGAGAGGTTGGCGATGCGTCGCGTTTCCGGGTCTGGGGATCTCGAGCTTTTGTCCGCGATACGTCCGCGGACAAGCTCTCCTCTCGTGCTGTTCCTTGTGTCTTCCTTGGCTTTGTCCCGGACGCGTCTGGCTGGCAGTTCTACCACGCCACCTCGCACCTCGCGCCGTGTCCTGCCACCTCCAGTCCTACCACGTCACTCTCAGCCTCCTTGGTTCTGGAGGTGCTCGTACTGGAGGTCCTGGAGCTGCTGAGACTGGAGCTGCTGCGGGGGTTGGAGCTGGAGGTACTGGAGCTGTTGGGGTTACTGGTGGTGCTGAGGGAGTTGTCACTGGAGACCCTGGTGCTGAGGGTGCTGGTGCTGTCTCTGCTGGTTCAGGAGGTGCTGAGCGGCCGCGACCGTACTACGTTCCGCTCCTTCAGCAGGTTCTTGGCCTCCCGCCCTCCACTGGTCCTTCTCCTCCCCTCCTGAGTCCACCACCTGTCCAGTCGCAGTCACAGTTACCGCTTGCCTCTCCGCTGCCTGGTCCTTCTCCTTACACTGCGCCGACGAGTAGTCTTACGGAGCGTCGTGAGCCTGAGTCTCGTCCTCCGTCGCCTGAGTCTCGTCCAGAGTCGTCTGAGTCGCGTCCAGAGTCGCCTGTCCGCACTGTTCCGCACTGGTCGTCGTGCTCCACGTCAGCGTCCTCCTCCTGTCCTTGGCACTCACTATATGACCCTGCGTCCTTCCACTGCTCCACAGCGCGTCCCTCTGCCGTCTCCTCCTGCGTCCTCTCTTCCTACCGTTGCTGACCCACCGTCGGACTCCCTTCGTGCTGCCAGTCCTACTGTCACGCGTTTCCTCGCCACTGTTGTCACTGACCCTACCTTTGAGTCCTCTGCTGCGTCTGCTCTTGTTGCTGAGCTTGTTGACTTTGCTGCCACCTGTCGTCTAGACTACGACGCTAGCCTTGTTGCTGAGTCTGAGTCTGTCTGTCCTCCGTCCGTCGGGGGTGAGTGTGCTCTTGGCACGGACGTCCTTGAGGACAGACAGGAGGAGTTTGAGTGCTTTGCCGCTGCTTTACCTCATCTCGTGTCCATGCTGATTGCCCCTGAGGGAGACCCGGATGCACCAGACATCCCGACCCCACGCTCTTACGCAGAGGCGATGGAGGGTCCCTACTCCTCTCAGTGGCAGACAGCCATGGACGCAGAGATGGCTTCCTGGAAGTCCACAGGCACCTACGTCGACGAGGTTCCCCCACCTGGGGCGAACATCGTCAGTGACATGTGGATTTTCAGGGTGAAGCGGCCGCCGGGTTCTCCGCCTGTCTTCAAGGCGCGTTACGTTGCACGAGGCTTCAGTCAGCGAGAGGGAGTTGACTTCTTCCAGACCTTCTCCCCGACCCCGAAGATGACCACTCTTCGGGTTCTGCTGCACGTCGCCGCTCAGCGTGACTACGAGCTCCACTCTCTTGACTTCAGCACTGCTTTCCTATAGGGCAGCCTGCACGAGGAGATCTGGCTGCGCCGCCCACCTGGCTTCACTGGGTCGTTCCCTCCTGGTACCCAGTGGAGCCTCCGGCGGCCAGTCTACGGTCTCCGCCAGGCACCCCGTGAGTGGCACGACACACTGAGGACTACTCTTGCTGCTCTTGGGTTTGCTCCTTCTACTGCTGACCCGTCGCTGTTTCTACGCACCGACACCACTCTGCCGCCGTTCTACGTTCTCGTGTACGTAGACGACTTGGTCTTTGCTACTGCTGACACTGAGGCACTCGCCCACGTGAAGTCGGAGCTGCAGAAGAGACACACGTGCACAGACCTGGGTGAGCTGACAAGCTATCTTGGCTTGCGGATCACCCGGGACAAAGCACAGCGCACCATCACCTTGACTCAGTCACACATGGTGCAGCAGGTCCTTCAGCGCTTCCGCTTCACGTACTCCTCGCCTCAGCCCACTCCTCTGCCTACCGGTCACTCGCTCTCAGCTCTGCCTTCGGATGAGTCCGTAGAGCCGAGTGGCCCGTATCCAGAGCTTGTGGGCTGCCTCATGTACCTGATGACCTGCACTCGACCTGACCTAGCATACCCTCTTAGCATCCTAGCACGCTATGTCGCTCCTGGCCGTCACCGGAAGGAGCACATGGATGCCGCTAAGAGGGTGTTGCGCTACTTGTGCAGTACGTCGGGCATGGGGCTTGTGCTTGGAGGACGGAGAGACGTTGTCCTCACTGGGCACTCAGACGCCTCTTGGGCTGACGACCAGGCTACTCAGCGGTCGTCTCAGGGTCACACCTTCAATCTTGGCTGTGGTTCAGTTTCTTGGCGTTCTACTCACTCGTCTTCAGTTCTCAGCTCCAGTTGTGAGGCTGAGATCTACGCCACAGCCATGGCTGCACAGGAGTTACGCTGGCTCACCTACCTGCTGACCGACCTGGGAGAGCGGCCTCGTTCTCCTCTAGTGCTGTACGTCGACAACAAGGCCGCCCTTGCCTTTTGTCAGGAGCCCAGACTGGAGCTCAGAACGAAGCACATCGCTCTGCGCTACTTCCTTGCTCGAGAGCTGCAGCAGCGTGGTCAGCTTCGTCTCTCGTACGTGGCCACTCGGGCCAACACTGCTGATGTGCTCACCAAGGCACTTCCGCCTTGTGATCATCAGCGTTTCTGTACTGTTCTAGGCCTTGTGCCTACTGTCCCTCACTTGCTCACTTCTTGACTCTGCTTGTACTGTGATCTCTATATATATACCTGCATGCTTACACTTGCTAGGTTGTGATCACTGTACCTCTTGTTATATTATCAAACTGCATGTGAACTGGTCTTGTGACCACTTGCTTGTGCTCGGAATTTGTGTGGTTTCCTTGAGATCCACCCTGAGCTTGCTTTGCTTTGCTTTGCTTGACTGGTCTTGTGACCATCTGGTTGTCTCCCACTTTGCCTATGGGGGTGTGTCAAACATTATATATGTTTGTGTTTCTCTAGGCTGTAGTGGGTTTAGCCTTAGGGGGTACAATCTCTAGGGTTTCACACTTGTACTCCCAACTTTCCTAATGCAATCACTTCTCATTCTTGACACTGGTGAGTCTGCTCTCTCAGGTACTGCGCCTGCTGAGGCCTTGCACACCTTCACACTTGACTCAGGTGCTTCCCGCTCCTTCTTTCGCGAAAGCACCACACTCACGCCGCTCAGTCGGCCGGTTGCAGTCTCCCTGGCGGACCCCTCTGGGGGCCCCGTCCTTGCGCACTCCTCCACGGTCCTGCCGTGTCCGGCTGTCCCGTCTGGCTCACCGTTAGGTCTTCACCTCCCCTCGTTCTCTATGAACTTGGTGAGTGGAGCTGACCTCCAGGATGTGTGGGTTGACCAGTTCACTCCTGGAGGTCAGCGTGTGACCCACTGTACGTGCTCCCGGACTGGTCGGCACCTGGCCACGTTCACCCGTGCGCCTCGCTCGAGTCTGTACACACTGACTACTGTGTCCCCCCCGGTAGCTGCGTCTGTTATAGTCACAATAGGCTTGAATGTGCCTAAAACGAAAGATAGAGAGCACAGACGGATTTCTGCACAGCGGCTTCAAACATTGATAGCGTTCTGCTCACAGCTGCAAATGACTTGATTCAAATTGGATCTGGAGCGTCTTCACATCGTCTACAATTAGCAATTTAGATTGCACGATTTAATAAAGAATTGACGACACAACGTCGGTTTGAACGAACGGTACTATGGCAGCCACTATAGTCTTAGAACACAAGATAGGAAGAGTTACGAGTTGGGAATGACTCCCAGCTCCTACAAACCCCAAGAGCCGAGGTACAGTGATGTGGAACAGTGCCACACTGTCCCCAACCACGAAGGGTCTCGAAACTACCCTTCACTAGGGCCTACACCAAGTGAAATGTTACACTACACAAAGTAATGTAACTATCTTCAATATCTTGAGGTGTACCCTTTTGGCAAGCTTCGAAATCACTTGAGGCTTGACACCAAGGCTCGGGCTCTTCATCACAAACTCATCCTTGAGTTCTTGATGGGTCTGCTGCACACACCTGCGACACGCCGAACGTTCGACACAGGACAAAATAGAAACCGCGCACGACAAAATAGAAACCGCGCGCGAGACACAAACGACCGCGTAACACGCGTCTAGCGATAACTCGCTATTGACTCGACACACACACTCGACATCATGACTCAACATTCACACACAATTATAAGCATGAAATATATATTATCCCATGCCCTCATACCATTCCATACACACACACATTCACGCACACGGACAACAAGCCGAGTGCAAACCGTAGGGACCAACAGCGTC
Source organism: Closterium sp. Naga37s-1 (assembly GCA_947471745.1). Lineage (NCBI taxonomy): Eukaryota > Viridiplantae > Streptophyta > Zygnematophyceae > Desmidiales > Closteriaceae > Closterium > Closterium sp. Naga37s-1. The sequence goes on along the minus strand of CANJKZ010000139.1, from coordinate 864,567 downwards.
TATGTTTGCGTCAGGTCAGCTAGCGGCCCCCTGCTCGTGTTGCGCTCTGTTGCACCAGACCGTCCTTTGGCACCACCGTCTTGGTCACCCCTCGGTACAGCGCCTTCGTGGCATGCACAGACGTTTCCTTGTCTCTGGACTTCCACAGACTCTGCATCCTCTCCCACCCTCGCCTTCGGCAGCGCGCCGCTCCTCACTCCTCCTCGTTTCCCCCGACGACTGCTCCCCTGCAGACCCTCCACATGGACGTGTGGGGCCCAGCCTGCGTTCGTGGACAGGACCGAGAGCGGTACCTTTTGCTGGTCGTTGACGACTACACGCGTTACACCACGGTCTTCCCCTTGCGCACCAAGGGTGAGGTCCCTGATGTTTTGATCCCCTGGATCCGCGCTGCCCGTCTCCAGCTCCGCGAGCGGTTCGGGACGGACTTTCCCGTCCTGCGTCTGCACTCTGACAGAGGTGGTGAGTTTGCCTCTGACTTTTTGCGGGACTTTTGTCGTGGGAAGGGCATTCGCCAGACGTTCACGCTCCCAGCCTCACCGCAGCAGAATGGGATTGCTGAGCGCCGCATTGGCTTAGTCATGGAGGTCGCTCGTACCTCCATGGTCCATGCGGCTGCCCCCCATTTTCTGTGGCCGTTTGCGGTCCGATACGCTGCGCATCAGCTCAACCTCTGGCCCCGTGTCTCCTTGCCGGAGACCTCGCCCACACTGCGTTGGACGGGGAAGGTTGGCGATGCGTCAGTGTTTCGGGTCTGGGGTTCTCGTGCCTTTGTCCGCGATACTACCGCGGACAAGCTCTCTGCCCGTGCTATTCCCTGCGTCTTCCTTGGCTTTGTCCCTGATGCGCCTGGCTGGCAGTTTTACCACCCCACCTCGCGCCGTGTCCTGCCCTCTCAGGACGTCACGTTCGACGAGTCGGTTCCCTTTTACCGTCTCTTCCCCTACCGCACTGCTTCTCTCCCCCCCCTCGCCGCTCTTCCTTGCACCAGGTCCTCCTCCGGTAGACCCCCTCCCCCCTCAGGTTCCTGCTCCCTCAGGTGTGTCCCAGGTAGACGTTGTCGAGCCTGTCGAGGTAGCGGTTGACTCTGGTGCTGCTACTGGGGGTGGTGCTGCTGGGGGTGCTGAGCCTGAGCGTGCGGAGCCTGGGGGTGCTGAGCCTGAGCGTGTGGAGCCTGGGGGTGCTGAGCCTGAGCGTGTGGAGTCTGGGGGTGCTGAGTCTGGGGTTGCTGAGTCTGAGGGTGCGGAGCCTGGGGGTGCTGAGCCTGGGGGTGCTGAGCCTGCGGTTGCTGAGACTGGGGGTGCCGAGTCTGCTGGAGTTCCTGCAGGTGCCTCGTCTCGGCGGGAGCCTCTCTCTCCACCGGAGCTGCGCGAGTGGTTTGCTCGCCGCTGGAGACTCCAGCGAGGTGCTGCTGGAGCTGGAGCTGCTGGAGGTGCTGCTGGTGCTGGAGCTGCTGGAGGAGCTGGAGCTGCAGGAGGAGCTGGAGCTGCTGGAGGAGCTGGAGCTGCTGGAGCTGCTGGAGGTGCTGGAGCCGTTGGTCCCGGAGGTGCTCGTACTGGAGGTACTGGAGCTGTTGGGACAGGTGGTGCTGCAGGAGGTGGAGCTGGAGGTGCTGGAGCTGTTGCTGCTGGAGGTGCTGCTAGAGCAGGAGCAGCTGGCGGTGCTGGAGCTGGTGGTGCTGCGGGAGTTGGAGCTGGAGACCCTGGAGCTGGGGGTGCTGGTGCTGTCTCTGCTGTTTCTGGAGGCGCTGCGCGGCCGCGGCCGTACTACGTTCCGCTCCTTCAGCAGGTTCTTGGCCTCCCGCCTTCTACTGGTCCTACTCCTCCCTTACTGCGTCCACGGCCTGACCAGTCGCAGTCACAGTTACAGCCCGCCTCTCCACTACCTGGTCCTTCTCCTTACTCTGGGCCGACTAGAGGTCTTACGGAGCGTCGTGAGCCTGAGTCTCGTCCTGTGTTGCCTGAGTCTCGTCCTGCATCGCCTGAGTCTCGTCCTGAGTCGCCTGTTCGCGCTGCCCGCACTGGTCGTCGTGTTCCGCGTCAGCGTCCTCCTGCTGTCCCCGGCACACACCTGATGGCGCTTCGTCCTTCCACTGCTCCGCAGTGTGTCCCACTGGCGTCTCCTCCTGCGTCCTCTCTTCCTGACGGTCCGGACCCGGAGTCTGACTCCCTTCGTGCTGCTAGTCCTACTGTCACGCGTCTCCTGTCCACTGTTGTCACTGACCCTTCGTTTGAGTCCACTGCTGCGTCTGCTCTAGTTGCTGAGCTTGTTGACTTTGCTGCCGCCTGTCGTCTAGACTACGCCGCTAGTCTTGTTGTTGAGTCTGCGTCTGAGTCTGTCTGTCCTCCGTCCGTCGGGGGTGAGTGTGCTCTTGGCACGGACGTCCTTGAGGACAGACAGGAGGAGTTTGAGTGCTTTGCCACTGCTTTACCTCATCTCGTGTCCATGCTGCTTGCACCTGAGGGAGACCCGGATGCACCAGACATCCCGACCCCGGCTCTTACGCAGAGGCGATAGAGGGTCCCTACTCCTCTCAGTGGCGAACAGCCATGGACGCAGAGATGGCATCCTAGAAGTCCACAGGCACTTACGTTGACGAGGTTCCCCCACCTGGAACGAACATCGTCAGTGGCATGTGGATTTTCAGGGTGAAGCGGCCGCCGGGTTCTCCGCCTGTCTTGAAGGCGCGTTACGTTGCACGAGGCTTCAGTCAGCGAGAGGGAGTTGACTTCTTCCAGACCTTCTCCCCTACCCCGAAGATGACCACTCTTCGGGTTCTGCTGCACGTCGCCGCTCAGCGTGACTACGAGCTTCACTCTCTTGACTTCAGCACTGCTTTCACACAGGGCAGCCTGCACGAGGAGATCTGGCTGCGCCGCCCACCTGGCTTCACTGGGTCGTTTCCTGCTGGTACCCAGTGGAGCCTCCGGCGGCCAGTCTACGGTCTCCGCCAGGCGCCCCGTGAGTGGCACGACACACTGAGGACGACTCTTGCTGCTCTTGGGTTTACTCCTTCTACTGCTGACCCGTCGCTGTTTCTATGCACCGACACCTCTCTGCCGCCGTTCTACGTTCTCGTGTACGTCGACGACTTGGTCTTTGCTACTTCTGACACTGAGGGACTCGCCCACGTGAAGTCGGAGCTGCAGAAGAGATACACGTGCACAGACCTGGGTGAGCTGACGAGCTATCTTGGCTTGCGGATCACCCGGGACAGAGCACAGCGCACCATTACCTTGACTCAGTCAGACATGGTGCAGCAGGTCCTTCAGCGCTTCGGCTTCACGTACTCCTCGTCACAGCACACTCCTCTGCCTACTCGCCACTCGCTCTCAGCTCCACCTTCGGACGAGTCCGTAGAGCCGAGTGGCCCGTACCCAGAGCTTGTGGGCTGCCTCATGTACCTGATGACCTGCACTCGACCTGACCTTGCCTACCCCCTTAGCATTCTGGCACGCTATGTCGCTCCTGGGAGACACCGGAAGGAGCACATGGATGCCGCTAAGAGGGTGTTGCGCTACTTGTGCAGTGCGTCGGGCATGGGGCTCGTGCTTGGAGGACGGGCGCGAGTTGTCCTCACTGGTCACACAGACGCTTCCTGGGCTGACGACTTGGCTACGCAGCGGTCGTCACAGGGTTACACCTTCAGCCTTGGCTCCGGCTCTGTTTCTTGGCGGTCTACCCGCTCGTCTTCTGTTCTCACCTCCAGCTGTAAGGCTGAGATCTACGCAGGGGCCATGGCTGCACAGGAGTTACGCTGGCTCACCTACCTGCTGACCGGCCTGGGAGAGCTGCCTCGTTCTCCTCCAGTGCTGTACGTCGACAACAAGGCCATGATTGCCTTGTGTCAGGAGCACAGGCTGGAGCACAGAACGAAGCACATCGCTCTGCGCTACTTCCTTGCTCGAGAGCTGCAGCAGCGTGGTCAGCTTCGTCTTGCTTACGTGGCCACTCAGGCCAACACTGCTGATGTCTTCACCAAGGCACTTCAGCCTTGTGATCATCAGCGTTTCTGTACTGTTCTAGGCCTTGTGCCCACTGGGCCTCACTTGCTTACTTCTTGACTCTGCTTGTACTGTGATCTCTATACACATACCTGCATGCTTACAGTTGCTAGGTTGTGATCACTGTATTGCTTGTTCTCCTTTATATAACTCTGCATGTGAACTGGCCTTGTGGCCATTTGCTTGTGCTCAGAATGCGTGGTGACGTCGTGATCCACCCTGAGCTTGCTTTGCCTTCCTTGACTGGTCTTGTGACCTCTTGTTCTCCCCCACTTTGCCTATGGGGGTGTGTCAAACTTATATGCTATAGTCTGTGTAGGCTGTAGTGGGGTAGTTCATATGGGGTACAACACTTCTAGGTTTTCCTACTTGTACCCACCTGCTTGCTAGTTCATTCATTCCTCGTTCTATTCTTCACAGAGCTATGAAACGCTGCTTCGTTATGAAACGGCGCGTTAAGGGAGAGCCTTCGGGATTGCTTGCAATAACCTATCGGTTATTCCAACAAGATCTGGTCTGGCAGACTGACCTGGAGGAAGGCAATGGAGAATTCCAGTAAGTGGAGCCCGTAGTCACACTGTGCGGCGATGTGCAGCAGTACTCAAAGACTGGTCATCTTCGGGGTGGGGGAGAAGGTATGAAATGAGTCCACCCCATCTCGCTAACTAAAGCCTCTTGCCACATAACGCACCTTAAAGACAGGCGATGCTCAAGGTGGCCGCTTCACCTTGAAAATCCACATGCAATCAACTACGTTCGCCTCATAAGGGGGAACTCCATCGACGTAGGTGCTTGTGGACCTCCAAGATCCCATCTCTGCATCCATGGCCGCTATCCACTGAGGGGTTCAGGGTCACGAGACTGTCTTAGCATAGTTACGCGGGATTGGGATGTCAACAGCACCTGGGTCACCCTCAGGGGCTAGCAGCATAGTACAAAGATGAGGAGCAACGCCCGCATGGAAAACCAGTTTAAACTGCATATCCTCTAGGACGTCACTGTCAATGGCAGAAGCACCCCAAATGTACGGATGACGGGTAGGGGCAGAGACCAGCAGAGTGGCGTAGTCAAGGCGGCGGATGGAGGCAAAGTTAGCAATAAGAGTAGAGGCAAACGACGGCGGAGCAATAGGGTCAATGACAAGGGAGGAAAGGACATGGGAGACTGTGGGACGAACGGCACGAAGGAACTCAGAAAATGGGGGAGGGGAGACAGTAAGAGACGACTGATGAGGTAACGGGAGAATAGGATTAGGAACACGAGGGGGGAGAGAACGGGGGGCCCTATAGAGTGATAACCGGGAGTGTCGCGGGCCCGCATCACCCCCCAGGGTCCGAACCTCCTGCAGTAGCACCCCCCGAGCCAAAGCCCACCTTAGCTGCACACCCCCCAACCAGCACATCCAGTAGTAGCACCCCCAGAGTTTACAGTGGCCAGCAACAATGGCTGCTGTCGCGGTGAAGGCTGCTGCGGCGAATGCATGACGAGGCTGGGGACGGCAGAGACTGCAGCAGTGGCTACGGCGGGGCGGTGACACTGGAGGTGGGCTCCCGCATACTAGGCCTTGATATTCAGCAGTCCCCCCCACCGGCCCAACCAAAGGAAGGGGGGTGAAGTGTGGGGCAGGACGCGAAAGGTAGGGGAGCAAGCGGAGGAGTAAGACCAGGGGGGGGAGTGGGAGTGAGAAATAGGGGAGAGGATGGAACCGAGGTATCTCAGTGAGGGAAGCGAGTGTTGAAAAAGACAGATTCGTCAAAGGTAACGTCAATAGAGCTTAATAAACGGTAAGATGAAGGGTGGTAGAACAGACAGTCAGGGGCGTCTAGGGGGAAATTGAGGAAGACAGAGGGGAGAGTGTGGGCTGGGAGCTTGTCCGCGCACGGGTCGCGGACGTTAGCAAGGCAGCCCAAGAGGAAGGCGCGGCACCCGGGGACAAAGTCCAGAGGAACGTCGGCGAAACCTGTGGCCGAGAGACACGGTGCCACTTGTTAGGCTGGTGTGTGGCATAACGGGCAACGAAATGTCATAAAAATAGGGTGCACTGGCATGGCACATGGTAGTACGAGCGATCTCTATGACCAAGCCAATGTAACGCTCAGCAACCCCATTATGTTGCAGCGAGTCCGGTAGTGAGTACGTCTGGGTGATGCCCTCCACCTGACAAAACCGACAGGAGGCAAAACAGAAGGTGCTAGCACCTGGACCAGCCAAAAGCTGGTACTGGCAGGGTCCTACGTCCCGGCGACGTGACACCCAGCTGACAGATCCTCCAGCGTGGCCGACACTCCCCGAGCCACCAGGACCCCAATTCTGCTGAGAGGCCTACTGCTGGACCTGCTGCTACTGCTGCGACGGCTGCTGCTGGGTCACTACCACACCCTCATGACCAGCACCACCTCCGGCCACACCACCAAACACAGTGTTCCTCCAGTGTCAGCTCCCACAAACGTACGAGTACCTCCACCACCCCCTCCACCCGTACGACCCTTCTTGCGACCTCGCTGCCAACCAGGGGCAGCAACTGCTGCAACCTCCGTTGTAGGAATAACCAACAGGTTATATTAACATTCCCAAAGGTTCTCCTTAGCGCACCGCTTCATAACAAAGCAGCGCACCTATAACAGTACCTCGTTAGCTCGTATAGAGCACGCGAAGGTCAACATTCGCAGAAAGTCAATGGCTGCGAATGTTGACTGTCCCGCAACTGTCATCGGAGGTTACGCACAACAACATGGTAACCGTAACTATCGCAGTAGTCACTGCAACTGTAGCGATGCCTGCAAAGCAGTCAATAAGGGAATGTAACCCTCAAAGTACATGGCTAGCTAGGAAAGCTATATAAAACCCTTGTAATGCTATCTTTATCATCTTGTTTCTTTTCTACATATTATAAACAAGGTCACTCAATTACTTCATTGTGTTCATTCTACTTCGCTAGATTTATCCTATCCACAATCGATTCCTTGGTTATATCAACATGGTATGAGAGCACGGTCGGATTATAAGGCCTGCCAAGTCATCGTTCTTCACAGAATAACTCCTTATTTAACTTCTCATTACAACACCTATTACAGAGTCTACATCAATATGTCTCCTGAAGGGAAGACTACAGCAGACTCCCCATGCCCACCACCAACAACAAAAACAAACATGCCATCAGCAGTGACCGTCAATGCCAACGTCGTTGAACAACTCATCGCACGCATCCGCGCGCTTGAGAACCAGCAGACAATGAACATCGACGGCTCAAGCTACGCCAGAGGAGTTGCCGGACTCCCTCTTCCAGGCGAAGTCCGACGCGTCAACTCCGAGAGATCCTTCATCTTTGACAATCGTCAAGGTTCAGCTCCTGCACAAGACAGCTAATAACGTGCGCAGACAGAGGCGTTCGCATAACTACAAAACAAATTTCTCACAACATCAAAACTAAAGACATTAACCCTATTTGACGGCAAAGATTTCTACACGTGGAGCTTCGAGTTTGAGCTCCTCGCGGCAACCGCACATATCTGGATGTACTACGACGGGGTCATACCTTTCCGACAGAAGGTACTCCCCGGGAAAAAAACCTCTTCTACCACGAGTCTCTCCTGGCGTACACCGTTCTTCACCGCAACCCCTCCCTCACCGAGCAGCTTGGCATTCGCTCCTTCAAGACGGAGTGGGCTCCCGCGCAAGTGTTTTGGGAATACCTGCGCAACATGTACATGGCGACAGATCCACTAACAATGAGTCGCCTGCTCAGCCAACTAACATCAGCCAAAATGGTTCGAGGGGAGAAAGCGGGACCATATATTAATCGCTGCCGAAATCTGCTCGACCAATTCAAAAAGTGTGGCGGAAACGTCCCTGACGACATGTTCGTCACTATAGTCCTCTCGGGACTAGGACCAGAATGGCGACAATGCAAGTCGCTGCTTCGGGCTTGAGGAACCGTTTATGAAGCTGCCCTCTGCGCCAGACTCCTCCCTGAGCAGCAGGAGATCAATCTGTACAACGAAAGAAACGGCAAAAGAGAAAAAAAAGGGTGTTTTACGCTGGCGCAACTGAAGGGGAGTCACATGAGAAGAAAGGATACTTTTGCAAATACTGCAAGAAGCCAGGTCACAGAATGGATAAGTGTTTCAAGCGCAAAGCTGCCAACGAAAAGCGCAACAACAACCAGCATCAACCTTCAGCTCACCCTTCAGCAGCAGCACCAACGGCGACAGTGTCGCCACCCGCCGTCACAAGTACTTCGCAAGTCCCTGAGCGCATCTCTGCCAAGGACAAGGGAAAGGGACAATCTTAAGTTGCATGGCGCGCCGCAAAGGAACTCGTTACTATGATAGGGTTCACTTTCAAACAATCACACCAATCGAGCCCATCGAGCCGAGCCCAGACAACAACCCTACGATCTGACTCTAGAGCACAAGGCCGATAACTCTCCCACCTGACTAGGGGTTACCTCCAAGCACGCCCGAGTCTCCTCCCGGGTTCGCCGCAACCCACCAGCACGACCTCTTAAGCTCCCACGTCGACCTCGACCGCATCGTCACTCCCAAGATCGCCGGCATTGAGCGACGAAGCCGCGACAACTTCAACAAGTGGTACCTTGACAGTTGCTGCGGAAAACACATGGTGGGATCAACAACGTTCATCAGTAACTCAAAGCGACTGCGACATCCATGCGAAATAACGTCGCAAACAACAACCGACTAAAAGCCTACGACATCGAAGAAATATACATGCTGTCGAACGACACCAACTTCACTATTCACATCGGAGATGTACTGGTCGTCGCCGATCTTCAATTCGACCTTTTCTCTGCAGCACAACTCATGAAATGCGCCGTTGAGATTCGAAGCAACTGCAAAGAGAAGTGCTTCGAACTTCTTTACAAGAAAACTTACATCGGCAAGGCAGTTGATGAAGATGGAGTCTTCGTCCTCAACTTCGAGTCGCAAGGCAACGACGGTAATAACGACAGAACGCTCCTGCTGAAGACAACCACTGCCGGACCACCAACTTGGACGCACCCTGAAGAAACAGACCTCGAAAGCCCTGGACCGGATGATCTATGTCGTACACTCGCCGTCCCGACCGCCTCAACCTCTGCTCCCGGTGACACTGGACCTGCATCAATGGAAGAAGAAGCAGACAGTGGTGTGTTAGAGAGGGAAGCAACTGCAACACAAACCGACACCGGAGGATGGGGAAACACAAGAACTGTTGCTGTAGGAAGGAGCACCAACACCAGCGTCACCACCAGAGTCTGGGGAGTGCCAGAAACACCAGCCCCGAGAATACCCCCTGAAGGCGGGTGGGGAGCGTCAACGAGTCCAGGTGGCTGGGGACCACCAGGACCCTTTCCCCCTGAAGACGTGGCAGAAGTAGATCCCTACTGGGCGACTCGCGGCACCAGCTGGGGTGGTCCTCCTCTTCATGAGGTGGTCCTACGAACCAACACAGGAAGAAGAGGAAGAGTCAGAAGGCATGGTGTATGATTTCGGGGAAGCAGCTGGACTACCTGAACCTACCGAAGAGCCGCCACCGCCAGAAGAAGGGCCACAATTGATCTCAATCACCGGCGACAAGTACATTTACCACCGAGTTCCGATGGAGGGACTCCCCGCTTCTGAGTGGCCAGAGGCGACATCGTCTCAAAACCTTCTTCCGGTCACCAACGACTCAATCCACGTCGCCGACATAAACGACATCGTCGGCATCTCCAAAGCTGATCTTCACCAAGCCTCCACCCAAGCCATTGCAGCAGACGTACGAGCCGCCTTCGATGAAGGACCTGCGGCACCACATCAAGAAGAAGAGCCGAGAAACCGTTATTACAAGCGCACCTTCGGATATTGTGCCTCCTCTGACATCTGGCATCAGTGATTCGGACACCCTTCGCATGCAACGCTCAAGAATTCAACTGCCGCCGACGTTTTCGACACAAGCGGGCTGCTCCTACCCAACGGCGACACACTCAAAACAACATCAGACGACCCGCCGTGCACCATCTGCCCCACCGTCGCTCGCTCACAAGCCCTTTCCAGACTTACCTTCGGGCTACGAGCGATACGAGCCGCTCGAAAAGGTCTACACCGACTTCATGATTCTAAGCCAAGGCGGGCTTGACGGCGAGTACAACACTATGACGTTCATCGACGCCAACACGCGCTACGTCTGGGCCATCAACATCGACTGCCGTTCTCGCGCCTTCGACTGCTTCGTCTTCTGGATGAAGCGAGCCGAGCGACAGACAGGGCTGAAGCTGAAAAGCTACCACACGGACAGGGGTTTGGAGTACTTCTCCAACGAGTTCAAGAAACTCTTCGCCAAGAAAGGGATTGAGCACCTGGTGTCCCTGCCATACGCACACGAACAGCAAGGAGTAGTAGAAAGGAGTAGTAGCAAGGAGCCTCGCCACGATGATGAGGGCCCTCCTGAAGCAGTCCGCAGTGCCAACCAGGTTTTAGCCGTTCGCGATGAACCATGCTGTTCGGCTACACAACTTGATGTCATCCCGAAGCCTAAAGGACAACACCTCACCTTACAAGGCTTGGACTGGCAGAAAGGGTGACACGCGTCTATTCCGAGTGTTCGGCTGCATGGTACAGTACAGGCCCCACACGGCACGAACCGGAAAAAATACTGACAGGGCACATTGGGGAATCCACCTCGGTATATCCAAGGAGTTCAAGGCCTGGATCGTGCTGGACTACGCGACACACGAAGTGACGAAATCACGTGACTGCATCTTCTACGAGAACGGCAGCCGATCTCCGGATGCTGAGTTACCACCACTAAACCCCTCGCGAGACACCATCCGCAACAGCAACGACCACGACGGCGACGTCGTCGGGGTTACCAGCGTCGCCTTGCTTACGAAACCGCCAACGAATCTGGCCTCCGCATCCTTGGGCTCGCCGTCGCAGATCGCCAGCCCTCTCCTAAGGAGCCCACCACCGTGCGCCAAGCCCTGCAAGGTCCCGACAGTGAGAAATGGAGAGCAGCCATGGCCGCCGAAGTAGCCGCACTCAAGCGCCGCGGGACCTGGAAGCTGGTCCCTCACTCATCTGCGAAGGGGAGAAAAATATCGGAAATGGGTCTTCCGGATTAAAACGCCCGCGGATGGGTCGATCAACAAGTACAAGGCAAGATGGGTGGTGCGCGGCTTCGAGCAAACAAAATTCGTGAATTACTATCAAACCTTTGCACCTGTTGGACGACACACCTCGGTGCGCATTCTCATCTGCATCGTTGCCGTTAAGCAGCGCCCACTCCGCCAGATCGACACCTCAATTGCCTTCCTCTACAACATCAAGCAGGCTCCATGCGTATGGCATCAGTACCTGCACACGGTGCTCATCGAGCTCGGTTTCGCTCAGCTGCCGCACGACCAAGGGATGTACCAGAAGGAGTCGCGCGGAAATTTCATTCTCATAGTCGCCTACGTGGACGACCTGCTCTATACCGGCGATAACACGGAACTCCTCGACCGATTTGAAGAAGAAATCAAGGACAAACTGTCAAAACATATGCATAATTGTATCTAGGCTATATTGGGGCTAGCCTTAGGGGGTACACAAATAGTCTCGACACTCTAGTCTTGTACCCCAATCTTCACCTAATCATCACTTTTCTCGTTCCCTAGCTAGTGATTCTAACATGGTATTAAGAGCACAATGCTCCTTAGGACCGATTTTTTAAAAAGGGCCCACCACTACTATTTCGATCTACTGCCCGAGTCGCGCCCCTAGGAGAAATGCGAAATTCGAAACCGTGCTCTAGGCGAGACGGTTCCCTAGACGCGATTTTTTTCCCTCCTAGTCACGTGCGACCCCCCCCTGAACGCGTAGGCCCGTCGCGAAGCCCGTACAGCCCACGTAGGCCCGTCGCGAAGCCCGTACAGCCCGCGTAGGCCCGTCGCGAAGCCTGTACAGCCCGCGTAGACCCGTCGCGAAGCCCGTACAGCCCGCGCCAGGCCGTCGCGCAGCCCGTACAGCCCGCGCCAGGCCGTCGCGCAGCCCGTATAGCTCACGTCAGGCTCGCACCCAGCGCGTAAAGCCCGCGCCAGGCCCGCACGCAGCCCTTACAGCCCGCGACTGGCCCGCACGCGGCCCGTGTTACTGTTACTCACTGCTGCTGCTACTGAAGCTAGTGCTGCTACAACTAGTGCTACTGCTGCCACTGCTACTACGGCACTTGCTACAGCTACTCTTGTCTGAAACTACTCCAGCTACAGCTAGTGCTACTGCTGCAGCTCCTACTACTACACTTGCTATAGCTAGTGCTACTGCTGCAGCTCCTACTACTACACTTGCTACAGCTAGTGCTACTGCTGCAGCTCCTACTACTACACTTGCTACAGCTAGTGCTACTGCTGCAGCTCCTACTCCAGCGCTTACTGCAGCTGCTCCTGACTGAAGCTACTGCTGCTACAGCCCCTGAAGCAGCCGCCCCTGGTGCAGCCGCCCCTGGACCCTCGAGCAGCCGCCCCTGGAACCAGAGCAGCCGCCCCTGGCCCCTGAAGCAGCCGCCCCTGGTGCAGCCGCCCCTGGACCCAAAGCAGCCGCTTTGCACGCCCTCGAGTGCCCCTAGCGTACCGGCCCCGCCCCACTAGCCCGCCCTTGCTGGCCTCGTGCGACCAGGCCCCGCCCTAGCTAGCTCGCCACCTCGTGCCCCGTGCGGACCGCCCCACTCTGCCCTGCACGCCCTCACGTGCCCCACCTCGAGTAGCCGCTGCCTAGCCGAGCCGAGCCGCCCCACCGAACCGCGTCACCCGGCCCGAGCCGCGCCCCTGATTCTGTCACTGCTACTGTCACTACTGCTGTTTCTGCTACTACTACTGCTACTGCTCCTACTGTCACTATGGCTAGCCCTCCTGTGCTAGCTTTCGATGCTGAGGGCCGCCCAGTGAAGTTTGACACCTGGCTCGATGACCTGCACCTATTCCTACAACTCACTGCCAAGGAAGACATCTCACTGTACGATCACGCCTTAGGCCATGCCACTGCCCCTGCTGCTACTGCTGACAGCACTGCCCGCTCACAGTGGCAGACTCGTGACGCCCACGCTCGCTTTGCTATTCGCAACTCCCTGCCGATAGATGAGCGCGAGCACTTTGGCCAGCACAAGACTGCACAGGCACTGTACACCGCTGTCGTTGCCCGCTACTCCTCACCTGCCTCTGCCGCGCTAGGCCGTCTCTCACTCCCCTACCTGTTCCCCGACCTGGCCTCTTTCCACACAGTCGCTGACCTCATCACGCACCTCCGTACTAGTGAGGCCCGCTTCCGTGCCGCTATGCCCGATGAGTTTCTTGCCACGAACCCCCCCCCGCTCTGGCTCACTCTCTACCACCTAGTCACCCGCCTCCCTGACACTCTGCGTGCAGTCAGGGATCACTTCCTATCTCGCTGCCCCACTAAGCTCACCATTGCCCTCCTCGAGAAGGAACTACTTGCAGCTGAGGCTAGCATAGTCGCTGTCGGTGCCTCTCGTGGCGACCCCCGCACCCCTTTCTTTGAGGGGTGTTCCCCTTCCCCCCTTCTTCCCTCTGTAGCCTCTGCTTCTGCTGCCGACCTCCTTGGTGCTGAGAAGGTCGGGACTGCGTCCACTTCGAGCTGGCGCCGTAGCGGCAAGGGCAAAGGGGGCAAGGGAGGCGGAGGTGACGGCGGGGGAGGCGGTGGTGGGGGCGGTGGAGGCGGTGGGGGTGGTGGTGGGGCTGGAGGGACTAGTGGCAGCGGTGGGGGTGGTGGCGGCAGCGGCGGGGGAGGTGGCAGGGGCGGGGGCGGTGGTGGGGGCGGCGGTGGTCGTGGCGGCGGCAGGGGAGGGGGTGGTCGAGGAGGTGGCGGCGGCGGTGGTGGTCGTGGAGGCGCTGGCAGTGGCCAGAGCCAGCAGCGCACTCCGTCGCCCCAGGAGCTCCGTGAGTGGTACTCTCAGCACGGGGGGGGGGGGGTGGCCTTAGCTGCACGTACGCCATCCGCACTGGTGACCGCACTGGTCAGACGTGTGGGAGGGCGCACACCACGCAACGCTGCTTCTCTCGCCTCGACGACGCTTGGCGTACTCAGTTCCCTGATGCCACTGAGCTGCCCCGCTGGGCTGATCTGATGAAAAAGAACATTGATATCTATGCTCTAGACTTTGATGCTATTCTCACTGCCATGTATGTGATGTCTACTAGTGGAGAGGGTGCTCAGTACCTGCGTGTTCCGCCCGACCCGGGCATTCGGACCAGTGAGGCTACCGCTCTAGGTGCTGGTGAGGCTGCTGCTCTAGGTACTAGTGAGTCTGCGCCCCCTGGTACTGAGTCGACTGAGGCACTACACACCTTCACACTGGACTCAGGTGCTTCTCGCTGTTTCTTTCGTGACCGCACTGCCCTTGAGCCGCTTGCTCGGCCAGTTGCTGTCTCCCTCGCTGACCCCTCTGGGGGTCCGGTCATTGCGACCTCCTCCACTGTCCTTCCTTGTCCTGCGGTCCCGTCGGGCACACTGTCAGGTCTCCACCTCCCCTCGTCCTCTACGAACTTGGTGGAGGGTTGTGCGCTCCAGGACGGGGGTGTTCACCAGTTCACCCTTGCCTACGAGCGCGTGACACACTGCACGTGTGCTCGGACGGGCCGTCACCTGGCTACCTTCACTCGGCAGCCGGGGTCGGACCTGTACACACTGACCACTGAGTCCCCTCAGGTAGCTGCGTCTGCGTCTGCGTCAGGTCAGCTGTCGGCCCCCTGCTCGTGTCGCTCTCTGGCGCACGAGACCGTCCTCTGGCACCAGCAACTTGGTCACCCGTCTGTGCAGCGCCTTCGTGCCATGCATAAACGGTACCTTGTCTCTGGTCTTCCCAGGGTTCTCCCTCCCCTCCCACCCTCGCCTGCTCCTCCCTGTCTTCCCTGTGTCGAGGGGCGGCAGCGCGCCGCTCCTCACTCCTCCTCGTTTCCCCCGACGACTGCTCCCTTGCAGACGCTCCACATGGACGTGTGGGGCCCAGCCCGCGTCCGTGGTCAGGGTCAGGAAAGGTACTTCCTGATAGTTGTTGACGACTACTCGCGCTACACCACGGTC
This sequence comes from Closterium sp. Naga37s-1, assembly GCA_947471745.1. NCBI lineage: Eukaryota > Viridiplantae > Streptophyta > Zygnematophyceae > Desmidiales > Closteriaceae > Closterium > Closterium sp. Naga37s-1. The sequence continues at coordinate 849,509 of CANJKZ010000139.1, read as the reverse complement.
TTCCCCTTGCGCACCAAGGGTGAGGTCCCTGATGTTTTGATCCCTTGGATCCGCGCTTCTCGTCTCCAGCTCAGCGAGCGTTTCCACTCGGACTTTCCTGTCCTGCGCTTGCACTCTGACAGAGGTGGTGAGTTCTCCTCCGACCTCTTGGCAGCCTACTGTGCGGAGCACGGCATCCGCCAGTCGTTCACGCTTCCGGCCTCTCCACAGCAGAATGGGGTTGCTGAGCGCCGCATTGGCTTGGTCATGGAGGTCGCTCGTACCTCCTTGATCCATGCGGCTGCCCCCCACTTCTGTGGCCGTTTGCGGTCCGATACGCTGCGCATCAGCTCAACCTCTGGCCCCGTGTCTCCTTGCCGGAGACTTCCCCGACACTGCGTTGGACGGGAGAGGTTGGCGATGCGTCGCGTTTTCGGGTCTGGGGATCTCGAGCTTTTGTTCGCGATACGTCCGCGGACAAGCTCTCCTCCCGCGCTGTTCCTTGTGTTTTCCTTGGCTTTGTCCCGGACGCGTCTGGTTGGCAGTTTTACCACGCCACCTCGCGCCGTGTCCTGCCCTTTCAGGACGTCACTTTTGACGAGTCCGTGCCCTACTACCGCCTCTTCCCCTACCGCACTGCCCCGCTCCCCCCCCCGCCTCTCTTCCTCGCCCCAGGTGCTGCTATGGTAGACCCCCTCCCCCCTCAGGGTGCCGCTCCCTCAGGTGTGTCCCAGGTAGACCCGGTTGAGCCTGTCGAGGTAGCTGTCGACTCTCGTCCTGCTAGGGGTGCTGAGCCTGAGCGTGCGGAGCCTGGGGGTGCGGAGCCTGGGGGTGCGGAGCCTGGGGTTGCGGAGTCTGGGGGTGCTGCGTCTGGGGGTGCTGAGTCTGGGGGTGCTGAGTCTGGAGGTGCTGAGCCTGGGAGTACTACACCTGGAGGAGCTCTCTCCTCACAGCAGCTGCGTGAGTGGTACTTACAGTACTACAGCCTCAGGAGAGGTGCCTCTGGAGCTAGGAGTGCTGCTGGAGCTGGTGCTAGTGCTTCCCCTCCTAGGCGGGAGCTGCCCTCTCCCCAGCGGCTCCGAGAGTGGTACGCGCGGCGCTGCAGTCTCCGGAGTGGCGCTCCTAGTGTCGCGGACCCTGGTGCTGGAGGTGCTACTGCTGCTGGCGGTGCTGCTGGTGCTCCTGGAGGTGCTGCTGGTGCTGGTGCTACTGACGCTGCTGGAGGTACTGCTGGTACTGGTGGTACTGCTGGTGCTGCTGGAGCTGCTAGAGGTACTCCTACTACTGGAGGTGCTGCTGGTGCTGAGGACCCGGGCGTTGGAGCTGCTGCTGGTGCTGAGGACCCGGGTGTTGGAGCTGCTGCTGGTGCTGCGGACCCTGGAGTTGGAGCTGCTGCTGGTGCTGCCGACCCTGGAGTTGGAGCTGCTGCTGGAGCTGAGGACCCTGGAGTTGGAGCTGCTGCTGGTGCTGCGGACCCGGGAGCTGGTGCTGCTGGTGTAGCTGGAGACCCTGGAGCTGAGGGTACTGGTGGTGCCTCTGCTGGTTCTGGAGGCGCTGCGCGGCCGCGGCCGTACTTCGTTCCGCTCCTTCAGCAGGTTCTTGGTCAGCCGCCTCCCCCTAGTCCTGCTCCCTCCTTAGAGTGTCCTCCGCCTGTCCAGTCGCAGTCACAGTTACCGCCTGCCTCGCCACTCCCTGGTCCTTCTCCTTACACTGGTCCGACTGGAGGTCTTACAGAGCGTCGTGAGCCTGAGTCTCGTCCTGCGTCGCCAGAGTCTCGTCGTGCGTCACCTGTTCGTGCTGCTCACACTGGTCGTCGTGTTCCGCGTCAGCGTCCTCCTGCTGTCCCAGGCACTCACCAGATGGCACTTCGTCCTTCCACTGCTCCTCAGCATGTCCCTCTGCCGTCTCCTCCTGCGTCTTCTCTTCCTGCTCTTGCTGACCCGGAGTCTGACTCCCTTCGTGCTGCCAGTCCTACTGTCACGCGTCTCCTCGCCACAGTTGTCACTGACCCTTCCTTTGAGTCCTCTGCTGCGTCTGCTCTAGTCGCTGAGTTAGTTGACTTTGCTGCCGCTTGTCGTCTAGACTATGCCGCTAGCCTTGTCGCTGAGTCTGAGTCTGAGTCTGTCTGTCCTTCGTCCGTCGGGGGTGAGTGTGCTCTTGGCACGGACGTCCTTGAGGACAGGCAGGAGGAGTTTGAGTGCTTTGCCGCTGCGTTACCTCATCTCGTGTCCATGCTGGTTGCCCCTGAGGGAGACCCGGATGCTCCAGACATCCCGACCCCGCGCTCTTACGCTGAGGCGATCGCGGTGAGTACTCCTCTCAGTGGCAGACAGCCATGGACGCAGAGATGGCTTCTTGGAAGTCCACAGGCACCTACGTCGACGAGGTTCCCCCACCTGGGGCGAACATCGTCAGTGGCATGTGGATTTTCAGGGTGAAGCGGCCGCCGGGTTCTCCGCCTGTCTTCAAGGCGCGTTACGTTGCACGAGGCTTCAGTCAGCGAGAGGGAGTTGACTTCTTCCAGACCTTCTCCCCGACCCCGAAGATGACCACTCTTCGGGTTCTGCTGCACGTCGCCGCTCAGCGTGACTACGAGCTCCACTCTCTTGACTTCAGCACAGCTTTCTTGCAGGGCAGCCTGCACGAGGAGATCTGGCTGCGCCGCCCACCTGGCTTCACTGGGTCGTTCCCTCCTGGTACCTAGTGGAGCCTCCGACGGCCAGTCTACGGTCTCCGCCAGGCGCCGCGTGAGTGGCACGACACACTGAGGACTACACTTGCGGCTCTTGGGTTCGCTCCTTCTACTGCTGACCCGTCGCTGTTTCTACGCACCGACACTTCACTGCCGCCGTTCTACATCCTCGTGTACGTCGACGACTTGGTTTTTGCCATTGCTGACACTACGGCACTCGCCCACGTGAAGTCGGAGCTGCAGAAGAGACACACGTGCACAGACCTGGGTGAACTGACAAGCTATCTTGGCTTGCGGATCACCCGGGACAGAGCACGGCGCACCATCACCTTGACTCAGTCACACATGGTGCAGCAGGTCCTTCAGCGCTTCCGCTTCACGTACTCCTCGCCTCAGGCCACTCCTCTGCCTACCGGTCACTCGCTCTCAGCTCTGCCTTCGGATGAGTCCGTAGAGCCGAGTGGCCCGTATCCAGAGCTTGTGGGCTGCCTCATGTACCTGATGACCTGCACTCGACCTGACCTTGCATACCCTCTTAGCGTCCTTGCACGCTATGTCGCTCCTGGTCGTCACCGGAAGGAGCACATGGATGCCGCTAAGAGGGTGTTGCGTTACTTGTGCAGTACGTCGGGCATGGGGCTAGTGCTTGGAGGACGAGACCGAGTTGTACTCACTGGGCACTCAGACGCTTCTTGGGCTGACGACCAGGCTACTCAGCGGTCATCTCAGGGTTACACCTTCAGCCTTGGCTCTGGTTCTGTTTCTTGGCGTTCTACACGCTCGTCTTCCGTTCTCAGCTCCAGTTGTGAGGCTGAGATCTACGCCACAGCCATGGCTGCACAGGAGTTACGCTGGCTCACCTACCTGCTGACCGACTTGGGAGAGCGGCCTCGTTCTCCTCCAGTGCTGTACGTCGACAACAAGGCTACCATTGCCTTGTGTGAGGAGCACAGACTGGAGCACAGAACGAAGCATATCGCTCTACGGTACTTCCTTGCTCGAGAGCTGCAGCAGCGTGGTCAGCTTCGTCTGCGTTACGTGGCCACTCGGGCCAACACTGCTGATGTGTTCACCAAGGCGCTTCAGCCTTGTGACCATCAGCGCTTCTGTACTGTTCTAGGCCTTGTGCCTACTGTGCCTCACTTGCTTACTTCTTGACTCTGTTTGTACTGTGATCTCTATATATATACCTGCATACTTACACTTGCTAGGTTGTGCTCAGTGTACCCCTTGCTATATTATTAAACTGCATGTGAACTGGTCGTGTGACCACTTGCTTGTGCTCGGAATTTGTGTGGTTTCCTCGAGTTCCACCCTGAGCTTGCTTTGCCCTTCCTGACTGGTCTTGTGACCACTACTTGCTCTGGCTATCCCCCATTTCGCCTATGGGGGTGTGTCAAAACATATGCATAATTGTATCTAGGCTATATTGGGGCTAGCCTTAGGGGGTACACAAATAGTCTCGACACTCTAGTCTTGTACCCCAATCTTCACCTAATCATCACTTTTCTCGTTCCCTAGCTAGTGATTCTAACACAAACTCGAGGTGTCCATCAGTCACAACGTCACCCAGTTTCTGGGACTAAACATCACAGAGTCCACCACATCCATTCACCTCTCGGCCGCGAAGTACGCCGAAACCCTCGCGAAGAAATTCGCAATCGCACCAATCAATCTCACCACCCCTTTCCGCACTCCTCCTCCTAATCACGAAGTTGATACTACGCCTCTCTCCATCGACGGCCACCGTCTCTACCAGCAGCAGCTGGGGTGCCTCCTATGTCAGAATGTCATTGTTCTCTAGCCTGCAGTGGGGTACTCTATAGCGAGTACAACCCCTTAGGGTTTCCTATATGTATCCTGCTGCTTTCTAGTGAACCCCCTCTCCCTTCTTCTTTTGCCTAAACTTCTCTTGCCTAGCTAGGACTTACCTAGCTATGGCTCCTAACTCTACCTACTATTTTCACATGCTATCAGAGCAGGTCGATCCCCTTGGGTCGATCCTATGGGTGGGCTCACCACCTCACTGCTTCCGCTGCTACTGCTACTCTCTGTGTCGCACGCCCCGTGGCGTGCGACGGATTTTTTCATCCCGCCGCGCGCTCGGAGCGTGCGGCGGTTTTCTGCCCGCCGTGCGCCCCGAGGCGCGCGGCGGTTTTCTGCCCGCCGTGCGCCCCGAGGCGCGCGGCGGTTGTCTGCCCGCCGTGCGCCCCGAGGCGCGCGGCGGGTTTCTGCCCCGTCACTCCGCGCGTCGCTCCCGGGAGGCGCTGCGACGGGCGACGGGGACCCGCGCGTCGCCCCCCGTCGCCCGTCGTGGCCTGCGCGCGGCTCGTACAGCCTGCGCGCGGCCCGTACGGGCTGCGCCAGGCCCGCACGCGGCCCGTACGGGCTGCGCCAGGCCCGCGCGCGGCTCGGGCCGCTTGCGCGCGGTTCGGGCGGCTGTGCCAGGCCAGTGGGCGGCCCGTTCTTCGCTGCCCCTGCGCTGCCCGCTGTCCCCCGTGCTTCTGATGGTGCCCCACCCCTGCTGCTGCCCGTTCTCCTGAATTAGGGTTTGGGGGTGGGGGGTATGGGGGTGCAGCTTCTGTGTGCCGTCCCCTGCTCCTCCTCCTCCTCCGTCTCCCAGTGCTGCAGCTGCCGCTGAGGGGGGTGGACCTGTTGGAGCCGTCGGAGTGGTACTAAGGGGGGTGAAGGGGGAGTGGAGCTAGGGGTGAAGCAGGGGGTGTGTGTCAGGGGGAGTGGGACTGTTTGGGGAGGTTGAACTGAGGTTGTCGTCGTGTCGCCAGCAGCACCTGTAGTCCGGGGAGTTGCTCCGGTAGCCCAGTCGCAGCCAGCTGTGCCAGTCGCCCGTGGGTCCGTTGCTCGTCTGCCGCTACTTTTAGCCGCGGAGCCAGTTACTCCAGTAGTCCGGAGCGTTGTTCCGGTAGCCGTTGTGCCAGTGTGACTCCTGTTGCCCGTGTGTCTGCAGCTTCAGCCGTCGCCTCCTATCTCCTCTCCTCTCACTCTCGCCTCCTCCTCCTCACTTGCCCTCTGCGATAGCCTCTAGCTTTGCTCATAATTGTGAACTTTAAACTATTGCTTCTTGTACTTGTGCTCAGAATGTGTGGTGACATTGTGATCCACCCTGAGCTTGTTCTGCTTTGCTTGCTCTGCTGATTACACCCCACTTTGGCTATGGGGGTGTGTCAGAATGTCATTGTTCTCTAGCCTGCAGTGGGGTACTCTATAGCGAGTACAACCCCTTAGGGTTTCCTATATGTATCCTGCTGCTTTCTAGTGAACCCCCTCTCCCTTCTTCTTTTGCCTAAACTTCTCTTGCCTAGCTAGGACTTACCTAGCTATGGCTCCTAACTCTACCTACTATTTTCACATCCTATTCGCCGCCGTCACGTGCCGGCCGGATCTCTCCTACGTCGCAAGCCAGCTCGCACAGCACATGCGACGACCTGAAGGGGAGAATATGCTAGACCTACGCCGAGCACTTCAATACTTCATAACTACTCCTCACGTCAGGCTCACCTACACGGCTACCCTAAAGGCTACTCTTCAACTACGCGGCTACGTGGATGCGGACCATGGAGGAGATGCAGACAACAGACGCTTCCGTACGGGCGTTGTGTTTCAACTCGAACCTGCTGGACTCATTTCATGGAACTCCCAGAAGCAGGAGCTCATTGCCCTTTCGTCGGCCGAAGCCGAATTCATCGCCGCTAGCGCAGCTGTTCGCGAAGGACTGTACCTGATGGAGCTCCTGCAGGAAGCGAAAATAACGATGAGCGGGCACTTCAAGTTACTCTTCAAATAACGAGTGCGATAAAGATCGCGAACAAGCCCGGCTTCGTGAATCGCACGAAGCACATCGTACTCCACTAATTTTTCGTCAAGGATGAGATTGACAAGCGCAAAGTCAAACTCACCCATTGCCCGACTGGTGACATGGCAACAGATTTTCTGACAAAGAAGCTGTCAAATGTTTATATCATTTAGATATTGTCAGTTATTCTAGGCCACATTGAGTTGCCCTTTAAAGGGTACAACACTTTCTAGGTTAACGCTTGTATCTCCTTGCTTTCATCCACTCGAGACATTTCTCTCGACACCATTTTCTAGCTTAATTCAAGATGGAATTAGAGTAGGTGATTTTTCTACCTCCCACGCTTCCGCTCCCTCCCTTAGTTGTTCCCGAGGTGCCCGTCCCTTAGGCTCCGTTTCGTCGCGGGTAGGACGGCCCCCGCGGGCCTCGTTTTTGTCGCGTTCAAAGGCCCCCGCGGGCCCTCGTTTCGTCGTGCTCCGGAAGGCCCCCCTGTGGGCCCGCGTATTCGCGCTTAGCTAGCAACAGCCGCGCGCGCACGCAACAGGCGCGCACGCACCAGCAGCAGCAGCGCGCGCGATAGATAGCGGCAGCCGCGCACGTCACTGCAGCCGCGCACGCCACTTCAGCCGCGCATGCACGCAGCGGCCGCGCACGCCACTGCAGCCGCGCATCCACGCAGCTGCTGCACACGCAGCAGCTTCAGCAGTCGCACGCGTGGCAGCCTCGCATGCAGCAGCAGAAATAGCGGTGCATTCGACATGCCACATGCAGTCGCACTAAGGAGCTAGCAGCGAGCAACCGCACGCTCCCAGCTGCCCATTGTTGACGGGAATTGGGTGTTGGCCCCGCCCTCGCTTGGGCAAAGCCGACCTTGTGGTCGGGTACGCGGGAGGTGCGGCCGACGGTTCTGCAGTGGTCGACGCCGGGGTGGGCGTGCAGGTCGACAAGGTGGTCGACCTGCGGGCGACCGCTGCAATGCCGCTGTCGACGGGAGCCGGCGGTCGATGTTGACAGGGAGGTTGACGAACGTGGTCGCCGACCTATGCGAGTCTGTCAAGGAGCCGTAGACGGTGTGAGCTCGACGGCAGCAGTAGACCGAGCTGGTCGACGGAGGGGACCGTCGACAAGGGTGGTCCTCGACAAGGGTGGTGGTCGACGAGGGAGGTCGTCGACCAGGACACCGGGTGGTCGACCCGGTCGACCTGTCAAACTTATATGCTATAGTCTGTGTAGGCTGTAGTGGGGTAGTTCATATGGGGTACAACACTTCTAGGTTTTCCTACTTGTACCCACCTGCTTGCTAGTTCATTCATTCCTCGTTCTGTTCTTCACACGACCAAGTAACATCAGCGAGGTTCTGCGGAGGCACGCGACCGTCGTCGAGGCCGCGATGGCGAAGGCGACGTCGGGATGGTATCCCGAAGTCGATGTGGCTCGTCAGGCGCAGACAACAGCCGACATGACGCGTGATGGTTCATGTCGGGCCAATCGTCTGCGAGCACCTGCAAGCGTGCGCGCTGCTGTCTTCTACGGGTGCAATGCTGGACGGCCGCTTTGCTGCAGCGTTGGCACGCCGTCGACCTGCTCTGTTGGCAGGCCGCCTTTCTGCGGCGCTGGCGCGGCTCCTCTACGCAACGCTGGCAGGCTGTCGACCATGCTGCGCTGGCGGTCGTCTAGCTGCCCGCTAGGTTGCTAGGCTCTGATGTAGTCATTCTTGCCATTGTGTTCTCAATCATTCTGCAATACAAATTTCCCTAGTGAAACTCTTGACAATGCTTCCCGTGAATGTGCAAGTGCTAAGGAACGCAGGAAAAGCTACGAGCACACTCTCACAACTCGTGCCAACCCTGTAGTCTAGATCCCGACCGTTGTAGAGTGAATCTTCGCACCCATTGCCGCCCACACCTACCCACATCCGCACACAGTTGCTCTCTCCCAGCCGCCCACACCTACCCCCAGCCGCCCACAGCCGCCTACAGCCCTTCCCAGCCGCCCACAGCCCTTCACAGCCGCCTACAGCCCTTCCCAGCCGCCCACAGCCCTTCCCAGCCGCCCACAGCCCTTCCCAGCCGCCCACAGCCCTTCCCAGCCGCCGCAGCGCACCACAGCCGCCACTTCGACAGCACGCACCCGCGCCTTACCTACCGCCAGCCGTGCCCGTTGCAGCCGCCAGCCGTGCCCGTTGTCCAGCACGCCTACTACCATAGGCATCTCTAGCAGTGGCTGGCAGCCGCAGTTTCTTCTACTAGCGCGGATTAGGGATAACACCCCAACGTTACTGGCGTTCCTAGCCCCGTTCGCTCCTCACTCCAGCCACTCCTAACTCCAGCCATGTCTAGCTCCAGCCGTGCCTAGCTCCAGCTGCCTCTAACTCCAGCCACTCGTGCTCCAGCCGTTCTAGCTCCAGCCGTTCTAGCTCCAACCGTCTCTAGCTCTAGCTTGGCGTCCCTTGTCACTCCTCGCTCTAGCCGTTCCTAGCCTAGCGGTCCTAGCTGTTCCTACCTCCAGCCGGTCCTCGCTCCAGCCACTCCTGCTCCATCAGCTCCTAGCCACAGCTGTTCCTAGCTCCAACCTCTTTTAGCCCTAGCCTGCCATTCCTTGTCACTCCGTGCTCCGGCCGGTCTTAGCTCCAGCGGTTCCTCCCTCCAGCAATTCCTCGCGCCAGTTGCCCAGCTAGCCTTTTACCATGGCGTCCACTAGGGTCTTACAGCGGCAGGGACAACAGCAGTTTCAGCAGTGGGGATCTAAGCAACCGTGGCGCTCTCCGCATCAATGGCACCCTCCGCAGCAATGGGGTCCTCGTGCTCCGAGAAGTGTCTGCCCACACAGCTGGAGGGGTAGTCGTGGTGACCGCGACGTTGGACCCTGCCAGTACCGGATCCTGACTGGCCCTCGTGCTGACACTACCTGCTGGCGTCCTGACCACTCTGCACTGCGTTGCTACAACTGCCACGACGACATTTACCGTGAGCGTTTTGGGCCTGACTCGGCTCCCCCGATCTGGCCCGGTCTATCTCGTAGTGGTTACCGTGTGTTTGATATGTCTATCAATGATGCTTATTCTGTCACGTATGGATCTCTTGGCTTGCGTGTACCCAGCTTAGGACCTTTGCTTGTTGCTAGTGTAGGTGCTTGTGCTTCTATTGTAGATGCTTGTGTAGTTACTAGTCCAGCTGTGACGACTGCTGACGCGTCACTCTCCTTCACGCTGGACTCTAGCGCGTCCCAGTGCTTCTTCCGCGACCACACCACTGTCGCACCTCTTGCTGCTCCGGTCCCAGTTGCCCTGGCTGATCCTACTTCAGGACCAGCTGTCGCTCGCAGTTCTACCACCCTCCCGTGCCCAGCTGTCCCCTCTGGTTCCCTCACTGGTCTCTACATCCCCTTGTTCTCTCGAAACCTGGTGGGTGTTGGATACCTTAAGGACCATGGGATCACAGTCACTTTTCCAGCGCACGGGAGGACTGCGATCTGTACGGACGCTTCCACCGGGGCAGTTCTTGCCACGTTCACCAGAGAGCCCCACTCAGGTCTCTTCGTCCTGCACACTCCGCCCCCACAGGTAGCTGCCTCAGGTCAGGTTGCTGCGTCTTGCTCCTGTCGGTCCCTCACCCACCCGACAGTCTTGTGGCACCACCGTCTTGGCCACCCGTTCCTCCCCCGCCTCCGCAGCATGGCTAGTCAGCGTCTTGTCTCGGGTCTCCCATGCGTCTTTGCGTCGCTCCCTCCCTCGCTTGCGCCGTTGTGCACTTCTTGCGTCAAGGGTCGGCTGCGCGCCACTCCTCACTCCTCCTCCCTTCGTTCGGCCACAGCTCCCTTCCAGACCCTCCACATGGACGTATGGGGCCCAACCCCACGACTTGGGCCCGAGCGAGAGCGCTACTTTCTGGTGGTCGTTGACGACTACTCTAGGTACGCCACGGTGTTTCCTCTAGCGAAAAGGTCCAAGGTGACTTCTACGCTGATCTGGTGGCTCCTGGCCACAAAGGGCACTCGCGGTAGTCGTGTCCTTTGTCTCCACTCCGACCGTAAGGGTGAGTTTTGCTCTAACGTGCTTGCCGGATTCTGCGGCGAACAATGCATCACCCAGTCCTGGATGCTTCCGGGGTCCCTACAGCAGAATGGGGTTGTTGAGCGCCGCATTGGCTTGGTCATGGAGATCGCCCGCACCTCCATCATCCATGCCCGTGCGCCCCATTTTCTGTGGCCCTACGCGGTTCGCTACACCGCCCACCACCTGAACCTCTGGCCCCGTGTCTCACGACCAGGGGATTCACCGACCAGTCTTTGGACCGGGTCCTCTGGTGTTGCGTCGAAGTTTCGAGTCTGGGGCTGCCTTGCGCTTGTTCGCGACACCTCTGCAAGCAAGCTCTCGGCTCGCGCCATCCTGTGTGTCTTCCTTGGTTTTCCGGTGGACTCCCCTGACTTTGAGGTTTACCACCCGCCCCTCCACGGGTTCCTCGACTCCCGTGTCGTCCGGTTTGACGAGTCAGTGTCCTACTACACCCACTACCCCTGTCGAGGTATTTTGGCTCCTCCCCCTCCTCTTTTCCTCGCCCCCACTCCTCCTCCTGCTCCCGCTCCTCCGGTACCTCAGGCCCCCCCAGGTCCTGCCCCGTCAGGTGTGTCTCACGCTATCCCTCTCCCCTCGGTAGCACGTCAAGTGTCGTCTCCCTCCCCACAGTCATCCTCACAGTCACCTCAGTAGTCTTTGACACTACCGCGACAGGTTACGGTGGACTTAGGGGGTGTTGGAGCTGGAGGTGCTGGCACTGGAGGTGCTCGTTCTGGGGGTGCTCGTTCGGGGGGTGCTGGAGTTGGAGGTGCTAGAGCTGGAGGTGCTGGAGCTGGAGGTGCTGGCACTGGAGGTGCTAGTTCAGGAGGTGCTGGTGCTGGGGTTCTTGACCTTGGACGTTGTGGTTCTAGGGGTGTTGGAGCTGGATGTGCTAGCTTTGAGGGGGTTGGAGCTGGAGGCACTCCTACTTCGACGCCTTCTTCGCCTCCCCACTGTCACAACACACGTTACCAAGCTGCTTGTCGGCCTGCGTGCGAGAAGCAGGAGAGGTTGGCGCAGGAGAGGCAGGAGCTGCAGCAGCTTGACCAGCAGGAGCAGCAGCAGCAGGTGCAGCAGGAGCAGCAGCAGCAGCCGCCGCAGCAACACCAATAGCAGCAGCAGCAACAGCAGCAGTAGGAGCAGCCGCAGCGGCCACCCCTTATGCAGCAGTTGTTCCCACCAGTGAGTAGTCTTCGGGCCCTTGGTCTTCCCTCCTCTCCTCCAATCCGCTCACAGTCTCCTACCGCGTACGGCCCTACGTTTCCTCCTACGGACTCGGCTCCGGCTGTTTTCTCTCCTCCTCAGTCACAGTCGCCTCCTCCTATTTTCCCGCACGACTGGACCACTTGTTGTCCTCCACGTGCTCGTCCCTCGTCTCCTTTTGACGACCTTCGCACTGTCTTGTTTCATTCTAGTCCTCGTCGTTCTACGACTGTGTCTGTTCTCCCGCCACCTCCTGAGTCGTCTTTCACTGTCTCCTCTCACCCTATCACTGACTACTACCGTGCTGCTCGCCCTGTTGTCACACGTGTTCTCGCCTCTCTTGTCACGGACCCTCGTGCCTCTCCGTCGTCTGTCTCGGCTCTTACTGCTGTTGTCACTGAATTTTCCGCCACCCGCCGCCTTGACTACGCCACCCGCGTGGTGGCTGCTCCTCCTACCCGTCGTTGGTGAGTTTGCCCTTGGCTGTGACGTCTTAGAGGACAGGCAGTTTGAGTGGAGTTCTTAACAGCCGCTTCTCCCTCTCCCAGTGCCATGCTGCTTTCCCGTGAGGGAGACCCCAACGCCCTGGACATACCGACTCCTCGCACGTACCGTGAGGCAGTGTCAGGGCAGTGGGCCTCTCAGTGGAAAGCGGCCATGGACTCAAAGATGGCGTCTTGGAGATCCACAAACACCTACGTCGACGCAGTTCCCCCTCCCAAGGCGAACGTAGTCCACGGCATGTGGATTTTTAAGGTGATGCGGCCGCCTGGATCACCGCCTGTCTTCAAGGCGCACTACGTAGCTAGGGGCTTCAGTCAGTGTGAGGGAGTTGACTTCTTTCATACCTTCGCCCCGACCCCAAAGATAACTACTCTTCGGGTGTTACTTCACGCAGCAGCACCGCGAGACTACGAGCTGCACTCCCTCGACTTCTCCACTCCCTTTCTCCAGGGCCGCCTACATGAGGAGATCTGGCTTTGTCGTACTCCTGGCTTCACTGGCATTTTCCCTCCTGGGACCCTGTGGAGCCTGAGATGACCAATCTACGGTCTCCGCCAGGCGCCCCGTGAGTGGCACGACAGGCTACGCACCACTCTGGTTGACCTCGGTTTTCGCCCTTCGTCTGCCGACCCGTCACCATTTTTTCGCAGAGTCTCCACTCCTTTCTTTGTCCTTGTCTATGTCGACGACTTGGTCTTCACTACAGCAGACAGGGTTGCTTTGGCCGAGGTGAAGTATGAACTGCAGAAGAGACACATGTGCACTGACCTGGGTGAACTGCGCCGCTACCTTGGCTTGTAGACCAACAGGGACAGAGCCGCTCGCACCATTACACTCTCACAGTCACACATGGTGCAGCAGGTCCTTCGGCGGTTCGGGCTTCAGCACTCCACCACACAGCCCACTCCTCTTGCAGTTGACCACAGACTCACCGGCCCTTATCCCGACGAGCCCTTTGAGTCTAGTGGTCCCGTCGCAGAGCTTGTGGGCTGCCTCATGTACCTGATGTAGTCGCCAGATACTTCGCCACCCTCACAGCAGCCGTACAGTGCGCAGGACGGTGTCTCCCAGTCGCAACAAAGCGAGAGAGAACGCTGAGGGGAAAGGCAAGGTCTGGACGAGTACAAGGCAACAGGTACATGAGGCAGTAGGGAAGCTGCCACGTCAGAAGTTTCAGCATTGTGCCAACCTCTGCGGGATCGTAAAGAAATACCACGTGGCTCACCTTCAGGAATGAAGGGGAGTGTTGGATTAGCCTATAGGTTATTAACAATTTCCGAAGGTTCTCCTTAGCGCACGGCTTCATAACGAAGCAGCGCACCAGTACCAGTACCGTGTTAGCTCGTATAGAGCACGCGAAGGTCAACAGTCGCAGAAAGTCAATGGTTGTGACTGTTGACTGTCCCGCAACTGTTATCGGAGGTTACGCACTGCAATATGGTAACCGTAAGGATCAAAATAGTCACTGCAACTGTAGAGATGCATGCAAAACAGTAAATAAGGGATTGTACCTCTCATAGTACATGGCTAGCTATGAATTCTATATAAGCCCCTTGTAATGCTATCTTTATCATCTTGTTTCTTTTCAAATTGTTTATTAACAAGGTCACTCAAAGACTTCATTGTCACAATCAGTGCAGCGGAATAAGTTCACTAGCAGTCATGGGGAGTACAAAAGGGGAAATCCTAAAAGGGTTGTACTCTCTAATGAGTACCCCACTACAGCCTACACAACAATATATGCATTTTGACACACCCCCATAGGCGAAGTGGGGGATAGCAAACACAACAAGCGGTCGCAAGACCAGTCAAGAGAAGGAACAAAGCAAAGCAAGCTCAGGGTGGATCTCAAGATCACCACGCATTCTGAGCACTAGCAAGCAGCCACAAGGCCAGTTCACATGCAGTTTTATAATAGAGCAAGCAGTACAATGATTACAACCTAGCAACCAGAAACATGCAGGTTTATATATCAAAGTACAAGACAAGATCAAGAGACAAGCAGTGTTGGCCGAATGGGCACAAGCCCAAAAGCAGTGCAGAAACGCTGATGATCACCAGACCCTAGGGCCTTGGTGAAGACATCAGCAGTGTTGGCCCGTGTGGCCACGTACGAAAGGCGAAGCTGGGAACGCTGCTGCAACACTCGCACGGCAAAGGAACGAAGCGCAAAGTGCTACGTTCTGCTCGCGAGTCTGACCAAGTAGCGCAGCACCCTCCTAGCAGCCCCCCAATGCGCAGGGTGGTGTCTCCTGGGCGCAACGTAGCGAGTCCGGATGCTGAGAGGGTACGGCATGTACTCCAGCTCGAACTGCCTGTCCTCAAGGACGTCACAGCCAAGGGCAAGCTCACCCCCGACGGACGGAGGACACGAAGAGACAGAAACGAGACCCGCAAGGTAGGCACGGCGACAAGTAGCGGCAAAGCCAGCGAGCTCAGCTACTAAGGTAGAAGCAGCAGCAGTCGAAGAAGCATGTGCAGTCACAAGCGCGACTAGACAACAAGGGACAGCCGGGCGAGCAGCACGAGCAAGGTCAGACACAGGGTCAGGAATGGCATGAAGAGAAGACAGGGGAGGTAACGGCAGGACAACAGGCTCTCGAGTAACACGAGAGGTAGCAGGGGAGGCGGCACAAGACCCAGGCACCCGACGCCCAGTCAGGGAGACGGGCAACGGGGAGTATCGAGCAGGAGCAGGCAGTGGGGAGTCAGGCGGGGGAAACAACAGAGGAGGAGGAGTACAAGTGGGCGTTGGCTCAGGTAGCGACGACGACGGCTGCTCCAAGAATATAGGCCGCCGCGGCAGCGACTGCAATGCACCCCCAGACCCAGCACCTCCAGCGCCAGTACCTCCAACTCCACCAACAAGAGGACTCCTAGCACCCCCAGAGTCAGCACCCCCAGAACCAGCACCCCCTGAACCAGCACCCTCAGAACCAGAACCCTCAGCGTCACCACCCGCAACAACACATGGGCCCCCGAAGTTCACAGCAACAGGCTGCAGAGGAAAATTCGGAGGTGTCTCCAAGCGCGGCGAGCGGCGAGAGGTCGTTGTGTCGGCAGCAGCAGGGTCACCCCCCTCGGTCGAGCTAGGGGAGTCAGAGGGGACTACGAGACACGAGAGAACGGTAGAGGGGTGCGCATAGACTGTGCTAGTTAGCGCACAAGCAGCGATACACGAAGTCTCCAACTGCTGTTGCCCGCCCCCGCCACTCCCGCCAGCTCCACTACGACCACCCTCATCAGCTACAGTGGCGAGGTCTAACAGCGCATGGAAGGAAAGGGGCAGCGCAAGACAGCCTAGGGTGGCAAGAGGGGGGGGGGGGGGGGGGGGTAGCGCCTAACCACAGCGGTATAGAAAGCATGGGCCGACGACACCTAACGAAAGTGGGCTCTCTGGTCGCGCGAGAGGTGAGCGCGTACTGCAAGTTTGGCGGCGGCGTCGCGCGCCATCCACTGCTTGTAGGCAACGTGGTCTGTGCGGTACTGCGTCTGCACCTCCTCCCCAGCGTCAGCAGCAGGCACAGCAGGAGCCTCGGGAGCCGGAAGGGACCCCGACGTGTGTTCAAACAGGGAGGCGTTGTCCTGAGTAACACTCTGGAGGTACTGGTGAAAGTCCTCTAGCCAGGACTCAAACCCAAGTGAGTGCCCCTCTGCGTCTAAGGCTAGCACAGTGGGAGTCGCCATAGCAGCAGTGACTGCAGCAGTAGCAGTAGCAAGGGCAGTAGCAGCAGAGCAGCATCAAAGGCGGCAGTCGCAGCGGCTGTAGCAGTAGCAGCGCTCGGGGCAAGGCGGCGCTAGCGCGGGACAGGGCAGCGCTGGTGGCAGCAGCACTTAGGGCGGCAGCAGCAAGCGGCAGCACCTAGGGGGACAGCACCTAGGGCAGCTGCAGGCGGCAGCACCTAGGGCGGCAGCAGCAGCACCTAGGGCGGCAAGACAGCACTGCCTAGGGCGGCAGCGGCAGCACTTAGGGCGGCAGCAGCAGGTGGGAGCACCTAGGGCAGCAGCAGGCGGTAGCACCTAGGGCGGCAGCAGCAGGCGGCAACACCTAGGGCAGCAGCAGGCGGTAGCACCTAGGGCGGCAGCACCTAGGACGGGGCAGAGCGCACTGTCAGGGCAAGAGTGCAAGCAGGGCGGGCGCTCAAGGCAGGGCAGGTCATTCGCGCGCGGGCAGCGCACGGTGCAGGGCGGCGTGCGGGCAAGAGCTGCAGCAGCGGGCGACAGCTGCAGCAGCGGCACTTGCGCGCGGGCAGGGCAGGCGCGGGCAGCGCTAGCAGGGCAGTGCAGGGGAGCGCGGGCATTGGGCAGCGGGGCGCGCACGGGCAAAGGGCAGCGGGGCACGCGTGGGCGCTGGGCAACGGGCGCGCACTGGCGCTGGGCAGCAGGGCGCGCGCTGGCGCTGGGCAGCGGGGCGCGCGCTGGCGCTGGGCAGCGGGGCACGCGCGGGCACGGGGCAGCGGGGCACGCGCGGGCGCTGGGCAGCGGGGCGCGCGCTGGCGCTGGGCAGCACGGCGCGCGCTGGCGCTGGGCAGCGGGGCACGCGTTGGCGCTGGGCAGCGGGGCACGCGCGGGCGGTGGGTAGCGGGGCGCGCGCTGGCGCTGGGCAGCAGGGCGCGCGCTGGCGCTGGGCAACGGGGTTCGCGCGGGCACGGGGCAGCGGGGCACGCGTGGGCGCTGGGCAGCGAGGCGCGCGCTGTTCTGCTGTGGGGACTTCGGCAGCGTCCAGGACTGTTTGATGCCCTGCTCGCCGCAGAGTCCGGCAAGGACGCCAGAGCGAAACTCACCCCCACGGTCGGAGTGGAGACAACGGACACGACTACCACGAGTACCCTCAGTGGCCAGAAGCCACCGGATCAGCGTAGAAGTCACCTCGGACATCTTCGCAAGAGGAAACACTGTCGTGTACCTGGAGTAGTCGTCAACGACCACTAGAAAGTAGCGCTCCCTCTCAGGTCCCAGCTCGGGGGCAGGGCCCCAGACGTCCAAGTGGAGAGTCTGGAAGGGAGCAGTGGCCGAACGAAGGGAGGAGGAGTGCGGAGTGGCGCGCAGGCGGCCGGCGACGCAAGGAGTGCAAGGTGGAGCAAGCGAGAGAGGGAGCGACGGAAAGACGCGCGGGAGACCTGAGACAAGACTGTGACTAGCCATGCTGCGGAGGCGGGGGATCGACAGGTGGCCAAGACGGTGGTGCCACAAGAGGGTCGGGTGGGCGAGAGACCGACAGGAGCAAGACGCAGCAACCTGACCAGACGCAGCAACCTGATTGGACACAGCAACCGGAGGGGACGCAGTAACCTGACCGGACTCTGCTACCTGGGGGGACGCAGTCACCTGACCGGACTCTGCTACCTGGGAGGACGTAGTGTGCAGAACAAAGAGACCTGAGTGGGGCTCCCTGGTGAACGTGGCAAGAAGTGCCCCGGTGGAAGCGTCAGTACAGATCGCCGTCCTCCCGTGCACAAGAAAAGTGACTGTGATCTCACGGTCCTGAAGGTATCCAACACCCACCAAGTTCCGAGAGAACGAGGGGATGTAGAGACCAGTGAGGAAAACAGAAGGGACAGCCGGGCACAGGAGAGTGGTCGAGCTGCGAGCGACTGCTGGTCCTGAACTAGGATCAGCCAGGGCAACTGGGACTGGAGCCGAAAGAGGTGTGACAGTGGTGTGGTCGCGGAAGAAGCACTGTGACGCGCCTGAGTCCAGCATGAAGGAGAGCGACGCGACAGCAGTCGTCACGGCTGGACTAGTGACTACACAAGCACCTACACTAAAAGCACAAGTACCTACACTAGCAACAGGCAAAGAGCCTAAGCTGGGAACACGCAAGCCAAGAGACCCATACGTGATAGAATAAACAGCATCCATAGACATATCAAACACAGGGTAACCACTATGAGACAGATTGGGCCAGATCGGTGGCCTCGACTCAGACCCAAAACGCTCACGGTAAAGGTTGTCGAGGCGACTGTAGCAGCGGTGTGTAGAGTGGTCAGGACGCCAGCAGGTAGTGCCAGCACCAGGGCCAGTCAGGATCCGGTACTGGCAGGGGCCGACGTCGCGACCACCGCGACGAGCCCCCCAGCTGGCTGGGCCGCTGCTGCAGCCAACGCTACCCGAACCACCAGGCCCCCACGGCTGCTGAGGGCGCCACTGCTGCTGAGGGCGCCACTGCTGCTGAGGGCGCCACTGATGCTGAGGGTGCCACTGCTGCTGAGGGCGCCACTTCTGCTGTGGTTCCCACTGCTGAAACTGCCGCTGATGCTGTCCCTGCTGCTGGAGAACTCTAGTGGACGTGTTAGAATCTAGAAGTGAACGAGAATGATGAAACTAGGCAGCAGGGTGATACAAGTAGGAAACCCTAGCAATGTTGTACCCCCTAAGGCTAAACCCACTATAGCCTACACAATAGGAACATGTATAATGTTTGACACACCCCCATAGGCTAAGTGGGAGACAACCAGATGGTCACAAGACTAGTCAAAGCAAAGCAAAGCAAGCTCAGGGTGGATCTCAAGGAAACCACACAAATTCCGAGCACAAGCAAGCGGTCACAAAACCAGTTCACATGCAGTTTGATAATATAACAAGAGGTACAGTGGTCACAACCTAGCAAGTGTAAGCATGCAGGTATATATATAAATAGAGATCACAGTACAAGCAGAGTCAAGAAGTAAGCAAGTGAGGCACAGTAGGCACAAGGCCTAGAACAGTACAGAAACGCTGATGGTCACAAGGCTGAAGCGCCTTGGTCAACACATCAGCAGTGTTGGCCCGAGTGGCCACGTAAGCAAGACGAAGCTGACCACGCTGCTGCAGCTCTCGAGCAAGGAAGTAGCGCAGAGCGATGTGCTTCGTTCTGTGCTCCAGTCTGTGCTCCTGACACAAGGCAATGGCGGCCTTGTTGTCGACGTACAGCACTGGAGGAGAACGAGGCCGCTCTCCCTGGTCGGTCAGCAGGTAGGTGAGCCAGCGTAACTCCTGTGCAGCCATGGCTGTGGCGTAGATCTCAGCCTCACAACTGGAGCTGAGAACTGAAGACGAGCGAGTAGAACGCCAAGAAACTGAACCACAGCCAAGGCTGAAGGTGTAACCCTGAGACGACCGCTGCGTAGCCTGGTCGTCAGCCCAAGAAGCGTCTGAGTGCCCAGTGAGGACAACGTCTCTCCGTCCTCCAAGCACAAGCCCCATGCCCGACGTACTGCACAAGTAGCGCAACACCCTCTTAGCGGCATCCATGTGCTCCTTCCGGTGACGGCCAGGAGCGACATAGCGTGCTAGGATGCTAAGAGGGTATGCAAGGTCAGTCGAGTGCAGGTCATCAGGTACATGAGGCAGCCCACAAGCTCTGGATACGGGCCACTCGGCTCTACGGACTCATCCGAAGGCAGAGCTGAGAGCGAGTGACCAGTAGGCAGAGGAGTGGGCTGAGGCGAGGAGTACGTGAAGCGGAAGCGCTGAAGGACCTGCTGCACCATGTGTGACTGAGTCAAGGTGATGGTGCGCTGTGCTCTGTCCCGGGTGATCCGCAAGCCAAGATAGCTTGTCAGTTCACCCAGGTCTGTGCACGTGTGTCTCTTCTGCAGCTCCGACTTCACGTGGGCGAGTGCCTCAGTGTCAGCAGTAGCAAAGACCAAGTCGTCTACGTACACGAGAACGTAGAACGGCGGCAGAGTGGTGTCGGTGCGTAGAAACAGCGACGGGTCAGCAGAAAGAGTCGTCCTCAGTGTGTCATGCCACTCACGGGGTGCCTGGCGGAGACCGTAGACTGGCCGCCGGAGGCTCCACTGGGTACCAGGAGGAAACGACCCAGTGAAGCCAGGTGGGCGGCGCAGCCAGATCTCCTCGTGCAGGCTGCTCTGTAGGAAAGCAGTGCTGAAGTCAAGAGAGTGGAGCTCGTAGTCACGCTGAGCGGCGACGTGCAGCAGAACCCGAAGAGTGGTCATCTTCGGGGTAGGGGAGAAGGTCTGGAAGAAGTCAACTCCCTCTCGCTGACTGAAGCCTCGTGCAACGTAACGCGCCTTGAAGACAGGCGGAGAACCCGGCGGCCGCTTCACCCTGAAAATCCACATGCCACTGACGATGTTCGCCCCAGGTGGGGGAACCTCGTCGACGTAGGTGCCTGTGGACTTCCAGGAAGCCATCTCTGCGTCCATGGGTGTCTGCCACTGAGAGGAGCAGGGACCCTCCATCGCCTCTGCGTAAGAGCGTGGGGTCGGGATGTCTGGTGCATCCGGGTCTCCCTCAGGGGCAATCTGCATGGACACGAGATGAGGTAAAGCAGCGGCAAAGCACTCAAACTACTCCTGTCTGTCCTCGAGGACGTCCGTGCCAAGAGCACACTCACCCCCGACGGACGGAGGACAGACAGACTCAGACTCAGACTCAGCAACAAGGCTAGCGGCGTAGTCTAGACGACAGGTGGCAGCAAAGTCAACAAGCTCAGCAACAAGAGCAAACGCAGCAGAGGACTCAAAGGTAGGGTCAGTGACAACAGTGGCGAGGAAACGCGTGACAGTAGGACTGGCAGCACGAAGGGAGTCAGACTCCGGGTTAGCAAGAGCAGGAAGAGAAGACGCAGGAGGAGACGGCAGAGGGACACGCTGTGGAGCAGTGGAAGGACGCAGGGTCATATAGTGAGTGCCAAGGACAAGAGGAGGACGCTGACGCGGAGCACGACGACCAGTGCGGACAGCGCGGACAGGCGACTCTGGACGCGACTCAGGCGACTCTGGACGAGACTCAGGCGACGGAGGACGAGACTCAGGCTCACGACGCTCCGTAAGACTACTCGTCGGCGCAGTGTAAGGAGAGGGACCAGGCAGCGGAGAGGCTGGCTGTAACTGTGACTGCGACTGGACAGGCGGTGGACTCAGTAGGGGAGGAGTAGGACCAGGAGAGGGCGGGAGGCCAAGAACCTGCTGAAGGAGCGGAACGTAGTACGGCCGCGGCCGCTCAGCAGCTCCAGCAGCTCCAGCACCAGCAGAACCTCCAGTAGCTCCAGCACCAGCAGCACCTCCAGCAGCGCCAGCACCAGCAGCACCTCCAGCAGCAGCAGTGCCTCCAGCAGCTCCAGCACCAGCAGCACCTCTAGCAGCACCACCAGCAGCACCTCCAGTAGCACCAGCACCAGAAGCACCTCCAGCAGCTCCAGCACCAGCAGTACCTCCAGCAGCACCTCCAGCAGCTCCAGCACCAGCAGCACCTCCAGCAGCGCCAGCACCAGCAGCACCTCCAACACCAGCAGCACCTCCAGCAGCGCCAGCAGCTCCAGCAGCTCCAGCACCAGCAGAACCTCTAGTAGCTCCAGCACCAGCAGCACCTCCAGCAGCGCCAGCGCCTCCAGCAGCTCCAACTCCAGTAGCGCCAGCACCAGCACCAGCTCCAGCTCCAGGGTCCGCGACACCAGTAGTGCCACTCCGGAGACTGCAGCGCCGAGAGTACCACTCTCGGAGCCGCTGGGGAGAGGGCAGCTCCCGCCTAGGAGGGGAAACACGAGCACCAGCTCTAGCAGCACCCCTAGCTCCAGAAGCGCCTCTCCTGAGGCTGCAGTACTGCGAGTACCACTCCCGCAGCTGCTGTGAGGAGGGAGCGCCTCCAGGCGCAGCACGGTCAGTCGCAGCACCCTCTGGCTGAGTACCCTCAGACGTAGCACTCTCAGGCTCAGAACCCCCAGACTCAGCACCCCCAGACTCAGCACCCCCAGACTCCGTACCCGCAGGCTCCGCACCCCCAGGCTCAGCAACCCCAGGCTCCGCACCCCCAGGCTCCGCACCCCCAGGCTCCGCACCCCAGGCTCAGCACCCCCAGGCTCCGCACGCTCAGGCTCAGCACCCCTAGCAGGACGAGAGTCGACAGCTACCTCGACAGGCTCAACCGGGTCTACCTGGGACACACCTGAGGGAGCGGCACCCTCAGGGGGGAGGGGGTCTACCACAGCAGCACCTGGTGCGAGGAAGAGAGGCGGGGGGGGGAGCGGGGCAGTGCGGTAGGGGAAGAGGCGGTAGTAGGGGACCGACTCGTCGAAAGTGACGTCCTGAGAGGGCAGGACACGGCGCGAGGTGGTGTGGTAAAACTGCCAATCAGACGCGTCCGGGACAAAGCCAAGGAAGACACAAGGAACAGCACGGGAGGAGAGCTTGTCCGCAGACGTATCGCGAACAAAAGCTCGAGATCCCCAGACCCGGAAACGCGACGCATCGCCAACCTCTCCCGTCCAACGCAGTGTCGGTGAAGTCTCCGGAACGGAGACACGGGGCCAGAGGTTGAGCTGATGCGCAGCGTAGCGGACCGCAAACGGCCACAGAAAGTGGGGGGCAGACGCATGGATCAACGAGGTACGAGCGACCTCCATGACCAAGCCAATGCGGCGCTCAGCAACCCCATTCTGCTGTGGAGAGGCCGGAAGCGTGAACGACTGCTCAATGCCCTCCCCCTGACAAAAGGCCCTCAAGAGGTCGGAGGAAAACTCCCCACCTCTGTCAGAGTGCAGGCGCAGGACAGGAAAGTCCGAGTGGAACCTCTCGCTGAGCTGGAGACGAGCAGCGCGGATCCAAGGGATCAAAACATCAGGGACTTCACCCTTGGTGCGCAAGGGGAAGACCGTGGTGTAGCGCGAGTAATCGTCAACAACTATCAAGAAGTACCTCTCGTGACCCTGTCCACGAATGCGGGCTGGGCCCCACACGTCCATGTGGAGCGTCTGCAGGGGAGCAGTCCTCGGGGGAAATGAGGAGGAGTGAGGAGCGGCGCGCTGCCGCCCCTCGACACAGGGAAGACAAGGAGGAGCAGGCGAGGGCGGGAGGGGAGGGAGAACCCTGGGAAGACCAGAGATAAGGTACCGGGAGTGCATGCCACGAAGGCGCTGCACTGACGGCTGACCAAGGCGGTGGTGCCAGAGGACGGTCTCGTGCGCCAGGGAGCGACACGAGCAGGGGGCAGACAGCTGACCTGACGCAGACGCAGACGCAGCTACCTGAGGGGACTCAGTGGTCAGTGTGTACAGGTCCGACCCCGGCTGCCGAGTGAAGGTAGCCAGGTGGCGACCCGTCCGAGCACACGTGCAGTGTGTCACGCGCTCGTAGGCAGGGGTGAACTGGTGGACACCCCCGTCCTGGAGCGCACGACCCGCCACCAAGTTCGTAGAGAACGAGGGGAGGTAGAGACCTAACAGTGTGCCCGACGGGACCGCAGGACAAGGGAGGACAGTGGAGGAGGTCGCAATGACCGGACCCCCAGAGGGGTCAGCGAGGGAGACTGCAACCGGCCGAGCAAGCTGCTCAAGGGCAGTGCGGTCACGGAAGAAACAGCGGGAAGCACCTGAGTCCATTGTGAAGGTGTGCAGTGCCTCAGTAGACGCAGTACCAGAGGGCGCAGACTCACGAGTACCTAGAGCAGCAGCCTCACCAGCACCTGGGGCAACAGACACACTAGCACCTAGAGCGGCAGCCTCACCAGCACCTGAGGCAACAGACACACGAGCACCTAGTGCGGCAGCCTCACCAGTACCTAGAGC
This sequence comes from Closterium sp. Naga37s-1, assembly GCA_947471745.1. Taxonomy (NCBI): domain Eukaryota; kingdom Viridiplantae; phylum Streptophyta; class Zygnematophyceae; order Desmidiales; family Closteriaceae; genus Closterium; species Closterium sp. Naga37s-1. The sequence goes on along the minus strand of CANJKZ010000139.1, from coordinate 825,757 downwards.
AGCAGACTGAATACCGGGGTCAGGCGGCACACACAGGTGACAGGCTCCCTCGGCACTAGTAGACAATGCATACATTGCAGTGAGAATAGCATCATAGGCAAGAGCAAAGATATCTATCCTCTGTCCAAGCAGCTCCACCCAGTCGGGGAGCTCAGCGTCGTCGCCAAACTCTGTACGCCAAGCGTCACTCAGACGGGCGAAGCAGTGGGACTCTGTGTGACCACGCGTCCCGCAAGGCTGACCAGTCCGGGCACCCGTGCTAATAACGTACGGGCAGCGAGCAGTACTCAGCGACCCTCTACTCTTAGCGTACCACTCACGAAGCTGCTGGGGCGAAAGAGGCTCGCGCGGACGACGCTGCTGCTGCACCGGGCCACTACAAGAAGCTCCCGAACTACCCACTCCAGGACGACTCCCACTACGGCCACCCCGACAACCCCAACTGGCGTACCACTCACGAAGCTGCTGGGGCGTGAGGGACACACGCGGACGGCCGTGGAGCTGCATCTGGCCACGCCAGGAGCAGCAGTAGCAGCAGTAGCGGCAGTAACAGCAGTAGCAGCAGGAGCAGTAGAAGCAGTCGCAGCAGTAGCAGCGGTAGCAGCGCGGGCAGGGCAGTGCTCACCAGTGGTGGGAAGGGCAGGCGCAAGACGGCGGCGACAGCGGGGCCGCTACAGCTGTAGGGCGGGGCCGGGCCGCGGCAGGGAGCTCCGCGGCAACTGCTGCAGGGCGGGGTCGGGCCGCGACGGCAGCTGCTCCAGGGGCCAGGGGCGGCTCCTGCAGTGGCGGCTGCTCCAGGTGGCCAGGGGCGGCTGCTGCAGGGGCGGCTGCTCCAGGGTCCAAGGGCGGCTGTAGGTGCGGCTGCTCCAGGGGCCACGGGCGGCTGCTGCAGTGGCGGCTGCTCCAGGGGCCAGGGGCGGCTGCTGCAGTGGCGGCTCGGCTGGGGCGACGCGACGGGCTGGGGCAGCCCGCAAGGGCGACGCGACGGGCTAGGGCAGCTCGTAAGGGCGACGCGACGGGCTAGGGCAGCCCGCAAGGGCGACGCGACGGGCTAAGGCAGCCCGCAGGGGCGACGCGACGGGCTAAGGCAGCCCGCAAGGGCGACGCGACGGGCTGGGGCAGCCCGCAAGGGCGACGCGACGGGCTAAGGCAGCCCGCAGGGGCGACGCGACGGGCTAAGGCAGCCCGCAAGGGCGACGCGACGGGCAGGGGCAGCCCGCAAGGGCGACGCGACGGGCGAAGGCAGCCCGCAGGGGGCGACGCGACGGGCTAGGGAAGCCCGCAAGGGCGACGCGACTGGCTGGGACAGCCCGTATGGGCGACGCGACGGGCTAGAGCAGCCCGCAAGGGCGACGCGACGGGCTAAGGCAGCCCGCAGGGGCGACGCGACGGGCTAAGGCAGCCCGCAAGGGCGACGCGACGGGCTAGGGCAGCCCGCAAGGGCGACGCGCGCGGCTGTCCTAGGGCGCACGACGGCGCTAGAAGGGGCGCTCGACGGCGCTAGAAGGGGCGCTCGACGGCGCAAGAAGGGGCGCTCGACGGCGCTAGTAGGGGCGCTCGACGGCGCTAGAAGGGGCGCTCGACGGCGCTAGAAGGAGCGCTCGACGGCGCTAGTAGGGGCGCTCGACGGCGCGGCGGAACGGTGGGCCCAAACGAACGTCGGTCCTAGGTCCTGACCTAGGCCTCTGATACCATGTTAGAATCTAGAAGTGAACGAGAATGATGAAACGAGGCAGCAGGGTGATACAAGTAGGAAACCCTAGCAATGTTGTACCCCCTAAGGATAAACCCACTATAGCCTACACAATAGGAACATGTATAATGTTTGACAGGACGCCATGGTGAAACTAGGCGAGGAACGGCCGGAGCATGGAGCAAACTGAGCAAGAAGCGACTGGAGCAGGAACGGCTGGAGTGAGACACGGCCGGAGCTAGAAACGGCAGGCTAGAAACTATGGGCTCGAGGAGCGGCTGGAGCGAGGAGCGAGAAAAACTAGGAGCGCGAGGTGAAACTAGGCGAGGAGTAGCGGCCTCCAGCCGCGGTTGAACGGTGAACCAAGTGAAGGAACGGTAGGGAACGGGAAAACCGACGGTGAGAAAACCCGAGAACGGTCTGCTACGGGCCGTGGCGCGCTAGAGGTGCCAGCCGCTGCGAGAGGTGCCAGTGGGCGGCTAGAAGGAGGTGTGGGCGGCTAGGAGGAGGTGTGGGCGGCTGGGAGGAGGCGTGGGCGGCTAGGAGGAGGTGTGGGCGGCTAGGAGGAGGTGTGGGCGGCTAGGAGCAGGTGTGGGCGGCTAGGAGGAGTTGTGGGCGGCTAGGAGGAGGTGTGGGTGGCTAGGAGAAGGTGTGGGCGGATAGGAGGAGGTGTGGGCGGTTAGGAGGAGGTGTGGGCGGCTAGGAAGGTACGTGAGGTGCTGGGGCGCGCATGTCTGGCCAGGGGCGCGCGTTCCTGGCCAGGGGCGCGCGCTGCTCTGCTAGGGCGCACGCTGCCCTGTACGTGGGTGCGCGCTGCACTGCAGGGGCGTGCGTTGCTCTGCACGGGCGACGCGACGGGCTGAGGCAGGGCGCACGGGCGACGCGACGGGCTGGGGCAGGGCACACGGGCTACGCGACGGGCTGAGGCAGGGCGCACGGGCGACGCGATGGGCTGGGCCAGGGCACACGGGCTACGCGACGGGCTAGGGTAGGGCGCACGGGCTACGCGACGGGCTGGGGCAGGGCGCACGGGCTACGCGACGGGCTGGGGCAGGGCGCACGGGCGACGCGACGGCCTGGGGCAGGGCGCACGGGCTACGCGACGGGCTGAGCGGAGGCGCGATACGGAGGGCGTGGAGGGCGCGTAGGGGAGGGCTAGGCGCGGAGGCGCAGAGGGCGCGTTACGGAGGGCGCGGAGGGCGCGTTACGGAGGGCGCGGAGGGCGCGATACGGAGGGCGAGGAGGGCGCTAGGGCGCGGAGGGCGCTAGGGCGCGTGACGGAGGGCGCTAGGGCGCGGAGGGCGCTAGGGCGCGTGACGGAGGGCGCTAGGGCGCGGAGGCGCGCTAAGGCGCGTGACGGAGGGCGCGTAAGGCGCGGAGGGCGCTAGGGCGCGTGACGGAGGGCGCTAGGGCGCGTGACGGAGGGCGCTAGGGCGCGTGACGGAGGGCGCGTAAGGCGCGGAGGCACGCTAGGGCGCGGAGTGCTCGAGGGCGCGAGCTACGCTAGGCTAGGCAAGGATTCTAAACCTACTCGTGATACCATCTCAAAAATACCGTCTAGCCCCGGATATAAGCGCATATGCGCTTATAATAAATTCATTTTTTTTAGGGGTGGCGCTTGTAATTGAGTAACGGCCATAAGCGCCGGCGTTTTTATAATGTCAAAAATGATTGTTGTTTTTAGAGGTACGAAACTGAAGCCCTCGATAAGGCGAACACGACCATGTACTGTGCGCATGGGATCGTGCATGAAATCCCGCCGAAAACAGCCGCGACTCGATTTCCCACCGCACAAAGCCTGTCCCGGAGCAACGCACCGTGCGGCCCAATAGGAATGTCATGCGCTGCCAGGGTGCAACATTTCACCCGAACCTTCGAGAAGGGGGTGGAATATCCCTGCCAGCGCAGCAGATACGTGCCGCGATTCCCTCCTCTGCGGGTTTTGGCAGGAAGGTACCCGACTATCCCTAAAGAGGACCTCGAGCCGCACACAAGAAGGGGTCCCCTCCAAACCCTCATTTCTTCTCCAATTCTTTCACTTTCACATTCATATTCTTGCTCTCTCCTGCCTGGCTGCGGAAGCCATGGCGGAATTCTCTGGCACTCATTTCTTGTTCAAGAGGAAACCTACCCGTAAGCCCATCTTTGTAGTTGACGCGGACTGATGGTACTCCCGTGTCCCACCTAGCCCACCAGAGCCACCACAGCCTCCAGCGCCTCCTGCGCTGCCTGCTCCTCCTGCTTCTCCTGCGCCTCCTGCGCCTCCTGTTCCTCCTGTTCCTCCTTCTCACCCGTTGCCGGTGTCTCCTGTTCACACGGGCAATCCTCCCGTGCTCTCGCTTCTGCTCCCATCGGCGTTCGACGAATACCTCTCGGAACCAGAGTCCAAGAAGCTCACAGATGAGTATGTGGCTGTTGATTATGTGCCAGGACAGCGCTGGGGCCGGCCCGACGATTGTACGTGGGACGAATCTGCTGTCGGCGCTGACGACGATGTCCCTGATGCTGAGGAGGAGAGTCGCGAGGAGGGCGGCAAAGGCGCCGAGGGTGGCATGGAGACTGACACTGAAGCCGGCACCGCTGAGGATGTGTTTCCCGAGGGTGCGCCGGGCGGCGACGAGGACGACGGTGTTGAGTACTGGTCACGCGACGGGCTCCCAGAGAAGTTGCCGATACCTACCTACCCTCCTACTAATCGCAAGCGACCCCACCCTGCTACACAGATGCGTGATGCCCGTCCCCCCTCTCCCAGGCATAAGCTCAACAATCACAAGCGTCAAGCCTATACCGCCGCCGAGAAACTGAAGTACGTCGCGCTTCTGCAGGTGGCGGTTTCGGTGCGTGCTTTGGCTCCCGAGAGCGGCATACACCGCAGGTGCCTCTCCAACTGGAAGAGTTCAGCGGAATTCCTCAAGGAAGCTCACTCCGCACGGAAGCGGATGCACGGTCGCGGGAGATCGTCGTGGTACCGACCGATGGAGATGAAGGTGTACGAGCGACTCCTCGAGTGGCGCCGCAAAGGAAGTGCCGTGTCGGTGGGCCGCCTGCAGGAGTGGTCGAAGGAGTTTATGAAGGTTCTCTACCCTCTCGAGAAGTGGAAGGGGAGTCAACGGTCGGAGCTGTTTCGGAAGCGCTGGAATCTAAGCGTCCGCATGAAGACAAGGGTTGCGCAGAAAACCGCCGCTTGTAAGATTGCGTTTGCATAAGTGTTTGTGCTTTACCATGTGATGTACTAATTGCACCCGTGTGTTTCGCCCTGTCTCCCGCCGTCTCGCAGATGTCGCGAAGCAGTGCAATATTTTTTTGCAGTTCGTTCGAGACAAGCGACGCGAGCGCGGCATCGAGACCACGTGGATCATCAACGCCGACCAGACGCCTCTCTGGCTGGAGATGCCCGCCACCACGACCGTTGAGCAAGCGGGCGTTCGCTCGGTGCCCATCAGGAGTGCCGGGTACCAGAAGGAGCGCGTGACCGTGATGTTGGCCTGCACGGCGGACGGCGCCAAGCTCAAGCCGTGGGTGTTTTTCAAGAGGAAGACGATGCCGAAGGGCGACTTTCCGCCTGGTAAGTGAGGTTTGTTTGACGTGTGTCGCACACGTTTTTGCTTTACCGTTTCACTAATTTCTTGTTTTACAACCCGATGTATATCGTGCAGATGTGGTCGTGGCGTGCCACGAGAACGGGTGGATGGACGCCGCGGGCGTCATTCGCTGGCTCGACGAGTGTGTGAAGCCGTTCTTGAAGCCGTCTTTCGATCGGCACTCCAGGACCTCCATGGTGGTTCTGGATTCCTACCGCGGGCACCTTGTCAGAAAGTAGGAATCAAGGATGAAACAGAGAAGAGGGTTTGCACTAGCAGGTAGTTGAATACATATAGGAAACCCTAATTTGGGCTGTACTCGCTATAGAGTACCCCACTGCAGGCTAGACAACTATCACATTCTGACACACCTCACCGAGGGGGTGAAGGAGAAGTTCCGCGAGATGAACTGCGTGCCGGCGATCATCCCGTCGGGATGTACAGGGGAGATTCAGCCCCTCGACGTCTCCGTCAACAAGAGCTTCAAGGCCTCCGTCCGTCAGCAGTACCAGAAGTGGTTTCAAGTGGAGGGGCAAGAACAGCTGACGGCAGCAGGTACGGAATTAAACTGGTTTTTGTCTATGCACGTCCGCAAAATCCCCCCGTTGTTGATCTAATCACCATCGTTTCTTTGTGGTGTTTCAGGGAATCTCAAGAAGCCGCCACCTGCAAAGGTCCTGAGGTGGATCTCGCGGGCCTGGAGGGCAGTGCCCGCCGACCTCATCAAGCGCGCCTTCCTCACATGTGGCATTAGCAACGCGCTTGACGGCAGCGTGGACGGCCTCGCCATGGCGCACAGGCGGACCCAACTGACCGCGGAAGTGGATGTCGACGACGACATCATCGCCGATGGCTTCTTTGGCAACAACTGCCAGGAGCCCGAGTCTGACGAGGAGGAGTAGCTAGTTGGTTCCTTGGTAGAAAGGCCTTTGTAAACGCCTGTTCATTGAGTACGAAGTAGTAGTTATAATTGTTGGTGCTAGATTTCTTATGAAATGCTTTCAGAGATGTTAATTGTTAGTGTTTTACTAAAAAATAGTAAAAATGTTAAAGGTATGCGCTTATAATAAGTACGGGTACAAAATGGGGTGCGCCTATAATCGAGGAACAGCCATAAGCGCCATGCTCCAGATAGTAGCGCCGGCGCCTTTAATCGGACGGCGCCTATATCCGGGGCCATGCGGTAGAATGCAACGGAATGATTGAACTAGAGAAGCAAGGGATACAAATAGCATCCCTAAAAGTGTTGTACTCCCTAGAGTGCTACTCACTGTAGCCTAAGAACCTATAATAACATTTGACAGCTGGGGGGGTGGGGGTTGTTGACTTGTCTGATTTCGCCGCAACACTTGTCTTTCCGCTGAGTCAGCAAGCTTCAGGGGGGAACGTGCGTTTGGGGACCTCGAGTCCCAAATTGCAGAGTAGTGAAAGTTGATCTTTTGGCAGTGACTGTTGTTTCGACCAATCAAATTGCATCGCAACTACGATAACCATATTATCGCCAATATACAGCACAAAAAACGAGAAGTGTGCAAGATTACTAATCCTGCCCTGCGCGGCCCACAATTTGGGCCTTGAGCTTTAACTAATGCAACAGTTTGACGGGTTTCCTTATATGTATATATATAATTATTAGACAGCCCCTGATGGTGTACAAGAACGTGCCCATCTGAGATATTTGTGCAGCCCGATGAGGAGGGGTTGGATGGACGCATGTCTGACTCATATGCTAGAGTTTTGACGAATCACATCACAACCCACCTGGACAACTCCGTTTCCCGCTCGCCTGGAGCTGAGGCTCGGCATGCAAGAGCTGTGGAACGAACTTCGCATTCCAAACCACCAACTCACGCTCACCACCCTACCTGTTTCTCACGCCTTCACAAGCCTCCGAACAAACCAGACCAAACTAAACCAGACCAAACCAAACTAAACTAAACCGAACCAAACCAAACCAGACCCTTTTTGTCAAACATACCTGCTCCTCGACTTTCCACCCCCTCCCCCTCCCGCAACCTTCACTTTGATTCCTCCTTGCACATATGTGCGAACAGCTTCGTGTTCGTGCTGCAATATTCACAGCTAATAAGCTGCACTTCACGTACCTCCAGTACCAACCATACTGTATTTCAGTTTCCACTTGACTTGTTTGAGTATGGCGATGACAACGAATTACTCGGCAGCTTCATCGTTATCTAGCTGCAGATTGCAAACGTGCTGCTCTCATACGCATGTAGCCTGCCATTCAGACCGCCCGTCGTCTTCACCTCGCTCTTTCTCACGGCTTCAGTCCTCCCGTCCCGACTCGAGCAGTCGGCTGTCGCGGCTACACCTCGTTCTGCCCTCTCGCCCGCTCTCTGTCTGCGGTGGACCATCTCGTCGAAGCGCTCGCCTCGCGGTTTCGGCCGAGCAGCGGCAAGGAGAGGGCGACGACGGCGGCGGCAGGGGGCAACGCGGGGCTGGCTCGAGGGACGACGACACGAGAGATGGTGGAGCGGGGGACAAGAGGCCGACTGGGGCCGACGATAGCAACAGGCGGCGGAAAGCGGAGGACGCGGAAGGGGTGAAGGGCGGAGTGGCGGGCGCAGTGGAGTCGCTGCTGAGATTCATCACGCCGCGGCAGAAAGGCGACATTCGCGACATCACCCTCGTCTCGCTCTCCTTCGCCGTCCTCGTCTACATATCGCAGCGCCTCGTCTGCGCATACTTCGCGCTTCTCGCAGCCACGCAGTACTGGTAGCGCCGCTGCCTTGCTTCCACAGGGGAAGCGAGTCACAGTGAGCGGGATGCTGGGTTTCCACGCCGCAAGCGATTCCAGCCGCGGGTGCTGACATTTCAGATCCATCATGCTTGTGTGAGACCGCTACCAAAGCTTCTATGGCGATCCCATCACCTCGTTTGATCCGTAGTGGTGCAAACAGGTTGACTAAATGAAACAAAACAATTGGCAGTCTGTTGCACATACCGGTACTTGTTTGATACACAGGCGCTCGCTACTGATGACAATTGTGAAAACATGCTCTAGCACCAGTGAGATGAACACAGCAAAGCAAATTATTCTTCATACCGTACAATTCAGACCCTGATCTTCCATCTGAGCCTTCCTCCATTCCATTCATACGGTACCGGTACTTATTCCAATACCCAGCTTCGATCTTATTATTGCTCCTAGTTGTTGTCAAGAAGCTCATCCCATCCTCCTACGAAGTCAATGTCATTGTCACTGTCATGGCGATATGAATGCTCAATGTCATCGTGGTCCCACCAACCAGTCTCTTCCTCCCATGCCTCCTCGTCCCCCTCCTCCATTTCCACCACCGCATGGTCTCCACCTCCCTCTTCCTCTTCTGCATCCCCTCCCTCCCTATCTTCTTCCGCATCCCTTCTCCCCCCGCCCTCTCCGTCTCCCTCCTCCCCATCCTCCTCACATCTCCTTGCACTCACCCCTCTCATATCTCGCTGGGAGAGCAGAGGGCAGTCACTGATGTTGCACACACGCAGCATCGCCATCTTCCCAAGTGAAGACGGCAGCCGAGTCAGCCGCTGGCATGCAGACACCTCCAACTCCTCAAGCTTAGGCAGTTGAGTGAACGAATCCGGCAATCTTCGCAAAAGCTTCAGTCCCATAATCAGCAACTTCTGGAGGGAAGACAGCTTCCAGAAATCATCCGGAATGGTGGAGATACCGACCTTGACAAGAGTGCAGGACCGTAGCTTGGATAGATTCACAAACGACTCTGGAAGCTGCTTCAGCTTGTAACAATCGATGATATCCAGCGTCTCAAGAATTTTCAGCTGCCCGAGAGACTCGGGCAGCCGCCGCATTGAGATGAGGTAAACCAGCTGCAAGACACGCAGCCCTGCAAGCCTTCCGAGAGTCTCGGGCAGTGCTTTCAGATTAAAGGACGAATCAACCTTGAGCCTTTGCAGATGCGAGAGGTGAGTGACGGAGTCAGGGAGATAATCAAGTCTGTTCATCCCCAGGAGCTTCAGTTGCGTCAGTGAGGACAGGCGACCAAGGGATGGACCAAAGGACTCCACATCTTTAGACCTAATTTTCAGCCTCCCAAGCGATGGAAGCAGCGCGCTGTTGCTGCTGCTGCTGTTGCTGCTGTCGGGCAAATAACCACCGGTAGTAGATTGATGCACCTTCTCATCCCCTAGCACCGCGACCAGCCCTCCACATGACCGCACCTCCAACACCTGCAGTCGCGGCAACTCAAGAAGCGCCAGAGGGAGACGTTTCAAGCCGTTGACCATCAGCTCGAACCAGAAAATGAAAAATTCGAGAAAGAAGCTCGTCAGGTAACCGCTGGATCGGCGACCCGGCTGACATTGTGAAAGGAAGAGAATAAAGATATGATTGGCTGCTCGCGTTGTTGAGCCTGCTACTAATTAGGTAATCTCTATCTCCGACTCGACTTTAGTCACCCAAGGGACCAGGGACTCCAACAGCACGAGACCCTTGGGCTTGTCAGTGCCACCGCACTCAACCGCTCGTGTTTCTCGGAACCATTCCCACCACATTTGCGAAATGGACAACGACAATCGACAAACTCCCATCTCGACTCGACTCTGCAAGGTTCACCCCCCAAATGCGTGGGCAGGGCACTGGTTGCTGAGAAAGTGATGGCAGCGTGCTGCTTACCCGTTTGTGGGTGAGATGGGGGGCAAAGAAGCATAATGGTGCTGTTCGCCAGCAAATCGTAATTTGAAATGAAAAAGATGGCATCGGCATCGCGACTGCATCTGGAAACGGAGGCGGAACCCACCTCCGAGGTTTGGGCGTAATGCCACTCGAGAAACTTCTGCGCCCGAAAGGCGAAATTACGCAACCGCATAAAGAACCCCCATCCCCACCTTCCCCCCAATGGCTCTGAACGGCAATGCAACGGCTGTGCCATGGCTGTCCTTTGAAAAACGGGGGATGGCGATGGCATAGCTTGGGGAGGGAATTTTGCCTGGGGACGAAGTTGCGTCCCCGCTTCCATATGCCGTCTGTTGGGCTGAGAAAAGCCCTTAGGATCTTTACAAGGCTAAATTCTGAGTAGAAGTGTTATAGTTGTGGAAGCGTTTAATAATAAGTGTTGAACCACCTTGCGCTAGTATGTGAGGGCAAGATAGATTAATTATAAGAAAGTAATACAAGCCTTTTATAAGATTACAAGGAATATGAAAGGGTGCAACTAATAACTGTTTTACTGTTGCTGTTGCGGTTCGATACAGTGACGACTCGGGCAACTGCTCAGTATCGAGTCAGTTGTTTGTCCTTGCTGTCGCGCTGTATTTGTCAAGTCAAAGGTCGCTGACCTTTGACCTTCGCGTAACCTCCAGCAGTTACTTCTCTTGTCAACCTCCGATGGTTGACTCGCCGTTGCTTCGTTGTAGTTTGCTTCGTTTGCAGTTCAGTGTTTCGACACATCAGAAGCGCTTAAGTCACTTGTTTCCAACACTCCCCTTCGCTTCTGGAGTGTCGTTGCTGGTGACGTGGCCTTGTCCAGTCAGCAGCATGCAGTACTCGAACTTCTGCTTTCCGAGTTTCTTGGCCAGGTAATCAGCTGCCATCTCGGACGTGGGGCAATAGGACAGCTCGAGTCTCCCCTTCTCGATCTCGTCTTTCACGAAGAAATATCGCAAGGCAATGTGTTTCGTCCAGTTCGCGAATCCATTCTTGTTGGCGATGCGAATTGCTGACTGGTTGTCGCAGAACAGGGAGAAGCTGGGTAACTGGGCTAGTTTCGCCTCTTCCAGTAGTTCGCGAAGGTATAATCCTTCCTTGGTGGCTGAGCAGAGTACGATATATTCTGCTTCGGCTGAGGAGAGAGCGATTAGCTCTTGCTTGCTCGACTGCCACGAGATAGGCCCGATAGGCTTGAGTCTGTAGATGTAGCCGGTGCGTGAGCGCCTATTGTCAGAGTCGCCGGCGTGATCAGCATTGACGTAGCCGATTAGTTTGGGCGTCGTGGTTCCAGTCTTGTGGTAGGTTAGACCGATCGTTGGAGTGCTGACGAGGTAGTGCAGTGCGCGGTCGAGCTCCGCCATGTGCTCTGCTTCGGGTTTCTTGAGGTAGGTAGCGAGTTGGCTTGCGGAGTACGAGAGGTCCGGTCGACAAGTGACGGCTGCGAAGAGCAGACATCCCAGTTTTCGTTGGTAGTCGCGTATGCCGGCGGGTTTGAGTAGAGCGGAGACTTCCTTGTGATTTCCGGCGGTGTAACGATATGGCGTGGAGATAGCGGTTGGGTTGAGTCCGAAGCGCTTAGCGATGGTGTCCGCGTATTTCGCCGTGCTGAGATAGATCGCGTTTTCCTCTTCTTGAATGTTGAGCCCGAGGTATTGCGTTACGGTAGATGAAACCGTGAGGTCCTGCTGCAGCTCCCCTTCGAACCAGGTCGTGACGCCGTCGGTCGAGCCGATGTAGAGCAGATCGTCCACATAGACGATGAGAAGAATGTAGTCGGTGCCTTTTGTGAGCCGGTACATGCCCTGGTCGTGCGGTAGCTGGCGGAATCCAATGCGGATGAGTCGGGCGTGTAGGTACTGCTGCCACAGCCTCGGAGCTCGTTTGATGCCATACAGAGACTTCAGCAGTTGACAGACTTGGTTTGGGTCTGCGTTGGAGCCGTGTGGTTGCTCGACGAAGATCTCAGCATCGACAGGTCCGTAGAGAATGTCAAAAATTTATGCTATAGTCTGTGTAGGCTGTAGTGGGGTAGTTCATATAGGGTACAACACTTTTAGGTTTCCTACTTGTACCCACTTGCTTTCTAGTTCAGTCATTCCTTCGTTCTCATTCTAACATGGTATCAGAGCAGGTTCCCTCGTAGGAACGTTTTTTTTTAAGTGCCCACCACTGAAACTTTCTTACCTGCCCGAAGCGCGCTGTCGCGCCTGCCTCTCCTACGCCGTCGCGCGCCCTGCCCTGGTGTCGCGCTAGTCGCGACCCTGCCTGAGCCGCCCGTCGCGGCCCTGCCTTGTCGCCGCCCGTCGCGACCTAATCCGCCGCCCGTCGCGGCCCTGCTTTGCCGCCCGTCGCGGCCCTCTCCTACCGCCCTACATCGCGGCCCTGCCCTGCCGCCCCAAGTCGCAGCCCCTGACCTGCAGCCGCTGTCGCGGCCCTCCCTTCTCCGCCGACGCGCCTGCTGCCACCGTCGCGGCCCCGCTGTCGCGCCCTGCCCTGCAGCCGCCGTCGCGCCTGCAGCACCTGTCGCGGCCCTGCCTTGCCGCTGACGCACCTGCAGCCGCCGTCGCGGCCTCACCGTCGCGGCCTCACCGTTGCGGCCCAGCCCTGCAGCCACCCCAGTAGCGGCCCTGCTCTACCGCCGCCCAGTCGCGGCCCTGCCCTGCTGCCGCCCCAGTCGCGGCCCTGACCTAATCGCCAGCTGCGGCCCTGCCCTGCACCCGCCCCTGGTAAGCACCCGCGCCGCCCAGCTGAGCCGCGTCGCTCAGCCGAGCCGCGCCGCCCTGCCGAGCCGCGCCGCCCAGCCGAGCCGCGCCGCCCAGCCGAGCCGCGCCGCCCAGCCGAGCCGCGCCGCCCAGCCGAGCCGCGCCGCCCTACCGAGCCGCGCCGCCCTACTGAGCCGCACTGCCCTGCCCCTGCTGCTTCTGCTGCTTCTGCTGCTACTGCTGCTACTGCTGCTACTGCTGCTTCTGCCGCTATGGCTAGCCCTACTGTTCTTACCTTTGATGCTGAGGGTCGTGCTGTTGACTTCGAGGTTTGGGTAGACGACCTACAGCTCTTTCTCCAGTGCGACTCCAAGGACGGAGTTTCCCTGTTCGATCACACGTCTGGTGTCTCTCCTGCACCTGCTGCCACTGCTGACAGTACGGTTCGCTCGCAGTGGACTACTCGTGACGCTGTTGCTCGTCCTGCTGTTCGTAGTCACCTGCCGTCTGCTGAGCGCGCGCACTTTGGCCAGTACAAGACTGCAAAGTCTCTGTATGACGCTGTTGTCGCGCGCTACTCCTCCCCTGCCACTGCTGCTCTCAGCCGCCTCATGCTGCCGTACCTGTTCCCTGACCTTGCTGCCTTTGCCACAGTCGCTGACCTCATTACTCACCTCCGCACTAGTGACACCCGCTACCGCGCTGCGCTTCCCACTGAGTTCTGTGCCAAGAACCCCCCTCCCATGTACATCACTCTCTACTACCTAGTCACCCGTCTCCCTGACTCCCTCTCTTCAGTCAGGGACCACTTTCTCTCCCTTTGCCCCACTGAGCTCACCGTCGACCTGCTTGAGGAGCGCCTTACTGCAGCTGAGAAGAGTATTGTTGCTGTAGGTGCTTCTCGCGGCGACCCTCGCGCCCTTTTCTTTGAGGGGTGCTCCCCCGTCCCCCTTCTCCCCTCTGTTTCTTCTGCTGCTGCTGTCGACCTCGTTAGCACTGAGGAGGTCGGGGCTGCGTCTGCTTCTAGTGGGAGGCGTCGCAACAGTAAGGGCAAGGGGGGCAGGGGTGGTGGAGGGGACGGAGGGGGCGGCGGTGGAGGCGGTGGAGGGGGCGGTGGGGGTGGCGGTGGCGGTGGGGGTGGTGGCGGGAGTGGGGGCGGCAGTGGAGGTGGTGGAGGCAGCGGCAGCGGCGGTGGAGGTGGAGGCGGTGGTGGTGCTGGCCGAGGTGGTACCGCACAGCGTGGAGGCTTTGGCGGTAGCCAGCGCCAGCAGCAGCCGCGTTCTCGTGAGACCCTTTCGCCCCTGCAGCTTCGTGAGTGGTACGCTGGGCGTGAGAGGGCTGGGGGTGTTGGTCCCTGCACCTACGTTCTTCGCACAGGCGGGCGCCGTGGAGAGACGTGCGGACTGCCGCACACTTCGCAGCGCTGCTTCGGTCGCCTGACTGACGCCTGGCGTGCCCAGTTTCCTGACGGCGCTGAGCTCCCTCGCTGGGGTGATCTGCTTAAGCAGAATGTTGCTATCTTTGATCTTGATTTCGATGCTATCCTTGCTGCCATGTATGCTGTGACTGATAGTGCTGAGGGTGACTGTTACCTGTGTGTTCCGCCCGACCCGGGCATTGAGGCTACTGCTCTAGGTGCTAGTGAGTCTGCTGCTCCAGGTGCTAGTGAGTCTGCTGCTACAGGTGCTAGTGAGTCTGCTGCTCCAGGTGCTGGTGAGTCTGCTCTCGCTGGTACTGCACCTACTGAGGCCTTGCACACCTTCACACTTGACTCAGGTGCTTCACGCTCCTTCTTTCGCGACAACACCACACTCACGCCGCTCAGTCGGCCGGTTGCAGTCTCCCTGGCTGACCCCTCTGGGGGCCCAGTCCTTGCGCACTCCTCCACGGTTCTGCCGTGTCCTGCGGCCCCGTCGGGCTTACTGTCGGGACTCCACCTCCCCTCGTTCTCTACGAACTTGGTGAGTGGAGCTGACCTCCAGGACGTGTGGGTTGACCAGTTCACCCCGGGAGGTCAGCGTGTGACCCACTGTAATTGCTCTCGGACGGGCCGCCACCTGGCCACGTTCACCCGTCGGCCTGGGTCGAGCCTGTACACACTGACTACTGCGTCTCCTCCTGTTACCGTGTCAGGTCAGGTAGTCGCGTCTGGTCATGTGTTTGCTGCTGCGTCCAGGTCTAGTCCGGCGTCTGCCCCCTGCTCGTGTCGTCCTCTGTCACACGAGACTCTCCTTTGGCACCACCGCCTTGGTCACCCCTCCCTGCCTCGTCTCCGAGGTATGGCCTCCCGTTTCCTTGTCTCAGGTCTCCCCCCGTCCCTCCCTCCCCTTCCTCCGGGGCCTGCCCCTACCTGTGTTCCTTGTGTTGAGGGCCGGCAGCGCGCCGCTCCTCACTCCTCGGAGTTTCCTCCGACAGAGGCTCCTCTGCAGACTCTCCACATGGACGTGTGGGGCCCAGCCTGCGTTCGTGGACAGGGTCACGAGCGTTACTTCCTGCTGGTCGTTGACGACTACTCGCGCTACACCACAGTCTTCCCCTTGCGCCGCAAGGGTGAGGTCACTGAGGTGTTGATCGACTGGATCCGCGCTGCTCGTCTCCAGCTCAGAGAGAGTTTTGGCTCGGACTTTCCTGTTCTGCGTCTGCACTCAGACAGGGGTGGTGAGTTTTCCTCCGACCTTCTGAAGGCTTTCTGTCGTGCGGAGGGCATCCGCCAGACGTTCACGCTTCCGGCCTCCCCACAGCAAAATGGGATTGCTGAGCACCGCATTGGCATGGTCATGGACGTCGCTCGCACGTCCATGATCCATGCGGCTGCTCCCCATTTTCTGTGGCCGTTCGCGGTTCAGTACGCTGCGCATCAGATCAACATTCAGCCTCGTGTCTCCTTGCCGGAGACCACACCTACACTGCGGTGGACGGGGAAGGTTGGTGATGCGTCTGTGTACCGTGTCTGGGGATCTCGAGCTTTTGTCCGCGACACTTCCGCAGACAAGCTGTCCTCTCGTGCTGTTCCCTGCGTTTTCCTTGGCTTCCCCCTTGACGCGCCTGGGTGGCAGTTTTACCACCCCACCTCGCGCCGTGTTCTGTCCTCTCAGGACGTCACGTTTGACGAGTCGGTATCTTACTACCGTCTCTTTCCCTACCGCACTGCCCCTCTCCCCCCCCCCGCCGCTCTTCCTAGCACCAGGTACTCCTCCGGTAGACCCCCTCCCCCCTCAGGGTCCTGCCCCCTCAGGTGTGTCCCAGGTAGACCCTGTCGAGCCGGTCGAGGTAGCTGTCGACTCTGGTGCTGCTAGGGGTGCTAAGCCTGCGGGTGTGGGGCCTGGGGGTGCTGAGCCTGGGGTTGCTGAGTCTGAGGGTGCGGAGCCTGGGGGTGCTGAGCCTGAGCGTGCTGAGCCTGGGGGTGCTGAGCCTGGGGGTGCTGAGTCTGGGGGTGCTGAGCCTGAGCGTGCTGAGTCTGGAGGTCCTCCGGGTGTCTCGTCAAGGCGGGAGCCCCTCTCTCCACAGCGGCTGCGTGAGTGGTACGCTCGGCGCTGTCGTCGTGCTGCTGTTGCTGGAGCTGCTGGAGCTGCTGCTGGAGCTGCTGGAGCCACTGGAGGTGCTGCTGGTGCTGGAGCTGATGGAGCCGCTGGAGGAACTGCTGGTGCTGGAGCTGCTGGAGCCGCTTGTCCTGGAGGTGCTCGTGCTGGAGGTACTGGCGCTGCTGGAGGTCCTGCTGGTGTTGGAGCTGCTGGAGGTGTTGGAGCCCCTGGTCCCGGAGGTGCTCGTACTGGAGGTACTGGAGCTGCTGGGGCTGGTAGTGCTGCAGGAGTTGGAGTTGGAGGTGCTGGAGCTGTTACTGCTGGAGGTGCTGCTGGAGCTGGTGCTGCTGGAGCTGGTGCTGCTGGAGATGCTGCGGCTGGTGGTGCTGCGGGAGTTGGAGCTTAGGACCCTTGAGCAGAGGGTACTGGTGCTGTCTCTGCTGTTTCTGGAGGCGCTGAGCGGCCGCGGCCGTACTACGTTCCGCTCCTTCAGCAGGTTCTTGGCCTCCCGCCTTCTACTGGTCCTCCTCCTCCTCACTTACTGAGTCCACCGCCTGTCCAGTCGCAGTCGCAGTTACTGCCAGCCTCTCCACTGCCTGGTCCTTCTCCTTACGCCGGACCGACTAGAGGTCTTACGGAGCGTCGTGCGCCTGAGTCTCGTCCTGCGTCGCCTGAGTCTCGTCCTGAGTCGCCTGTTCGCGCTGTCCGCACTGGTCGTGTTCCGCGTCAGCGTCCTCATCCTGTCCCTGGCACTCACTATATGACGCTGCGTCCTTCCACTGCTCCACAGCGTGTCCCTCTGCCGTCTCCTCCTGCGTCCTCTCTTCCTGACGGTCCGGACCCGGAGTCTGACTCCCTTCGTGCTGCTAGTCCTACTGTCACGCGTTTTCTGGCCACTGTTGTCACTGACCCTTCGTTTGAGTCCACTGCTGCGTCTGCTCTAGTTGCTGAGCTTGTTGACTTTGCTGCCGCCTGTCGTCTAGACTACGCTGCTAGTCTTGTTGCTGAGTTTGAGTCTGTCTGTCCTCCGTCCGTCGGGGGTGAGTGTGCTCTTAGCACGGACGTCCTTGAGGACAGACAGGAGAAGTTTGAGTGCTTTGCCGCTGCTTTACCTCATCTCGTGTCCATGCTGATTGCCCCTGAGGGAGACCCGGATGCACCAGACATCCCGACCCCGCGCTCTTACGCAGAGGCAATAGAGGGTCCCTACTCCTCTCAGTGGCAGACAGCCATGGACGCAGAGATGGCTTCCTGGAAGTCCACAGGCACCTACGTAGACGAGGTTCCCCCACCTGGGGCGAACATCGTCAGTGGCATGTGGATTTTCAGGGTGAAGCGGCCGCCGGGTTCTCCGCATGTCTTCAAGGCGCGTTACGTTGCACGAGGCTTCAGTCAGCGAGAGGGATTTGACTTCTTCCAGACCTTCTCCCCTACCCCGAAGATGACCACTCTTCGGGTTCTGCTGCACGTCGCCGCTCAGCGTGACTACGAGCTTCACTCTCTTGACTTCAGCACTGCTTTCCTACAGGGCAGCCTGCACGAGGAGATCTGGCTGCGCCGCCCACCTGGCTTCACTGGGTCGTTTCCTGCTGGTACCCAGTGGAGCCTCCGGCGGCCAGTCTACGGTCTCTGCCAGGCACCCCGTGAGTGGCACGACACACTGAGGACTACTCTTGCTGCTCTTGGGTTTACTCCTTCTACTGCTGACCCGTCGCTGTTTCTACGCACCGACACCACTCTGCCGCCGTTCTACGTTCTCGTGTACGTAGACGACTTGGTCTTTGCTACTTCTGACACTGAGGGACTCGCCCACGTGAAGTCGGAGCTGCAGAAGAGACACACGTGCACAGACCTGGGTGAGCTGACAAGCTATCTTGGCTTGCGGATCACCCAGGACAGAGCACAGCGCACCATTACCCTGACTCAGTCACACATGGTGCAGCAGGTCCTTCAGCGCTTCCGCTTCACGTACTCCTCGCCACAGTCCACTCCTCTGCCTACCGGTCACTCGCTCTCAGCTCCACCTTCGGACGAGTCCGTAGAGCCGAGTGGCCCGTATCCAGAGCTTGTGGGCTGCCTCATGTACCTGATGACCTGCACTCGACCTGACCTTGCCTACCCTCTTAGCATCCTAGCACGCTATGTCGCTCCTGGCAGACACAGGAAGGAGCACATGGATGCCGCTAAGAGGGTGTTGCGCTACTTGTGCAGTACGTCGGGCATGGGGCTCGTGCTTGGAGGACGGGCTCGAGTTGTCCTCACTGGTCACGCAGACGCTTCTTGGGCTGACGACTTGGCTACGCAGCGGTCGTCACAGGGTTACACCTTCAGCCTTGGCTCCGGCTCTGTTTCTTGGCGGTCTACCCGCTCTTCTTCTGTTCTCAGCTCCAGTTGTGAGGCTGAGATCTACGCAGGGGCCATGGCTGCACAGGAGTTACGCTGGCTCACCTACCTGCTGACCGACCTGGGAGAGCCGCCTCGTTCTCCTCCAGTGCTGTACGTCGACAACAAGGTCATGATTGCCTTGTGTCAGGAGCACAGATTGGAGCACAGAACGAAGCACATCGCTCTGCGCTACTTCCTTGCTCGAGAGTTGCAGCAGCGTGGTCAGCTTCGTCTTGCTTACGTGGCCACTCGGGCCAACACTGCTGATGTCTTCACCAAGGCACTTCAGCCTTGTGATCATCAGCGTTTCTGTACTGTTCTAGGCCTTGTGCCTACTGTGCCTCACTTGCTTACTTCTTGACTCTGCTTGTACTGTGATCTCTATACATATACCTGCATGCTTACACTTGCTAGGTTGTGATCACTGTATTGCTTGTTCTCCTTTATATAACTCTGCATGTGAACTGGCCTTGTGGCCATTTGCTTGTGCTCGGAATGCGTGGTGAGTCGTGATCCACCCTGAGCTTGCTTTGTCTTTCTTGACTGGTCTTGTGACCTCTTGTTCTCCCCCACTTTGCCTATGGGGGTGTGTCAAACTTATATGCTATAGTCTGTCTAGGCTGTAGTGGGGTAGTTCATATAGGGTACAACACTTTTAGGTTTCCTACTTGTACCCACCTGCTTTCTAGTTCAGTCATTCCTTCGTTCTCATTCTGACAGAGAAAAGCGTTGGCGACGTCGATTTGGCGTAGCTTCTTCTTCTTCATGGCGGCTATTGCGAGGAGAATCCGCAGAGAGGTGTGCCGGCTGACCGGCGCGAACGTTTCGGTGAAGTCCCGTCCATGCTCTTGATCAAAGCCGCGTACCACCCAGCGCGCCTTGAACTTGTCGATGGTACCGCCTGCTTTGGTTTTCACACGAAAAACCCATTTCCCGGTGAGGATTGTCTTGTTGCGTGCCATGCCGATGGGAACGGTTTTCCAGGTATTGCGTTCTTCCAACGCTTTTAGCTCCTTGTCCATAGCTTCGCGCCATTTTTCCCTGTGCTCCCCCCCCAGAGCCTGCTGAACTGTGGCAGGCTCCTTAGGTGGCGCCGTGCCGTGGACTGCGGTTACGAGCCCGAGGATCTGGAGTCCACTCTGTGTGTAGCGGGGAAGATTTGCGTCCTCGGGATAAGCTGCTTCGTCTCCTGCTTCTGGATCAGGTAAGAAATTGGGTCCTACGCGCTCTGCTTCGTCAGTGTTGACTCGTGCGGGGGTAACGTAACCATTGTCAGCGAAGTCGTAGAAGACTTCGGCGTTGATGCTTTCGCGAGGGTTATCGTCGTCCATTGGAACGTCCACTGAGCAGTAGGGAAGAGGTCCGGCTTCTTCCGAAGCTCTGTCCACGTTTTGCTCGTCCAAGTCAGCTTCATCTGCTGCCGAGGCGAAGGCTCGGTCCCCACGAAATCCGCCTGTGACATCGCGTGAAGTTTCCAAGTTGTACAGGTACGTTGGAAGTGTGAGCCGTTCGTAGAAGATCACGTCACGTGCTGCTACTGTTTCTTTTGTGTGGACGTCGAAGATCTTCCACGCGTTGTAGTGTTTTTCGATGCCCAGGTGTAGTCCCCATTGTGCGCGTTGGGAGAATGGACCGGCGCGTGCAGCTGGGGGTCGGTACTGTACCATGCAGCCGAACACTCGTAACATTTTTGTGTTGCCCAATTTCCTGTCCACAGCAGATGCGGTGATGCGTTGTTCGGGAGCGATGATGACGAAAGCAAGTTGTGCAGCATGACAGCGTGGTCCAGCGCTTCAGGCCACTGGTGGTTGGGTAGCCGCATGCCACGTAGCAGCTTGCGCATGGTGTTTTGGAGAGTCCTGTTCATTCTTTCTGCCACGCCTTGCTGTTGATGGGCGTAGGGAAGGGAGATGAGCCTTTTGATCCCCTTTTCTGCCAGGTAGTCCTTGAACCTCTGGGACTGATATTCCCCTCCCCCGTCTGACTGGAAGCTTTTCAGCTTCACTCTTGATTCTCGTTCTGCTACTGGAAGCCAGGCAACGAAAGCTTCGAAGGCCATGTCGCGACTCGGAAGATTAAGATGCCATACGTATCGTGTGGCAGCATCGATGAAAGTGATAACGTAGTTGTATGCTCCTTGACCCGGTTCGCGGTTGTACAGTATGTCGCTGTACACCTTCTCCAGAGGTGCGTATGCCGGTGCACTTGGGTTGTGATGAGAGACGAAAGGCTGATGCGGTAAGTCAGCTTCAGGGCAGGTGAAGCATGTTCCTCGAACTCGTTGGAGTTCTCTGCCGTCGGGTAGGAGTAGCGAGTCTTTATCGAGCACTCCTGCTCTTATCGTGTTATTTAACGTCGTGTTGCTCGGATGTCCCATTCTTACGTGCCAGATGTCTTCACCAGCGCGGTGTCTGGGTGAGCGCTTGTACAAGTCGGAGTTGGAATAAAAACCAGCGGTGAAGTTGGCGCTTCTGTGGACTTCTCGTGGAGTAGGAGTCAACTGCTGCGCAGGAGTCGGTGGAGTGTCGTCGATTGGAGCTAATGCCGTTGAAGGACCCGCGATTGGTGTTGTCTCTGCTGCTGCCGATGTTGTCTCTGCTGCTGCCGATGTTGTCTCTGCTGCTGCCGATGTTGTCTCTGCTGCTTGTTGGATTGTCACTAATGCTCGTGTTTGTTCTGCTTCAGGTATAGTGTGCGAATACCAGAAGCCTCCAGGACTGAAGTCGGGGTCAAGATCTGGCGGATGCGTCCAAGAGGTGAAGTTGACGATAGCGTCGCTGTCAGCGGTGCCTTGATCTGGAACAAAGTCGAGGACGAAGACGTTGTTCTTCAGTACTGCCTTGCCGATGTATAGTCCGCCTCTTCCGTGGTACAGTTTGAACTCCTGAGTGGTGCTGTCTGCTTCGAGGTGAATACCTTTCGCCATCAGTTGACTGACACTGAGTAAGTTGTACCCGAGTCCCTCGGCAATTAAAACCTTCGACATTTGTAGTACGACATTGGTCTCCCTTGACTGAAGTTGAACGATGCCTTGTCGTCGTGTGCGCAAGTTCTGATTGTTGGCGACGGTGATGACGACTTCACGCTGCAGTTGGTGTTCCCGTTGAACGAAGCGACCCGAGGAGCACATGTGCTGTCAGGAGCAGCTGTCCAAGAACCAGGTGTCTTTCCCGGACGGCTCGCTCTGGGCGATGGCTGCGTATGTCGGGTTCGGTTCCAGTGATTCGCGGCGAGGGGTGCTGTCGTTGAGTTGTTCTTCTGGAGAGTAGTATGGTGGTGATCTGGTGATGCAAGAGTCAGTTGTCCTTGCCATGCAACTGACGATGTTTCTTGTTCCTTGTGCAGATTGCGTTGTTGAGGTTGTCGAAGACTGCGCTTGACTTGTGGGGTGCGTCTGAGTGGAGGCCACTTGACTGCTTGAAGGCCGAAGTTGTCGCTGTGGTGTCGTTGACTGATGCAGATTTGGGCAGTGAGTCCGAGGGTGTCCTGACGTCTTGCAAAGATGACAGAACGGCGGTACGTGCTGTTGCTGTGGTTGTTTATTCTGTCGGTTGGAGTTGTTAAAGCGCCGTTGGGTGTGGAATGCAAATTCGGGCACTGATGATTTCTTCTTGTGCCGCTCTTCGTGTAGGTCCATGTCTTGTTGTTCAGCGTGTATTTCGGCGCAGAGTGCCGCTTCGGAGATCTTCCCGTGAGCTCGGAGTATGGCTCGAGTGGAGCGCCAATGAGGACCGAGACCAGTGATGACGACTGTGACGAAGGCCTCTTCAGATATCGATCCTCCGCATCGAAGGAGTTTGTCGCGCAATTCGCAACAACGGCTGATATACGCCATCCCCTTTTCGCCGGGTTTCATTTCCACTGTTGTCAGTTGTGTCATTAACCGACTCTGATTGACGCTGTCTGTTGCTTGCTACAGGTTCTTCAAATGGTTGTACGCGAGCTCGGCGGAGTTGCCGTATCCCCGATAAGACCGGATGTTCTGCTGCTGGTTTGGAGTTATATTCCGCAGCAGGATCGTGTATGCCATCATCGACTGATAAGTGTGTTGTTGTTAGTCGTACTGCGTCCCGTGTGTTGGAAATGGCAGGGACCCGTCGAAGAATCCAAGAATCTGCGCGCCTTCCATCATCAGTTCAAATTCGAATGACCAGGTATAGAAGTCTTTGCCGTCGAAAGGCGTTGATGTCTGTAATTTTAAAACGTGCGCGAACTGCGATTGAACCTGGAGTGCATCCAGTGTCTTCTCCTGTCCAGGTCGAGGCTGTTGTTGCGGCATAAAGCTGACTGAGCCACGTTGAGGCTCATACGGAGCAAATGTGGGTTGCTGCTGGTTTCCGCGCGCATAGGATGAGCCATCGAGACTCATGGGTGTAACATCGTTGTTGTTGTTGCTGATGTTTGACTGCGCAGGTGCCACTTGCTGATGTTGTTCGTAGAAGGACATGAAGGAGAAGAACTTCTCCATCATGCTTGGGTCGAAGCCCGTCGCTTGGTTCGCGGGAGTCTCAGTAGACTCAGCTGCTGGTCTTGTCGCTGTTCCTCCCTCTGTCTGGAGGCCAGAGGCTCAAGGTGGAGTAGGAGTAGTGCCAGGAGAGCCGTTGGAGGAGCTTCTCTCCTTCTGCGTTGCCATGCTTTCTGTCGTTGTAGAGGATTTGAATGTAGTTCAATTTGCCTTGACTGCTCTCATACCATGTTGGGCTGAGAAAGGCCCTTAGGATCTTTACAAGGCTAAATTCTGAGTAGAAGTGTTGTAGTTGCGGAAGCGTTTAATAATAAGTGTTGAACCACCTTGCGCTAGTATGTGAGGGCAAGATAGATTAATTATAAGAAAGTAATACAAGCCTTTTATAAGATTACAAGGAATATGAAAGGGTACAACTAATAACTGTTTTACTGTTGCTGTTGCGGTTCGATACCGGTACAGTGACGACTCGGGCAACTGCTCAGTATCGAGTCAGTTGTTTGTCCTTGCTGTCGCGCTGTATTTGTCAAGTCAAAGGTCGCTGACCTTTGACCTTCGCGTAACCTCCAGCAGTTACTTCTCTTGTCAACCTCTGTTGGTTGACTCGCCGTTGCTTCGTTGTAGTTTGCTTCGTTTGCAGTTTAGTGTTTCGACACATCAGAAGCGCTTAAGTCACTTGTTTTGTTTCCAACACCGTCGTGCAGTTCGATCTGATTGACAAATGGGGGCGTTCGCCAGACCCCCACTTTGGTTTTTGGTTTGGACGGTAGGGGAGGCTCGGCAGCTTTTTAGGGGCTGACCAAGCTGACGGAGGTAAACGAACCCTAACTGACGGGATCAGGAAGGCGAGACCCACCTTCCTGATCCCGTCGTTATCCCGTGGGTTTTGGCTTCAAAGGTGCTGGCGAACAGCACCAATATATTTGTGGTTATGCTTATGTGGGTGCAAATGGGTTGTCTCTTACAGTCATGAACCACCATGCTAGACAACAGCGAACCAGCTCGTCTTTCAATCGGCAATGAACAGTAGCACACAAAGGGGCGCCTTCGGTGCGAATAGCAACACGCTCTCTCACAAGCGAACAACGGTAACACCAAAGTAGCTTGCACAAATTGCACCAACACCAAGATAAACCCAAACTAAGCTAGTAGTTAATATCCCAATCCCATCTTCCATTCAAGATCACAACTTCTCATTCGACCATAACAACCTCCTTCCACCTTGTTCTTACATGGTGCTAACTATTCCTCCTCGTCATCACTCACCACCCAGCCTCCCCCATCGTCCCTGTCATCGTCACTGTCCATGCCATACTCATGCCAAACATCCCAATCCTCACCACCACTACTCTCTTCCTCCTCCTCCCACCAGTCCACCTCTTCCCCTCCCACCATCGCATTCCCTCCCTCCTCACCCTCTGCCTCCTCTGCTGTCTCCCTGTCAGCCTCTTGCCCTCCCACCATCGCATTTCCTCCCTGCTCACTCTCTGCCTCCTCTGCTGCCTCCCTGTCCGCCTCTTGCCCTCCCTGTTGGAGTTACTAGCTAGATGAGTGAGTTCGATTAGGTAAGGGGGGGGTACAAGGACTATCGAGAGAGATTGTTGTACCCTCTAAGGAAAGAACCCTACACAACCTAGAGTGAAATAAGCAAAACAATATGTTTTGACACACCCCCATAGGTGAAGTAGGGGATAGCCAAGCCTAACAGTGGTCACAAGACCAGTCAAGCAAGAGAACAAGCAAGGCAAAGCCCAGGGTGGATCTCAAGGACACCACACAGTCTGAGCACAAGCAGGCAGCCACAAGGCCAGTTCACATGCAGATTTATAAGAGCAAGGCAGTACACAGATCACAACCTAGCAAGAGGAAACATGCAGGCATAAAGATATATAGCAGTGTACAACAAGAGCAAGTCAAGCAACCAGCAGGTGAGGCAGAGTGGGCACAAGCCCAAGAGCAGTGCAGAAACGCTGATGATCACCAGCCGCAAGGGCCTTGGTGAAGACATCAGCAGTGTTGGCCCGAGAGGCCACGAAAGCAAGGCGCAGCTGACCACGCTGCTGCAGCTCACGCGCAAGGAAGTAGCGCAGAGCAATGTGCTTCGTTCTGTGCTCCAGTCTCTGTTCGCGACACAAGGCAAGCATTGCCTTGTTGTCGACGTACAAAACTGGAGGAGAACGACGCCGCTCCCCCAAGTCGGTCAGCAGGTAGGTCAGCCAACGGAGCTCCTGTGCAGCCATGGCCCCGCGTAGATCTCGGCCTCACAGCTGGAACCAAGCACAGAAGAAGAACGAGTGGACCTCCACGAGACAGAACCAGCGCCAAGACTGAAGGTGTAGCCCTGTGACGAACGCTGAGTCGCCTGGTCGTCAGCCCAAGAAGCGTCAGAGTGTCCTGTGAGGACCACAGGACCCCGTCCTCCAAGCACGAGCCCCATGCCCGATGTGCTGCACAAGTAACGCAGTACCCTCTTCGCAGCATCAAAGTGCACCTTTCGGTGCCTGTCGGGTGCCATGTAGCGAGCCAGAAGGCTGAGAGGATACGCGAGGTCAGGTCGTGTGCACGTCATCAGGTACATGAGGCAGCCCACAAGCTCTGGGTACGGACCACTCGGCTCTACAGACTCGTCAGTGTGTCGTGCCACTCACGGGGCGCCTGACGCAGGCCGTACACTGGTCGCCGTAGGCTCCACTGGGTACCCGCAGGAAACGACCCAGTGAAGCCCTGTGGACGGCGCAACCAGATGGCCTCGTGAAGGCTACCCTGCAAGAAAGCTGTCGAGAAGTCGAGGGAGTGCAGCTCGTAGTCACGCTGAGCTGCAACGTGTAGCAACACCCGAAGAGTGGTCATCTTCGGGGTGGGGGAGAAGGTCTGAAAGAAGTCGACCCCCTCACGCTGACTGAAGCCTCGAGCAACGTAACGTGCCTTGAAGGCAGGCGGAGAACCCGGCGGCCGCTTCACCCTGAAAATCCACATGCCACTGACGATGTTCGCCCCAGGTGGGGGAACCTCGTCGACGTAGGTGCCTGTGGACTTCCAGGAAGCCATCTCTGCGTCCATGGCTGTCTGCCACTGAGAGGAGTACTCACCCGAAATCGCCTCCCTGTAGGAGCGCGGGGTGGGGATGTCAAGTGCATCCGGGTCTCCTTCAGGGGCAAGCAGCATGGTCGCGTGATGGGGTGAAGCGGCAGCAAGGCACTCCAACTCCTCCTGTCTGTCCTCAAGAACGTCACAGCCAAGGGCAGTGCAGCCAAGAGCAGTCTCACCCCCGACGGACGGAGGACAGGCAGGGACAGGGTCAGAGACAAGACTCGCAAGGTAGTCTAGGCGGTACACAGCAGCAAAGTCAACGAGCTGAGCTACTAGGGCAGACGCAGCAGGAGACGAGAACGTAGGGTCCGTCACAACCGTAGCAAGAAGGCGAGTAACAGTCGGACTGGACGCACGAGTAAGGTCAGACGGAGGGTCAGCAACGTCAGGCAAAGAAGACGCAGGAGGTAACGGTAGGACAACACGTTGAGGAACAGAGGAAGGACGGAGTGTCATATCGTGAGTGCCGGGGACAGCCGGAGCACGCTAACGACGAACACGAGGAACACGAGCACGGACAGCAGCTCTAGGCTCAGGCTCAAGGTCAAAGCTAGACTCAGGCTCTCGACGCTCAGGGGTGGAAGCACGAGTCTCAGGCTCTCGACGCTCAGTCAGGGACTCTGACACCGCAGTGTAAGGAGCAGGAGCAGGCAGTGGGGAGTGTGGTAGCAGCGGCGGCTGTGACTGGTCCGCCGGTGGACACAGCAACGGAGGAGTAGTACCTGCCACAGGGAAGCCAGTAGCACCTGGCTGAAGACTGAGAAGGTGGCGAAGAGCACCAGTAGCTCCACCAGGACCTCCAACACCTCCAGCACCTCCAGCCCCAGCAGCTTCGGCGCCTCCAGCACCAGCAGCTCTAGCAGCTCCACGACCTCCAGCACCAGCAGTACCTCCAGTACCTCCAGCACCAGCAGCTCCACGACCTCCAGCACCAGCAGCACCTCCAGTACCTCCAGCACCAGCAGCTCCACCAGGACCAGCAGCACCTGCAGCTCCCCGACCTCCAGCACCAGCAGCACCTCCAGTACCTCCAGCACCTCCAGGACCTCCAGCACCAGCAGCACCTCCAGGATCTCCAGCACCAGCAGTACCTCCAGTACCTCCAGCACCAGTAGCTCCAGGTCCTCCGGTAGGAGCTCCGACGACACCAACACCAGAAGGACTCGCAGCACCCTAAGAGTCAGCACTCGAATTCGAAGCACCCCCAGAGGCAGCACCCTCGGTCTCAGCACTCGCAGGCTCAGTACCCTCAGTCGCAGCACCCTCAGGCCCAGTACCCTCAGTCCCAGCACCCCCAGGCTCAGTACCCTCAGTCCCAGCACCCCCAGGCTCAGTACCCTCAGTCCCAGCACCCCCAGGCTCAGTACCCTCAGTCTCTGCTCCAGTGTCCACAGCAGCAGGCTGCAGAGGCGGCGAAGACGGCCGTGGCGGGAAACCCGGGGGGGTCTCCAAGCGAGGAGTGCGGCGAGTGGTCGCCGTGTCGTCGGCGACGGCGTCACCCCCCTCAGGTGAGTCAGAGGAGTCAGAAGAGATCTCAACTGGCTCATCCAAGGGGGGTGGGTCTACCTGGGACACACCTGAGGGAGCAGGACCCTGTGGGAGAAGGGGGTCTACCGGGGGGGGGACTGGTACCAGGAAGAGAGGTGCGAGAGGGACCGGGTGGGACGCGTGCGGGTGAAGTCGGTAGTAACAGACCGACTCGTCAAAGGTGACATCCTGAGAGGACAGAACACGACGCGAGGCAGGGTGGTAGAACTGCCAGGGTGGAGCGTCGGTGGGGAAGCCCAGGAAGACACAGCGGAGAGTGCGAGGGGAGAGCTTGCTCGCTTTGGTATCGCGAACAAGGGAGAGCGCGCCCCAGACCCGAAACGACGACGCATCACCAGGCTGTCCCGTCCAACGGAGTGTGGGCGAGGTCTCTGGAGCAGAGACACGGGGCCAGAGGTTGAGCTGATGCGCGGCGTATCGGACCGCAAACGGCCACAGGAAATGGGGAGCAGCCGCATGGATCATGGAGGTACGAGCAACCTCCATGATCAGGCCAATGCGACGCTCAGCGATCCCATTTTGCTGCGGAGAGGCCGGAAGCGTGAACGACTGGCGGATGCCCTCATCCTGGCAGAACGTCTCAAGGACGCCAGAGGAGAACTCACCACCCCTGTCAGAGTGCAGACGCAGGACTGGGAAGTCCTGCTGAAAGCGCTCGTGCAGCTGGAGACGAGTAGCACGGATCCAGCGGATCAAGACACCACTGACATCCGCCTTGCGCCGCAAGGGGAAGACTGTGGTGTAGCGTGTGTAGTCGTCAACCACCAGCAGGAAGTAGCGCTCCTGGTCCGTTACCGACGGGGGCCGGGCCCCACACGTCCATGTGGAGAGTCTGCAGAGGAGCAGTGGTCGGAGGAAACTCGGAGGAGTGAGGAGCGGCGCGCTGCCGCCCCTCGACGCAAGGAAGGAACGGCGGCGCAAGTGAGCGCGGGAGGGGGGGCAGGGTCTCAGGGAGGCCAGTGACCAGGAGCCGGGAGTGCATGCGGCGCAGACGCTGCAGGGAGGGGTGACCAAGACGGTGGTGCCAGCGCTGAGTCTCGTGCGTGAGTACTCGGCACGAGCAAGACGCAGCTAACTGCCCTGACGCAGACGCTCGACTCGACGTAGCTACCTGACCTGACTCAGCCACCTGTGCAGACGCAGTGGTCAGTGTGTACAGACTAGACCCAGGCTGTCGAGTGAACGTAGCCAGGTGACGGCCAGTCCGGGAGCACGTACAGATCGCCACACGCTGCCCTCCAGGAATAAAGGTATCAACCCAGACATCCTGAATGGCAGCGTTGCTCACCAAGTTCGTCGAGAACGTGGGGAGGTGGAGACCTGACAAAGAGCCGGAGGGGACCGCTGGACAAGGGAGGACCGTGGAGGCTCTCGCAACCACTGGGCCCCCAGAGGGGTCAGCCAGGGAGACTGGGACAGGTGCTGTGAGTGGTGTGACTGTGGTGCAATCACGGAAGAAGCAACGTGACGCGCCGGAGTCAAGCGTGAACGTGTGCAAGACCTCAGCTGAGGCAGGACCTGTGGTAGTAGACGCACTAGCAACTAGAGCGTCGGTAGACTCACGGGCACCTAGAGCTGCAGCAGACTCACTAGCACCTGGAGTGGCAGCAGACTCACTAACACCTGGAGTGGCAGCAGACTGACTAACACCTGGAGTGGCAGCAGACTCACTAACACCAAGAGCAGCGGTCTTAACATAACGATAACCTCCACCACCAGGATGACCTCGCTGAATAACCCACTCACGAAGCTGCTGAGGGGTGGGGTCGTCCGGGAGAAGCAGTGCCCGCTGCTGTCCACCCCTGGCCGCAGCGACTGCCGCGGAAGTGGCCATGACAGACAGTGACTGTCAGGAGTAGGTCCAGCACCTCCAGCTCCTACAGCGCCAGCAGCACCTCCTACACTCCCAGCAGCACCTCCTCCACTCCCAGTAGCACAAGTAGCAGCAGCAGCAGTAGTAACAGCAGCAGGGCGGTTCGGTGGGGGTGGGAGGCCGCACCTCCACCACTCCCAGCAGTACTCCCTCCATTAGCAGCAGTAGCAGGGCGGCTCGGGCAGCAGCAGCAGCAGCAGTAGCACTAGCTGTAGCAAGTGCAGTAGTAGGAGCTGCAGCAGTAGCACTAGCTGTATCAAGTGAAGTAGTAGGAGCTGCAGCAGTAGTACTAGCTGTACCAAGTGAAGTAGTAGGAGCTGCAGCAGTAGCTTCAGTCAGGAGCAGCTGCAGTAAGTGCTGGAGTAGGAGCTGCAGCAGTAGCACTAGCTGTAGCAGAAGTAGCTTCAGTCAGTACCAGCTGTACCAAGTGCAGTAGTAGGAGCTGCAGCAGTAGCACTAGCTGTAGCTGGAGTAGCTTCAGTCAATAGTAGCTGTAGCAAGTGCTGGAGTAGGAGCTGCAGCAGTAGCACTAGCTGTAGCAGCCGTAGCTTCAGTCAGTAGCAGCTGTAGCAAGTGCCGTAGTAGCAGCAGCAGCAGTAGCACTAGCTGTAGCAGCACTAGCTTCAGTAGCAGCAGCAGTGAGTAGCGCTAGCTGTAACAGGAGTAGCGTCAGTAGCAGCAGCAGTGAGTAGCGCTAGCTGTAGCAGCAGTAGCTTCAGTAGCAGCAGCAGTGAGTAGCACTAGCTGTAGCAGCACTAGCTTCAGTAGCAGCAGCAGTGAGTAGCACTAGCTGTAGCAGCACTAGCTTCAGTAGCAGCAGCAGTGAGTAGCACTAGCTGTAGCAGCAGTAGCGTCAGTAGCAGCAGCAGTGACAGCTCGGGCTGGGCAGCGCGTAGTAGCAGTAGGCGCGCGTGGGCTGTGGGCGTGCAAACCAGGGGCGCGCAACAGGTGCGTGCGGGGCGGCACTACGAGGAGCGCGCATCAGGTGCGTGCTAGGGGCTGGCGGGCAGCGTGAGTGGCGCGCGCAGCAGCAGGAACGAGGGGGGGACCGGGCGTAGGGGCTGACGGGCCGCGCGAGAGGCTCACGGGGCAGCTAGGGCTCGGTCAGGGGGGTCGCACGTGACTAGGAACAGAAAATCGCGTCTAGGCAGAAAAGGGAACCGTCTCGCCTAGGGCATGTTTTCGCATTTCGCGTTTCTCCTAGGGGCGCGACTCGGGCAGCAGGTCGAAATAGTAGTGGTGGGCCCTTTTAAAATTTCGGTCCTAAGGAGCATTGTGCTCTTAATACCATGTTAGAGTTACTAGCTAGATGAGTGAGTTCGATTAGGTAAGGGGGGGGTACAAGGACTATCGAGAGAGATTGTTGTACCCTCTAAGGAAAGAACCCTACACAACCTAGAGTGAAATAAGCAGAACAATATGTTTTGACACTCCCACCATCGCATTTCCTCCCTGCTCACCCTCTGCTTCCTCTGCTGCCTCCCTCCGCCTCTTGCCCTTCCACCATCGCATCTCCTCCCTCCTCACCCTCTGCCTCTTCCCCTCCTTCCTCCTCTCCCTCATCAACCGCCTCTCCCTCCACCCAATCCTCCTCGCCTGCCCTTGCAAAAATCCCCCTCCTGTCTCGCTCTGAGAGCAAAGGGCACTCGCAGATATCATACACGCGCAACGTCGGCAATTGCCGGATAGAAGGCGGCAGCCGAGTCAGATTCTTGCATTCAACCACCCGCAGCACCTGCAGCTTAGGCAGCTTAGAGAACCACTCTGGCAAGCTGCGGACCTGCTTCAGTCCCAGGAGCACCAATTCTTCAAGGGAAGACAGCTTCCAGAAACTACATGGGAACGTCGAGATTCCGAGCTTAGTGAGGGTGCACGATTGCAACTTGGACAGATTGGCGAAGGATTCTGGCAGCTGCATCAGCTTGTGGCAGTCAATAATTTCCAGCGTCTCAAGCTTCGTCAGCTGCCCAAAAGACTCGGGCAGCTGCCGTATTGTGATGAGGTGAACCAGCTTTAAGATCCGCAGCCCTGAGAGCCCTCCAAAGCTGTCAGGCAGCGCCTCCAACCGCATGACCGAATCAATCCGGAGGGTTTTCAAGCGCGAGAGTTGACCAATGGTTTCAGGGAGAGATTCAAGGCTGTACATCTCTAGAAGCTTCAGCTTCGTTAAAGAGGATAGCAGGCCAAGGGCCGGACTAAGGGTATAGAAAGAGAGAGACTTCAATTTGAGACTATGGAGGGATGGAAGCAATGCCCTACTGGTGCTGCTGCTGGTGGCGCTGCTGTTGGAGACCGCCACATAACCCCAGTCAGTGCGTTTAAGCACTATCTCATCCCCTAGCAGTGCGCCAACCCCACCACATCCCCGCACCTCCAACACCTGCAGTCGGGGCAGCCTAACAAGCGACACAGGGAGATGCTTCAAGCCTTTCATCCGTGTGATCTTGACCACCTGGAGCGCCTCCAGCCGTTCGATCCCCTCAGGAAAGACTGTTATTTTAGGGCAATTGTTCAATTCCAGGCTGGTGAGCAAGGAGACAGGAAGGGCAGATAAGCGAGGCATGTCTTGGAAAACCAACTCCTTGAGGCTTGTTAAGCAACCGAAGCCATCTAGAAGAGTGCCTTTGAGGCGTATGGCTTCCATAACCTTAAGGGTTTCGAGAGCCGTCAGGCGGGAGAGGGATGGGAGGGAGGTGGGTGAGAGCCGCACAGTATTTTAAATGAAGATACCGCAAGCGGTGCAGACCGTTCCCCATGTCACCTGGCAGCACCTTGATCTCTGGACCATTTATAATCTCCAGGTGCTCGAGAGAAGATAATTGGGATAGGGAGTCCGGGAGCTGCTGCAGCCGCCTACACTCCACTATTTTCAGCTCCCGGAGAACTGTCAGCTGCCCGAGGGATTCGGGCAGGTGCGTGAGATGATGGAGGTTGTTCAGGTGCAGCTTTTCCAGAGCAATCAGCTGACCGAACTCCTCGGGCAGAGACGCCAAGCTCCAGATATTATTGAGGGAAAGCTCCTGCAGTGTAGTAACCAGAGCGATGGAATCAGGAAGGGTTGTGCGACTCATCAGGTCCAGCACGAGTATTTGTAGCTGCGACAACCGTCCAAACTCGTCAGGCAGAACTGAAAGGTAGGACGTGTTAAGGGTGAGACTGGTGAGTGAAGGCAGGCGGAAGAGAGACTCGGGCAGAGACGTGATATCGCTGCATGACTTGATAACCAGAGTCTTGAGACGCCACAGATGCTCAAGAGACTCGATTAGGTCGCGAAATCCCGTGACTTCTTCCATAATGAGGGTTTCGAGCCTCCGCAGTCGAGGAAAATTGATGGGCGACGGGAGAAGGAACTTGCAGCGTCGAAGCTCCAGGACGGCGAGAGAAGAAAGCTTGGTGAAAGCGGCAGGTAGTTGCACCGTCGAGCAGTGCACCATGGAGAGAAGGCTCAGACTGGCAAGTTCACCGAAGGATTCTGGAAACGTCTGGGAGCCGAAACAGATCAACTTGAGCGACGTTAAGGAAACCAGATTGCCGAAATTTCGAGGCAAGGACTGGAGACTGAAAGAGTTCAGCACGAGGCTTCTGAGAGACTGCAACGAAGTAAAGGTGTCGGGAAGCCGAGTGAAGCTTGCCCTGAGGTTTAAGTTTCTGAGCAATCTGAGTCGGTCGATTGACAGAGGAAGGCTAGCACGTGCGGAGCACTCTAAATAGAGATCTTCTAGCCGAGTACACTTCTCAAAAAGGAACTTCAGGCCCTCCTCACTTACGCCTGATTGACTGTATTCACGTCCCATCGATTCAACACGAAGCTCGGTCAGATGCGGACACACGTCAGCGAGGCGAGAGAACAGAAGATTCGAGCATGAGGTGAGGCTGCTAGAGGAAAGAATGAGCTTTCTGAGGTTAGGGAACGACGACAGGAGTTGAACGAGCTGACGCGGATCCATGAGGAGGTCGTAGGGCAAGTGGAGCTCATGTTGCAAGCGGTGCGCAATGTGATGCCATTGCTTGCTAACAAGTGCGTGCTGCAGCTGACCATCAGGTCGAACCAGAAAACACAGAATCTGAGACAGCAGCTCCTCCGGCAACCGCTGAATAGGTGATCCGACTGGCATCTTGAAATCAGGGACTAACAAGAGACTAATGGCTGATCATCTAGATTAGTCTGCCGTTTCTATAAGATAGCACCGCGAACAAGCTAGACTATTGAGACTGAAGGACGCTAGAGCAGTCAGATGACAAGAAGTGCGTGAGGATCAGCGGATGCATTCCAGTCTCAGCAAGGACCCTTGAGCTAGGGTAAATTCTTGGCTCGTGTCTGACATGAGGTCAGACACGAAGTGAAGTTGAGGAAGACCCGAAGTGACCTGGAACTCTGGCAAATCAATGTTCGGAAGACCCGAAGTGGGCCACTTCGGGTCTTCCGAACCTCCATCCAAACCTCCACTTTGTGTCTGACACGAGGTAGGGATGTACCCTTAGTGGCACCGCAATGCACCGCTAGTTTTACCAAACCGTTCCCGCCAAACAGTTGCACGAACAAACGTTTTGCGAAAAACAGACGGCGATGCAAATCGCGACCCCGCATACTGTTACTCTTGGCTCTGCGAGCGAGCTTCGTCGCCTCCCCCAGATAGTGACCAGACCATGCCCGTTTGTGGGTGCGGACACAATAGTAGCTCAATATTCGTTTATGCAGGCACTAACATACCGTATTACCCGCATATAAGCGCTGGTGCACTTACAATAAAGCATATTTTTTTTTGAGAGTGCAGGGCCTGGGGAAGACGTGCTTGTATTCTGCGACTATAAATGATTCTACAGTGAAGCCCGAATATGTAATTTGAGTGTGCTTATACCTGCCCGAAGATACAAGGTTCCATTCAATGTGAAACAAGAAAATACAAATTGAAATCAGTACAAGGGCGATTGCTCTTACCAGGCTGCAGTTGTATCATGTAGTGTCAAGACAGGTAACACTACACACTACAATCAGCCTTGATTCGACATCCAAGTCAGTATAGGGCTAGTGCAAAAACACTGGACCACAGCAAAAGCACTCCTTGGAATTTACTCCTGAATATTTCTGGACGAAAACAGGCCTGGTTGCAGCCGGCGTTGTTACACATACTCAAAGCCGAAGGGAAGCCTAGGCCTGAAAGGAAAATACGATAGAATTACTCTCAGTTTATTTGAACAGAACTCAGACGCAGCAACAGCATAAGGTATACAGAATGTTGAGACAAAAAGAAACCCACCTGCAAAGCAGCAGCAGCGACTCAAGCAAGAGCTAGATGCGTGTTCAAGCGGCGGTCTTGGCAGCGGCGCGCGCCTTGCGCATTTCCTCGACGATGGAGAGCTTGATGCCGCGGCCCTTTGGCAGCGAGACCCAGGGCTTGGCGCCTTGGCCGATGAGGAACACGTTGGTGAGGCGCGTGGCGAACTGGTGGCCCGCCGCGTCCTTGATGTGGCAGATGTCAAAGCTGCCCTTGTGCCGCTCCCTGTGCTCCATCACCCCCACTCGTCCCCTGTTGCGCCCACCTGCGCCGTTCCGAGACAGAAGGAATCAATAGGGAGGAGGGAAAGGAGAGGGTAAGGGACCATGTGGACAGAAAAGGTGGGTGAAGGACGTAACTGTGCGGCCTATGCTAAGTAGCAGCAATCAACCGTGAATGTGCACCATGTGAACCCCAATCCGTGGTTCACCCGTAGCAACACATTCAGCAGCACCTCTCCTAGCAGTGCGCTCACCGGTGACCATGCAGATAGCACCTGCCCCTGCAGCCAGGCTCACCAGTGACCATGGACCACCTCCCCCTGCGGCGGCTCACCGGTGACCATGCAGACAGCACCTCCCCCTGCCAGTGGGGTCACCAGTGACCATGCAGATGTCACCTCCCCCTGTGCGCCTCTCATCGGTGACCATGCAGAGGTTACCTCCACCTGCCCCCATAATGTCCTCGCCGGTGACCATGCAGATAACACCTACGGGTGACCACACAGATGTCACCTCCCCCAGCCCCCATGTACCTACTGGTGACAATGCCGAGGTTGCCTTTCAACTCACCGGTGACCATGCAGATGTCAGCTCCCCCAGCCCCCATGTCCTCACCGGTGACCATGCAGATGTCACCTCCCCCAGCCCCTATCAGCCCTCACCGTTGACCATGCAGAGGTTGCCTCCCCCAGCCCCATGGACCTACCAGTGACCATGCAGAGGTTGCCGATGTCGAAGTGGATGTGCTCGACGACCTTGCCGCTCTCCAGGTCCAGCTTCACCGTGTCGTTCACCTTGATCACCGGGTCGGGGTACCGGATCGTGCGCCCGTCGTTCGTCACGATGTACGGAATGCCGCGGTCGCCCACGCGCTGCGCGCGCACGCGGCACAGCTTGTACTGCGCACAAAAGCGGGAGCGGCGGGAGGAAAGGGGGGAAATGAGCGGGGAGGGTGAGGGACGAGTGGAGTGGCAACGCAAACGGGAAGACTAAAGATGACTACTACACGGGGATCGGAAATGAGAATGTCGTGCAGATGAGTGCACATGAAAAGAGCAGGCTTGGTACTCGGCTACCGCAACCAACGTGGCACGCCGACAGAACAGGCTCTTTCTCACACCCGGCTGTGGCACCACCACTCGTTCCAAGCACCTGACCAAACTATCCGAAATGCTCCCGGTCCTTCCCTTCCATTCCCTTCAATCCCCCAATGTATTTCGTTGCAGACCCTCTCCGCAGGCAGGGTGGATGGGTTTACCTTGGCCTCCTCGGGCGTGACGCGGTGCAGAGTGAAGCGGCCCTTGCCGTCGTACAGCAGACGGAAGTTCTCGTCCGTCTTGGCGATCGACACCACGTCTGCCCGACACGCAAGCACACACACACGCAACGGAACGGGATGGGAACGGGAAAGGGAACGAGAAAGTTTTAGATCAAGAGTGGTGATGACCAACCGTCCTTCATCGAAGCAATTTTGGCGAATAACGACACGTTGACAGTTGAAAACAGAAACATAAGTCCATGTGCTGCGGAATGTGGGATGTTGGAGGCCAATGGAGCAGGCAGAGCCACGGACGCACGCAAACAGGGGCGGCGGACTCTGCTGCAACGTAACCTCTCAGTCCATGTGCCAGGAATGTAACGGGCGTTGCACTGCCGGCACCCGCTCGGTCACACCGCCGCCTGCCGTTACAGCAGCCGGCGAGCGACCGAGCGAGCGAAGGTGCGCGCCCTGACTAGTCCTGGACGAGAGTCCGTCTCGCAAGCACCACGAGATAGGGAGAGGAAGTCCGAGAGGAAAGAGCTCAGCGGCGGGGCGGCACGCACCCATGAAGCCGGCGGGGAAGGTTTTGTCGGTGCGGATCTTGCCGTCGACGGCGATGAGGCGCTGCATGACGATGGCGTTCACCTCGCGGTACGTCAGCGCGTACTTGAGCCGGTTGCGCAGAATCACCGCCAGCGGCAGGCACTCGCGCTCCTTGTGCGGCCCGGGGGACGGCTTCGGGGCCTGATGCGCACACGCGGAGAATGGAACAGGCGGGGGATAATCAGCAAGTGGATAAGACAAGTAAGAGAATTCTCCGAAACAGAGACAATGGAATGGCACACGGGACAAGCGAGGGTGGGCTGGAATCACGAAAGGAGAAGACTGAAATCAGGCGTGATGGACGAGACATGGGCGACAGGGGAAGGATCTTACGAAGGCTCCCCCGAGCTTGTCGAGCATCCAGTGCCGCGGGGCATTGAGCCTCTTCAAGTGTTTCTTCAATCCTCGAGCCTGCAGCAGCACACGCGCAACGACTGTGAGATGGAGCGCGGGGAGAACGTAACAAGGACTGAGATAATAATCTATGCAGACGCACCATTGTTGTGGAAAAGGGAATTCAAGTGAAGAAAGCAGCCGGGGAAAAAGGGGGCAGGAAGGCACTGCGAGTGTGGGGGAGGAAGCGATCGGATTGGGTCGGTGAGCCTGGTGGTTCACCACCCACTGCTAAGGCAAACCCTAGTTCTGTGCGATGGATACCAGGCATCTTCTGAGCTGTAAAGCGCCATGATTGTATATTTACCTACACTAAAGCAATATAGCCTTTACGAGTGAGATTCAGTCAGCAAGTGAGGGCATGTTAATCTGCACCTTTACCGTAAAATCCCGGTTCAAAGCCCCGTGGGTCTTATCAATAAACATGTAAAAAGGGTGAGGAATGACAATAGGAATGGCAAAAAACTATAAGACCCCTAGACCGTTATACATGACATAACAAATTGTATAAATCGGGGGTGGTTTTTTTTTGTCTAAAAACGCGGATTTCTATCCGAACATTCTCAAACTTCGACTTCGCCCACACGGCACCATTCTGCCGCATGTGGGTGGCTGAAGTTGCACGGCTGGCGTGTCGCCATGCCTCTTGACTGTCAACCCGGTTAGTCACTTGAATGGGGATCTGCTGTGGGGAACGGTCGAGGCTCATCACGTGCTTCCCCACCATAGTGCCAAGGATTGTGTAGTGCAACCCTTGTCCACCCTCTGTGCATGTCTCCTCCCTGCCCGTTTCCAGAGGGGGGTAGTCAGGGAGCCGGGCTTTCATTCTCAATCTTATTCTCTACTTCAAATTCTAGACTCTCGAGTTGCCATGGCGTCCATCCCTCTCCCGTACTCCGTTCCAGAGCCCTTTTCGTAGGGAGCCATGTCGGCTCAGGACCTGTTGGTGAAGATGCGGGCAGTTAGTGTCAAATGTTATATTGCATACTAGTCTGCAGTGGGGCACTCATTAGGTGTCAAATTGTATTTGTTTTCTGTAGGCTGTAGTGGGCCACATTCCTATGTTCCTATTCTGACATGGTATTCAGAGCGGATCCATCCTCCGTAGGACCGCTCCGTTAGGGCCCACCACTATTTTCGACCTGCCCGAACTGCCCGAACTGCCCGTACTGCCCTGCCCGAACAGCGTTCCTCACGCTGCCCTGCCTGCGCGGCCCCACGTGCACTGCCTTGCCCGTCGCGCTGCCCGCTTGCTGCCTAGCGCGCGACCCGCACGCTGCCCTGCTCGTGCTCTGCCCTGCCCGTCGCGTTGCACGCTTGCTGCCTAGCGCGCGACCCGCACGCTGCCCTGCTCTCGCTCTGCCCTGCTGTGCCCTGCAGCCCGTGCGCCGCTCTGCCCTGCAGCCCGCGCGCCGCCCTGCCCTGCAGCCCGCGCGTCGCCCTGCCCTGCAGCTAGCGCGCCGCCCTGCCCTGCAGCCCGCGCGTCGCCCTGCCCTGCAGTTTGCGCGCCACCCTGCCCTGCAGCCCGCGCGCCGTCCTGCCCTGCAGCCCGCGCGCCGTCCTGCCCTGCAGCCCGCGCGCCGCCCTGCCCTGCAGCCCGCGCGCCGCCCTGCCCTGCAGCCCGCGCGTCGCCCTGCCCTGCAGCTTGCGCGACGCCCTGCCCTGCAGCCCGCGCGTCGCCCTGCCTTGCAGCTTGCGCGACGCCCTGCCGTGCTGCCCGCGCGCCGCCCTGCCGTGCAGCTTGCGCGCCGCCCTGCCCTGCAGCCCGCACGCCGCCCTGCCATGCAGCCCGCGCGCCGCCCTGCCCTGCAGCCCGCGCGCCGCCCTGCCTGCGCGCTGCCTTAGCTGCCAGCACGCTGCTCTAGTTGCCCACGCTCTGCCCTCGCCACTACACTGCCTGTCATGGCAACGCCACTGGTCTTAGCGTTTGACGCCGACGGACTCCCGTACCGGTTCGACTTCTGGCTTATGTGCCTGCGCTCGCATCTCCGGTGTTACATCAGAGATGGCGTCTCCCTACTCGGGCACACGTCGGGGTCACTTCCGGCCCCCACGACTCCCACTGAGTCTGCTGCTGACACTGACGAGGACGTGCAGAGGCGGTACCGGGCAGACAGCCTCGCCTACAGACAGTGGACGGAACGCGACGTTGTTGCCCAGCGTGCCGTCCGATCTCTCCTGCCGGTCGACCAGAGGGACCAGTTTCGACAGGTGACGTCGGCCCAGGCTTTGTTCGACGCTGTTGTTAGACACTACTCCTCCCTCTCTCCTGCCACCCAGCCTCTACAGCAGGGGCAACCGAGTCAGTCGGAGACCCCCTCGCCGCAGCAGCTTAGGGAGTGTTTTTCTCAGCGACGCGTCCCTGGTAGTGTAGAGGCTTCTAGTCTAGGTGCCAGTGAGCCTAGTAGCACTGTTACAGCACCTGCGGAGGCTTTACACACCTTCACGCTTGACTCAGGCGCGACTCGCTGCTTCTTCCGCGACTGCACCACAGTCACACCGCTCACTGCACCTGTCCCGGTCAGTCTCGCTGACCCCTCTGGGGGCCCAGTCGTAGCACGTGCCTCCACCGTTCTCCCTTGTCCGGCAGCCCCCTCATGCTCCCTCACAGGTTTCCACCTCCCCTCGTTCTCTAAGAACTTGGTGAGTAACGCTGTCCTCTAGGACCAGTTTGTCACTGTGACTACTCCTGGGGGTGAGCTTGTGGCGATCTGTACGGACTCACGCACTGGCGAGCACCTCGCCAATTTCACTCGGAGCCCTGGGTCTGGCCTGTACACACTGACCACTGAGTCCGCACAGGTAGCTGCGTCGGGTCAGGTAGCTGCGTTGGGTCCGTTCACTGCGTCTTGTTCGTGCCGGCTACTCTCGCACTTGACTCTCCTCTGGCACTACCGTCTTGGTCACCCCTCCCTGCCGCGCTTGCGTGGCATGCACTCTCGTCTCCTTGTCTCTGGCCTCCCCAGGTCCCTGCCCCCGCTCTCGCGCTCGCTTGCACCACCGTGCCTTCCCTGTGTCGAGGGGCGGCAGCGCGCCGCTCCTCACTCCTCCCCGTTTCTGCCGACCACTACTCCTCTGCAGACTCTCCACATGGACGTGTGGGGCCCAGCCTGCGTCCGTGGACAGGACCAGGAGCGCTAATTTCTGCTGGTTGTTGACGACTATACGCGCTACACCACGGTCTTCCCCTTGCGGAGCAAGGCGGATGTCCGAGGTGTTTTGATCGACTGGATCGTCGTTGTTCGTCGCCAGCTGAGCGCTCGGTTTGAGCAGGACCTCCAGGTCCTGCGACTGCACTCTGACAGAGGCGGTGAGTTTTCCTCCGACCTCCTTCGGGACTTTTGTCGTACGAAGGGCATCCGCCAGACGTTCACGCTTCCGGCCTCTCCACAACAGAATGGGATTGCTGAGCGTCGCATTGGCTTAGTCATGGACGTTGCTCGCACCTCCATGATCCATGCGGCTGCTCCCCATTTTCTATGGCCGTTTGCGGTCCGATACGCCGCGCATCAGCTCAACCTCTGGCCCCGTGTCTCTGTGCCGGAGACCTCGCCTACACTGCGTTGGACGGGGGAGGTTGGCGATGCGTCGGCGTTTCGGGTCTGGGGCGTGCTCTCCCTTGTTCGCGATACCACCGTGAGCAAGCTCTCTCCTCGCACTCGCCGCTGCGTCTTCCTTGGCTTCCCCACCGACTGTTGGTGCAACCCTACGGTTTGCATTCGGCTTGTTGTCCGTGTGCGTGCATGCGTGTGTGCATGGAATGGTATGAGGGCATGAAATAATATATATTTCATGTTTACAATAGTGTGTGTATGATGAAGCATGATTTTGAATGTGTGCGTCGAGTCAATAGCGAGTTATCGCTAGTCGCGTGTCACGTCGTCGTTTGCGTGTCGTGTGCGGTTTTCTATTTTGTCGTGTGTGGAACGTTCGGCGTGTCGCAGGTGTGCGCAGCAGACTTCCAAGAACTCAAGGAAGAATTTACCTTGAAGAACCAGAGCCTTGGTTTCAAGATTCAAGTTATTTCGAAGCTCTCCAAAAGGGTAAACTTTAAGATAGTGAGAATAGTTGCATTACTTTGTGTAGTGTAACATTTCTCTTGGTGTAGGCCCTTGTGGAGGGTAGTTTCGAGACCCTTCGTGGTTGGGGACAGTGTGGCACTGTTCCACATCACTGTACCTCGGCTCTTGGGGTTTGTAGGAGCTGGGAGTCATTCCCAACTCGTAACTCTTCCTATCTTGTGTTCTAAGACTATAGTGGCTGCCATAGTACCGTTCGTTCAAACTGACGCTGTGTCGTCAATTCTTTATGAAATCGTGCAATCTAAATTGCTTATTGTAGGCGACGTCAAGACGCTCTAGATCCAATTTGAATCAAGTCATTTGCAGCTGTGAGCAGAACGCTATCAACGTTTGAAGCCGCTGTGCAGAAATCCGTCTGTGCACTCTATCTTTCGTTTTAGGCACATTCAAGGCTATTGTGACTATAACAAGTGGTATCAGAGCCCCTTGGAGCAGTTTCGACAATAGATGGACCTGAGGAAAGGGGTGGCAGAGTTGCTGGTGGCAGTGGAGAAGCCCAAGCTCAAGGCCAACCCCGTGATTCAGCCATGGCGCCCATGCAACCAAGTCTTGGCCCACCTAGGGATGAGCCTAGGGTGTTTGGGCTTGACAAGTTCAACGGTGACAACTTTGCTGAATGGTCCTTCAAGATGGAGAACATCTTTGACCACTATGACCTGCTGGAGGTGATGGAAGGAACGGAGAAGCGCCCCGAGAACGACCCGGAGAAGAGCCCGTGGGTGCGGAAGAGCGCACAAGGTTATCTCCTACTTGGGCAAGCGTTGGGGAGCAGCCAGATCCGTCACATCAAACCATTCCAGCGTGAACCAGAGAAGGGACCAAAGGCATGGGCTGCTCTCAAGGGTGTACATGCTCCTGCAACAGCGGCGGTAGCGGTGGTGTTGGAACGGCAAATGGCGGCACTACGAATTGAAGAAGACGAAGCGGTTGAAGAAGGGGTGCAGAAATTCTTCGACTTGTTGACGCGGCTTGAGGGAGCTGATTTGAACTACAGTGAGCTCCAAAAGAAGACCAAGTTGCTGGCCTTACTCCCAGAGTCATGGTCCTCTCTCATCATCAACCTCAA
Source organism: Closterium sp. Naga37s-1 (assembly GCA_947471745.1). Classification (NCBI taxonomy): domain Eukaryota; kingdom Viridiplantae; phylum Streptophyta; class Zygnematophyceae; order Desmidiales; family Closteriaceae; genus Closterium; species Closterium sp. Naga37s-1. The sequence continues at coordinate 783,316 of CANJKZ010000139.1, read as the reverse complement.
TCGTGACTTGCCCCACCTCTCGCTCGAAGACGTGAAGCGAGCGATCCTTCAAGAGGATTTCCGTCGCCGTGAGTTGGCGAGTGCGGATGGCGCCGGGGCAGCAAGCATCGGCCGTGGATATGGCCGTGGAAAGGGCAGAGGACGAGGAGGAGGAAGGTTTGGAGGCAGCAACTTCAACGGAGGCCGCGGGAGTAGCGGATACGGCAATGACAACAAGAACAACGGACGCGGTCGCGGACGGTTCGACGGCGAGTGTCATTTTTGCCACAAGAGCGGACACATGTGGCGCGATTGCTACAAACTCCCTGATGGATGGACTCCTGCTCAAGGCCAAGAGGGTAGAGGAGCAGGAGGAGGGAGAGGAAGAGGCCGTGGAGGCCGTGGCGGTCGCGGAGGTGGTGCTGCAAGTATGAAGAGTGCCGGCAACGAGAGCGAGTCGAGGGACGATCGCTTCCCGGGTCAATTCTTCTTCGTGTCCACGCAAGCACCGGCTGGTCCAGAGAATGATGAAAGCTTTGAGGAGCCAGCAGCTGTGGGGAAGGTGACCCTACACTCCCTGGACTATTGGGTGATCGATAGCGGCGCTACCTATAGCATGACACCTCGTGCGGACTTGCTCACCGAACTTGAGCCGTCACCGGTGAAGCATGTGACATCGGCTTTGGGGCAGCGAGCAGAGGTGAAAGGCATGGGCAAGGCCATGTTCAAGGGTGCTGATGGGAAGATGGTGGGCCTCAAGAACGTGCTTTGGGTGCCCAACCTTGCTGCCAACCTGATTTCCGTGCGGCGGTTGCAAAAGGCCGGCATGGACACGAGCTCGAAGGGAGCTAAGACCTACACCGCGAGGCTTGGCGAGCGGATTCTTTGGGACCTTCACGAGGATAGGGATGTCTACAACGAGATGTGGCAAATCCTTGTGGTCCCCATGCCTAAGGAGAGGCAAGTGGCAGCAAGCATCAGCACCAAGGGTGAAGCGGTTGGTAGCGGCGATGGCGCGAACGGTCGCGCTAAGGAGATAAAGTCCAAGAAGTGCAATCTTGGAGGGACCAGCAAGCTCGGTGAACATGAGGAGAGTGGTGCAGCAGCTCAGAAGCAGCACAAGGGTGAGGAGAACCCCAAGGCAGCAGCGGAGGAGGAGTACGGAGAGAACATGTGGGGCACTTGCGAGTGCGGCATTCTCCAATCCGACTTCGGCTACGGGGGAGTGTGATTGGCTCACCTTGCATCGGCGAATGGGGCATGTGGCCCTGCCCATCTTGCAGCAGCTAGTGAAGAATGAGATGGTTGCTGACATACGTGTGAAGGGGGAGCCCGATGAGGTACTTGGCTGCCCGACGTGCATGCAAGCCAAGTTCACCCGTTTCCCGTTCTCTAGTTCGGAGGCAACGGCTAAGGCACCACTTGATGAGGTGGTGATGGACGTGGTGGGCCCCCTGAAGCTTGGAGCTGCTGGAGCTGAGTACTTTCTCACCATTGTGGACGTCTACACTCGCATGACTTGGGTGTACGTGCTGTCCAAGAAGAGTGACGTGGCTGAAACGGTGAAGACCGATTGGTTGCCGATGGTGGAGCGGCAACAAGACCGGCTAGTGAAGGCAATCCGCACCGATCGAGGGGGAGAGTTCTTGAGCAAGGAGTTTGGATTGTGGCTGAAGAAGAATGGCATAAGGCACTCCCTTACCATGCCATACTCCCCTGCAATGAACGGCATCGCCGAGCGAGCGAACTTGACAATCACGGAGACGGCGCGCGGGTTGCTCATTGAAGCCGGGCTACCCGAATATTTCTGGCCTGATGCGGTGCGGAGTGCATGTGTGGCCAAGAACAGAGCTTTGACTCATGTGTGAGCAGACAAATGGGTGCCCTATGTGGAGTGGATTGGAAGGAAGCCAAAGGTGGATATGCTTCGGGTGTTCGGGTGCATGTGCATGGCGCTCGTGCCTAAGCATCTTCGGCACAACAAGCTCGGTGCCAAGGCGATATGGGCTGTGCACTTGGGCATGGCTCAAAACAGCAAGGGGTGGCTTCTTTGGGACCCATTCACCAAGAAATTCTTGGTGAGCAGGGACTGCAAATTCATGGAGAATCTGATGTACAAGGATTGGAAGGCGGAGAATGAGGCGAAGATAGGCGTGCGGTTGGGGGACGTGAAGAGTTCCGGTTTGGAGCATGTGGAGCTGCCCTTGGAGCTGAGCAGCGGCAGCACCACCACAAGGCAATCTTCCCTTGTGAATGGGGGAGAGGAGGCCAAGGATGCAGAGGAAGAAGAGGAGGAGGTTCAGCAAGTGAGCGAGCGTGCACCGACACTTCCTTCTCGCACTACGAGTGCTCCACGGATCTGAGTCACCCCGCAGCAACGCCAAGGCCTTCATGTCCCTGCAGCTGAGGAAGAAGGAAGGGGCAAAAGGAGAATCCAAGCCCCAAATAGGCTGACCTATGAGGCACTGGGAAAGCCAGCCAAGTCAGCCTTGGCCGGAGCGGCACTTATAGTTGGAGAAGACGAGGAGAGTGACTACGAGGAGTGTGCCTTCGCGTTCTTCTCTCCGGTGGAGATGCCGGGGGAACTAGCAACTCTCAAGGAGGCCTTGGAGAGTAGTGATGCTGAGGAGTGGAAGAAGGCAATGGAGAGTGAGCTGAAGAGCATTGAGGAGAACGGCACATGGGAATTGGTGGAGCTACCGGAGGGGCGTAAGGCGATTACGTCCAAGTGGCTCTTCAAGATCAAGTCCGACGCCGACGGCAAGATCGAGCGCTACAAGTCTAGGCTTGTGGCGAAGGGGTACCAGCAGAAGGAGAAGGTGGACTATAAGGAGTTGTTTGCTCCTGTGGTGAAGCCGACGACGCTGCTAACCCTACTCGCGGGAGCTGCCATCAAAGGATGGGTGGTGAAACAAATGGATGTCACAACTGTTAGAGACTAAGGACGGAGTCTATGAAGATTAGGTGCCTAAATTTCTCAAAATCGTTGGTCCCTATTTCTGGACAGAATAGTTGCGCTCACAAGAAACGCCGTCGACGAAAAGTGCACAGTCAAAACTTCACTAAACTCATATATGTTGTAGCCCTACTCCGTGGCTACAATTCCCAAGTTAAAACGTATCAAGAGGTGAAGTAAATCTCGACTTATCAATTTCGGCGCACAGGGGGGTATGCTGCCATAAGAACTTAACTCAATCACAAAGTTCACACAAGTTCACACAAGAGAATTAGAGTAGCACTAAACCAGGTGGAAGGGATAAGGAGGACGAGAGGGAAGGTCCCAAGAGAGTCCCCAACCAAGGAAACCCCATGCCATACAGTTCCCTTCCCCATAGGCAACCCAACTTTGACCTTTGTCACTATCCCAACCTCCACAATCCACCTCAACCCAACTTGGCCACACTTGCCAACCTGGTTTGGTTTCTCCCAACCATTTGGCAGCAACTACAGTAGAAAAGACGAATTTCCCAACCCCCAAAAGTCTGTACCCCATATTGAGTCAACCCCACAACTTCCCATAGTCACCACAACCAAATATCAGAAGCATACGAACTCCAACGTTCGTAACTTTCTAGTTCGTGCTCCGATTGAAGCGATACTTGGTTCCTCGGAAAGCTCTTGAGCAGAGGAGTCACTTCAGATAACTGCTCAAGCCAAATAACATTCACACACACACTCAGAAAAACCAAACCGCACAAAACACAAATTCTTGCACACACTCACAACACGCATGCAACGCACGAACATATGATGGGAGGCAGACAGACGTGAATGCGAATGGTAGCATCACTCAACAAACTCCCCCTCTGGCTGCCAACCATCATCCCACATGCCATAGCTCAAGCATGCATCCTCAATTCACACTCATCCCAGCAAGCTTCATGCCCTTCCAATGCTCAGATTCAGCCAGGCGCTTGGTGAGAATGTCAGCCGCCTGCTGATGGGTCTTCACAATCTCCAGCCGCACCTCCTTGTCCAGGAGCCTCCTCACCCAGTGCCACTTAGGCCTGATGTGTTTGGTCAGCCCATGAAGACAAGCATTCTTCGCTAGCTTCACCGCCGACTCATTGTCACAGAAAATCACAGTCGGCTCCCTCTGACCAACTCCAATCTCCTCCAAAAAACGCCTCAGCCACACCACCTCCTTTGCCCCATGATGCAGGGCCATGTACTCTGTCTCACACGAGGACTGCCCCACCTCATTCTGCTTCTTACTGCGCCAGCTCACTGCACCACCTCCGAACAGGCACACATAGCCTCCAATGCTGGTGCCATCCGCTTTCACCGAGTTGAAGCTAGCGTCAGTGTAGCAGGTCAGGAGCATCTCCCCCTTGCTCAAATCAGCTGCACTCCTCTGCAGCCTCTGCCTCACAGCACTGTACTCCAAACCCACTGATGTCGTTGCACTCACATAGCGGACCAACCTCTTGGCCGCTTCCAGCTGCTCATGACTGGGGCGTGAAACCACACTGGCAAGCCTGGATGTTGCAAAGGCAATGTCAGGCCGTGTGTGGTTAGCCGCATAGTTGAGTGCCCCAACCATGGAATGAAAAAGTTTCCTGTCACTCTCACCCACCACCTCCTCATCAGCACAGGGCTCCACAGTGAACCCCGAAGGCAGTGGGGTGGCTGGCTTTCCTCCATCTTGCAGCCCATACTTCTCAGCCAGCCCCTCACAATACTTTCTCTGGTGCAACCTCAACACTCCCTTGTCAAGGTCCCTCTCCACATGCATCCCTAAATAGTACTTCACATCTCCCATCTTGGAGCACTTAAACTGCATCTCCAGCATCTCCTCCACATGCTCAATCATTGCAGACGACTCAGAGAAGAGCAGGATGTCATCCACATACACCAGGAGCATGAGAAACTGCTCCTTCTCCTGCAGCAGGAACAAGCTGTGATCACACTCACTCTTCTTGAAACCCCCAGCCAGCAGAGTCCCCTCTAACTTGTGGTACCATGCACGAGGAGCCTGCTTCAGGCCATAGATGGCCTTCTTCAGCCTGCACACCCTGCCGCTCCCATCATCCAAACCCTCAGGCTGTAACATGTACAGCTCCTCCAGAATGATCCCATTGAGGAAGGCGGTGGTGATGTCCATCTGCTTCACCCGCCATCCACGGTTTGCTGCCATTGCCAATGACACCCGAAGTGTTGTGCCTTTCCCCACAGGAGCATAGAGCTCGTTGAAGTCCTTTCCCTTTGCCTGCTGAAACCCCTTAGCCACAAGCCTTGACTTGTAGCGGGTCAGCGCCCCATCAGGTCCGTACTTGTGCCTGAAAATCAGCTTGGAAGAAATGGCCTTCTTCCCAGGTGGCAGCTCACACAGCTCCCACGTCTCATTCTCTAGCAGAGAATCATACTCCTCCTTCACACTCTGCTTCCACTTTTCAGCATCGGGCCCACTCAATGCCTCAGCTAGCGTCTTGGGCTCAGGGACGGCTGCCCAGTAGCAGTGTGCTATCTCATCCTCATCACACTGCTCAGCCACACTCCCAGCCCTTACCACCTTTGGCTTGCCACGGCTTGCATAGGTCAGCCTGTTAGGAGGGCGCACATCCCTCCTAGGACGGTCAGCCGTACGTCCGGCACCTTGTGGAGCACCTTGCTCCTCCTGCTGCTGCGGCTGCTGCTGCTCCTCCACCTCAGGTTCTCCCCCATCCTCTGTCACCCCAGAGATCTCATTCTCAGAGACAGAAACCTCCACTTGCCTTGAAGGCCTCTGCACCTCATCGGCCTCGACAATTAGCGGTGTCGTTGGAAGCTTCTGCTGCTGCTGCTGCTTCCACTCCTTGTAGTACAAGGACCCAAGGAACTTCACATCCCTTGACACAGTCAGCTGCTGGCTGGTCAAGTCCCAAATCAGCCAGCCCTTGTGATCCTTAGCAAGCCCCAAGTGCACACCCCATCTCCCAGAAGCTTCCAGTTTTCCCCTCTTCTCCTTAGGCACATGAAACACTACCATGCACCCAAAGGCTCTCAGCATGTTCACAGCTGGTGCAATCCCATACCACTTGGTGTAGGGGACCCACTGCTTGTCCCCCACAGTCGCCAGCACCCTGTTCTTCACAACAACGACCTGCCGCAGTGCTGTCACCCAAAACGGATCCGGTAGCCCTGCACGCCCAAGGAGAGTGCGAGCACCTTCCTGCAGGGTCCGGTTGAACCGCTCAGCCACGCCATTCTGCTGAGGGTTGTAAGGCACTGTGAGCTGATGCTGGATCCCCTTCCGCTTCAGCTCCTTCTCAAAATCAGCGCCGATGAACTCTCCTCCGTTGTCAGTGCGGATCACCTTCACCTTGTGTCCGCTTTCCCTTTGTGCTCTCGGCATCCACTCCTTAAGAACAGCCGCTGCCACCTCCCCCTTAGTCTTGAGAGGGTACACCCACACCGCACGCGTGTGGTCGTCCACAATCGTCAAGAAGTAGCGGCTGCCCGAGAGAGAAAGGGCCCTCGTGGGGCCCACCACATCCATGTGCACTAGTGCAAGTGGTGCCTTGGCTGGTCCTGTGCTGCTGCTGAAGGGAAACTTCGTGAATTTGGTCTCAAGGCAGGTAGGGCAGCTCCCAATCTCCTTTGCTCCCCCCTTCACCTCCAGCCCCTTCAAGCACCCATCCTTTACCATCTTCTGCAGCATAGGAATGTTCACATGGCACAGCCTCTCATGCCACGTCTCCCAATCAGCCTCACCACTCCCAGATGAAGCCTTTGCCCATGCAGCTGTCGCATCCACACCAGCAAGCACCTCACCATGTGGCTGTTGTGGCTGCTGCACCTTCTTGACTGCATCCAGGGCCCCAGCAGTTGGTGCAGTCTCCTCTCCTCCCGCAGTTGCTTTAGCCGCTGCCGCTGCCTTTGCCGTTGCTGGTGGTTTCCCCTTCCAAGGGATGATGGGCAGCTGCCACAAGTCCTTGATGCAGCTGCTCTTCTCCTCCAAGTTCCACAGCATCAACTTCCCAAGCTTTGCACGGCAGCTGGTTGGGCCGAAGGTAACTTCAGCCTTGCTCTTCTGCAGCCGGCGCACAGAAAGAAGGTTAGCGGACAAACCTTCAACCAACAGCACATTCCCAAGCCCCACAAGCTCTCCATTGGCTCCCATCACCTTGGCATTCCCAACACCAATCACAGGGAGCAAAGCACCTGAAGCGGCAGCCACAAACTTGATCTTCCCAGGAGGTTTTACCTCATCAAGCAAATCTGCCCGTGGGGTCATATGACTCGTGCAACCTGAATCGATCACCCAGTGAGTGAGGGGGTGCATCACAACCTTCCCAACTGAACCCACATCACCCCCACTCCCTTGCACATCCTCAACCATGAGGAACATCCCAGGGTCGGCTTTACCTTGTGCACCATCACCTTGTGCACCTGAACCTTGCACAGCGCCACCGCGTGCACGTTCACCACTTGGCGGCTTCATGCCTGGAGGGGCCCATCCCTCAGGCCGGCTGAAACACTTGAACCACGGGTGTCCAGCCTTCTTGCAGTACCAGCACGCACCCTCCATTCGGGTGCTCCCCCTGCCACCAAAGCTCCCATGCCCCTCATTGTAGTCACCTCGGCCTCTCCCTCTGCCAAAGCCTCTCCCACGGCCTCGGCCTCTCCCTCCCCCTCTTCCTCTGCTGCCTCCTGCAACTCCATACCCCTCAGCAGTTTTGTTGGCAGCACCACCTCCCGTGTGGCGTCTGCGGAAGTCCTCCTGCAGAATCTGCTGCCGTAGCCACTCAGGCGTCCATTTGTCCTGCTGAACGTTGAGGGTGGGGATGAGGTTGTCCCACGAGTTGTCAAGCACCGAGATGATCTTGGTGCACTGTTGCATCTGCGACACTTCGCTGCCCGCCGCTGCCATCCTCGCATAGGTGTCCTTGATCTTGTCAAGGACCGGTTTCACATCATCTCCCGGTTTCATGGAGAGGGCAGCCAACTCCTTCTCCAACACAATCACCATCGGCAGCGTGTTGGGCTGAATCACGTCGCGTAGCAGCTTCCATGCCTTCGGTCCGGAATCATCCAACTCCACCAAATCCTTGATGTGCTGGAACATGTCGTTGTTGACCGATTGGAGGATGAGGTCGTACAGCACCGCGCTCTTCTCAATCCACCGATCGCGGGCATCTCCTTCCCCCGGCATCTTCTCCTCTCCCATTGCAATTTTTAGCAGCTTGTAGCGCTTGAAGGCGCTCCGCATCCGCCCGCTCCATTCCTCATAGTTGGAGCCATCCAAAGCTTCAATCTTGGATGGTGGCGGCTCACTCCTCTTCTCAGCTGCATCTCCACTCCCTTGATTCATCTCCTCTGCTCCCAATCAGAGGTTTCAGCTCCCCCTTTTGCTGGTCACAATGTAGATCCACACAATCTTCACAAGTGTCAGCGCCAACGAAATTTCGGCAGAGTTTCCCCTTAGCGGAAGTCACATCCAACCTCCAGAACTCCACTTAGGCACGTCCACAGGCCATGGTGGGTCTAGGAGGGTCTTCACACTTCAGTAGACTCCCCACAAGGTCCTTAATCACCTCTGATACCACTTGTTAGAGACTAAGGACGGAGTCTATGAAGATTAGGTGCCTAAATTTCTCAAAATCGTTGGTCCCTATTTCTGGACAGAATAGTTGCGCTCACAAGAAACGCCGTCGACGAAAAGTGCACAGTCAAAACTTCACCTCCACCAACTCCTTGGTCCTCAGGTAAGCGCGCGTCCAATGATGGTTGCGCACGAACGAAATCATCTCCCCAGTCCGATCCACCACCCCTTTTGCCCACCCCATCTTTCCCACGTCCTCCAGGAGGAGATCCATCACATGCGTGGCACAAGGGACCTGCTGAATGTGGGGCCACTTGGCAATCAGTTCCTGGACAGGCACGGCATAGTTCGACCCCCCATCCATACAAAACGCGACGACATTTTCTAGTCCTACCTCCTCCACCACCGGCTGCAGAATCCCCGCTATGTATTCCCCCGTCTTACGCTCCATACCGCAGTCGATCGCCTCCTTGAAGACGGCGCCGGAGAACTTAACTCAATCACAAAGTTCACACAAGTTCACACAAGAGAATTAGAGTAGCACTAAACCAGGTGGAAGGGATAAGGAGGACGAGAGGGAAGGTCCCAAGAGAGTCCCCAACCAAGGAAACCCCATGCCATACAGTTCCCTTCCCCATAGGCAACCCAACTTTGACCTTTGTCACTATCCCAACCTCCACAATCCACCTCAACCCAACTTGGCCACACTTGCCAACCTGGTTTGGTTTCTCCCAACCATTTGGCAGCAACTACAGTAGAAAAGACGAATTTCCCAACCCCCAAAAGTCTGTACCCCATATTGAGTCAACCCCACAACTTCCCATAGTCACCACAACCAAATATCAGAAGCATACGAACTCCAACGTTCGTAACTTTCTAGTTCGTGCTCCGATTGAAGCGATACTTGGTTCCTCGGAAAGCTCTTGAGCAGAGGAGTCACTTCAGATATCTGCTCAAGCCAAATAACATTCACACACACACTCAGAAAAACCAAACCGCACAAAACACAAATTCTTGCACACACTCACAACACGCATGCAACGCACGAACATATGATGGGAGGCAGACAGACGTGAATGCGAATGGTAGCATCACTCAACAACAACGGCATTCCTCAATGGCGTCCTTGAGGAAGAGATTTTCATGGCGCAGCCAGAGGGGTTTGATGATGGTAGTGGCAGAGTTTTGAGGCTGAAGAAGGCCCTTTATGGACTGAAGCAGGCCCCTAGTCAGTGGTACTTGAAGCTGCGAGGAGTTTTGGAGGAGATCGGCTTCACTCCCTCAACGGCCGATCACTCATTGTTCATGCTTGGCGAGGGGGAGCAGAGGAGCTTCATGGTGGTGTACGTGGATGACATCCTCATCTTTTCACCCTCATCTGACCTTGTGAAGGAGGTGATGCTGAAGCTTCAGGACAAGTTTAAGTGTAAGGCCCTTGGTGACGTCAACTTCTACCTTGGGCTTCACATTGAACGTGATGTGGAGAAGCGGTGCATGCGGGTGCATCAACGGAAGTACCTGGAGGCATTGGCTGCCAACTTTGGGCAGAGTGAAGGCCATGTGGCTACACCCTTTCCCTCTGGTTTCAAGTGTGTGAAGGGACCAGAGGAGGAGAGCGTTGGTGAAGAGGAGAGGCGCCGTTTTCACTCGTTGGTGGGCAGCCTCATGTACGCGGCGGTAAACACCCGACCGGACGTCGCGTTTGCTACCGGACAGTTGGCTAGGGTTGTTCAATGCCCTAATGAGGAGCAGGTAGCAGCTGGAATGAGAGTGGCCAAGTATCTTGGCCAAACACCGACCGTTGGGCTGCAATATTCGGCGGCGGCGCAAAAGCGCCAAAAGGGCGCGGATGGTGTTGAACCCGGGCGTTTGTTCCTCACCGCATTCTCGGATGCTTCTTTTGCATCAGAACCAGAGGACATGACAAGTGTTGGAGGGTTCATTTGCTGTGTTGGTGGAGGCCCAACTGCTTGGGAGAGCAAGAAGCAGGTGGATCAAGCATTGAGCTCGGTGGAGTCCGAGTATATGGCACTCTTCCGTGCCGTACGAGAGATTGTGTGGCAGCGGCGTTTGTTGGCTGAATTGGGGGAGGAGCAGCAAGGACCTACCCCACTCTACTGTGACAGCCAGGGTGCCATTTCTCTTGCTAAGAACCCTGTGTTGCATGGCCTCACCAAGCACATGAGGGTGAAGTGGCATCGGACGAGGAGCATGGTGGCCGCGGGTGAAGTTGAGTTGCACTATGTGAAGACGACAAGGCAGCCAGCTGACATGATGACCAAGAGGCTGGTGGAGCAGCAGCATTGGAAGTGTTGCAAGCTGGCTGGGATGGCTCTGAACTGAGAGAGCAAGATCCTAAGGCCAACAATCCGAGGGGGAGTTTGTTGGTGCAACCCTACGGTTTGCATTCGGCTTGTTGTCCGTGTGCGTGCATGCGTGTGTGCATGGAATGGTATGAGGGCATGAAATAATATATATTTCATGTTTACAATAGTGTGTGTATGATGAAGCATGATTTTGAATGTGTGCGTCGAGTCAATAGCGAGTTATCGCTAGTCGCGTGTCACGTCGTCGTTTGCGTGTCGTGTGCGGTTTTCTATTTTGTCGTGTGTGGAACGTTCGGCGTGTCGCAGGTGTGCGCAGCAGACTTCCAAGAACTCAAGGAAGAATTTACCTTGAAGAACCAGAGCCTTGGTTTCAAGATTCAAGTTATTTCGAAGCTCTCCAAAAGGGTAAACTTTAAGATAGTGAGAATAGTTGCATTACTTTGTGTAGTGTAACATTTCTCTTGGTGTAGGCCCTTGTGGAGGGTAGTTTCGAGACCCTTCGTGGTTGGGGACAGTGTGGCACTGTTCCACATCACTGTACCTCGGCTCTTGGGGTTTGTAGGAGCTGGGAGTCATTCCCAATTCGTAACTCTTCCTATCTTGTGTTCTAAGACTATAGTGGCTGCCATAGTACCGTTCGTTCAAACCGACGCTGTGTCGTCAATTCTTTATGAAATCGTGCAATCTAAATTTCTTATTGTAGGCGACGTCAAGGCGCTCCAGATCCAATTTGAATCAAGTCATTTGCAGCTGTGAGCAGAACGCTATCAACGTTTGAAGCCGCTGTGCAGAAATCCGTCAGTGCACTCTATCTTTCGTTTTAGGCACATTCAAGGCTATTGTGACTATAACACCGACGCCCCGCCCAGGTAGTTTTACCACCCTGTCTCGCGCCGGGTCCTGTCCTCACAGGACGTCACCTTTGACGAGTCGATCTGCTTCTATCGTCTCCACCCGCACACGTCTTCCCAGCTCTCCCCGCCGCCCCTCTTCCTGGTCCCAGGTCCCCCCCCGGTAGACACCCTCCCCCCGAAGGGTCCTGCTCCCTCAGGTGTGTCTCAGGTCGACCCACCCCCCTTGGTTGAGCCTTTGGAGGTCTCCTCTGACACCACTGGCCCAGCTGAGGGGGGTGACCCCACGGCTGACGACACGGCGACGACTCGCCGCTCCCCGCGCTTGGAGACCCCTCCTGGTTTTCCGCCTCGGTCGTCTTCGCCGCCTCCGCAGCCTGTTGCTGTGGGCTCTGGTGGTGCTGGGGGTGGTTACACTGGGGGTGCGGACTCTAGGGGTGCTGAGTCTAAGGGTGCCGGTTCTGGGGGTGCTGACACTGGGGGTGCTAGAGCTGCTGGTGCTAGAGGTGCTGGAGCTGCTGGTGCTGGAGGTGTTGGAGATGGAGGTGCTGGAGCTGGAGGTGCTGCTGGTGCTGGAGGTGCTGGAGGTGTAGGTGCTGGAGGTGCTGGGGCTGGAGGTGCTGGAGGTGCTGGAGCTGCTGGTGCTGGAGGTGCTGGAGGTGCTGGAGGTGCTGGAGCTACTGGTGCTGGAGGTCCTGGAGCTGCTGGAGCTGCTGGTGCTGGAGGTACTGGAGCTACTGGTGCTGGAGGTGCTAGAGCTGGAGGTACTGTAGGCGCTAGAGCTGCTGGTGTTGGAGGTGCTGGAGCTGCTGGTGCGGAGGTACTAGAGTTGGATGTGCTAGAGCTACTGGTGCTGGAGGTGCTAGAGATGGAGGTACTAGAGGTGCTAGAGCTGCTGGTGCTGGAGGTGCTAGAGCTGGAGTTGCTGGAGGTACTAGAGCTGGAGGTGCTGGAGGTGCTAAAGCTGCTGGTGCTGGAGCTGCTGGTGCTGGAGCTGCTGACGGTACGGGTACTGTGCCGCTCCGGCCGTTTTTCCACCCGCAGCCGCAGTCGTCCCTGCCACCGCCTGACTCGGCCCTTCGCCAGGTTCTTAGTCTCCCGTCTTCCACTGGCCTCACTCCACCTCTCCTGAGTCCACCGACAGACTAGTCTCAGCCACAGCTACTGCCTGGCTCCCCGCTGCCTGCTCCTGCTCCTCACACTGAGGTGACTGAGTCCTTGACTGAGCGTCGTGAGCTTGAGACTTGTGCTTCCACATCTGTTCGTGCTCGTCATGTCGCACGTCCTCGTCCTCCTGCTATCCCAGGCACTCACGTTATGGCACTTCGTCCTTCCTCTGTTCCACAGCGTGTTGCCCTGCCGTCTCCTCCAACGTCCTCTCTTCCTAACGTTCCTGACCCTGAGCCCGACCTTGCTCGTGCTGCCAATCCTACTGTCACTCGTCTCCTCGCTACTGTCGTCACTGACCCTGACTTTGAGTCTACTGCTGCGTTTGCCCCAGTCACTGAGCTAGTTGACTTTGCTGCTAGGAGTCGTCTCGACTACGTCGCGAGTCTTGTTACTGAGTATGAGTCAGTCTGTCCTCCGTCCATCGGGGGTGAGCTTGCCCTTGGCTGTGACGTCCTTGAGGACAGGCAGTTTGAGCTTGAGTGTCTCACGGCCGCTTTATCTCATTTCGCGTCCATGCTGCTTTGCCCTGAGGGAGACCCGGATGCACTTGACATCCCAACCCCGCGCTCTTACGGAGAGGGGATCACGGGTGAGTACTCCTCTCAGTGGCAGACAGCCATGGATGCATAGATGGCTTCCTGTAAGTCCACAGGCACCTACGTCGACGAGGATCCCCCTCCTGGGGCGAACATAGTCGATGGCATGTGGATTTTCAGAGTGAAGAGGCCGCCGGGTTCTCCGCCTGTCTTCAAGGCGCGTTACGTTGCTCGAGGCTTCAGTCAGCGACAGGGGGTCGACTTCTTCCAGACCTTCTCCCCCACCCCGAAGATGACTACTCTTCGGGTGTTGCTGCACGTTGCAGCACAGCGTGACTACGAGCTGCACTCCCTCGACTTCTCCACAACTTTCTTGCGCCTTCACGAGGAGATCTGGCTGCGCCGCCCACCTAGCTTCACTAGGTCGTTTCCAGAGGGTACCCAGTGGAGCCTCCGGCGGCCAGTCTACGGTCTCTGCCAGGCGCCCCGCGAGTGGCACGACACACTGACGACGACACTTGCGGCGCTTGGGTTTGCTCCTTCCACTGCTGACCCGTCGCTGTTTCTGCGCACCGACCCTACTACGTCGTTCTACATCCTCGTGTACGTCGACGACTTGGTCTTTGCTACTGCCGACACTGAGGCGCTGACCCTTGTGAAGGCGGAGCTGCAAAAGAGACACACTTGCACTGACCTGGGTGAGCTGCGTAGCTATATTGGCTTGCAGATCACCCAGGACAGAGCACGGTGCACCATCACTCTGACTCAGTCACACATGGTGCACCGGGTCCTTCAGCGCTTCCGCTTTCGGTTCTCCTCGCCACTGCCCACTCCTCTGCATACAGGCCACTCGCTCTCAGCTCCACCTTCGGACGAGTCCGTAGAGCCGAGTGGCCCGTATCCAGAGCTTGTGGGCTGCCTCATGTACCTGATGACGTGCATACGACCTGACCTCACGTACCCTCTCAGCATCCTTGCTCGATTCGTCGCCCCCGGGAGACACAGGAAGGAGCACTGGACAGCTGCGCAGAGGGTACTGCGTTGCTTGTGCAGTACATCGGGCATGGGGCTTGTGCTTGGAGGACGGGGTCCAGTGGTACTCACAGGACAATCCGACGCTTCTTGGGCTGACGACCAGGCGACTCAGCGGTCGTCCCAGGGTTACTCTTTCAGTCTCCGCTCTGGTTCTGTCTCGTGGAGGTCCACTCGTTCGTCTTCTGTGCTTGGTTCCTACTGTGAGGCCGAGATCTACGCTGGGGCCATGGCTGCACAGGAGTTACGCTGGCTGACCTACCTGCTGACCGACTTGGGTGAGCAGCCTCGTTCTCCTCCAGTTCTGTACGTTGACAACAAGGCCATGATTGCCTTGTGTCAGGAGCAGAGACTGGAGCACAGAACGAAGCACATTGCTCGTCGTTAGTTTCTTGCTCGGGAGCTGCAGCAGCGTGGTCAGCTGCGCCTTGCTTACGTGTCCTCTCGGGCCAACACTGCTGATGTCTTCACCAAGGCCCTTGGGTCTGGTGATCATCAGCATTTCTGCACTGCTCTAGGCCTTGTGCCTACTCTGCCTCACCTGCTGGTTGCTTGACTTCTCTTGTACTGTGATCTATATATACCTGCATGCTTGTTCTTGCTTGGTTGTTATCACTATACTGCTTGTGCTTTTATAACTCTGCATGTGAACTGGCCTTGTGGCCGCTTGCTTGTGCTCAGAATGCGTGGTGATGTCAAACATTATACATGTTCATATTGTGTAGGCTATAGTGGGTTTAGCCTTAGGGGGTACAACATTGCTAGGGTTTCCTACTTGTATCACCCTGCTGCCTAGTTTCACACATTCTCGTTCAGTTCTACATTCTAACATGGTATCACGAGCCTAGGTTGCTACCTAGGACCGCTTTCTCCTACGGGCCCACTATTCCGCTAGACGCGCCCTCGTGCGTCCTACCTTACGTGCGCCCTCGTGCGCCTTTCTATACTCGTGCGCCCTCGTGCGCCCTCGTGCGCCCTCGTGCGCCCTACCTTACGTGCGCCCTCGTGCGCCCCCGTGCGACCCGCCCTTCGGTCTGCCCG
Organism: Closterium sp. Naga37s-1; assembly: GCA_947471745.1. NCBI lineage: Eukaryota > Viridiplantae > Streptophyta > Zygnematophyceae > Desmidiales > Closteriaceae > Closterium > Closterium sp. Naga37s-1. The sequence goes on along the minus strand of CANJKZ010000139.1, from coordinate 767,856 downwards.
CGTGCCGTCCTGCAGCCCTCGCGCTGCCTCCTGCAAGCTAGTACGGCCCTCGAGCCGCCCCTGCAGGTCCGTCAGGCCCCCGAGCCGCCTCTGCAGACCCGTCAGGCCCCCCCCGAGCCGCCTCTGCAGGCTCGTCAGGCCCGAGAGCCGCCCCTGCAGCCAGCGCGCTGCCCTGCCGAGCCGCGTGTCGCCCGTGGGCGCTGCCTCTGCCCCGTCGCGCTGCCCTGGGGAGCCGCGCGCGACCCCCGCTGTCCCGTCGCGTCGCCCTGGGGAGCCGCGCTCGGCCCCCGCTGCCCTGTCGCGACGCCCTGGGGAGCCGCGCTCGGCCCCCGCTGCCCTGTCGCGACGTCCTGGGGAGCCGCGCTCGGCCCCCGCTGACCCGTCGCGACGCCCTAGGGAGCCACGCGCGACCCCCCCGCTGCCCCGTCGCGACGCCCTGGGGAGCCGCGCGCGGACCCCCCCCCCCCCCCCCCCCCCCCCCCCACCCCCGCTGCCCCGTCGCGGCGCCCTGGGGAGCCGCGCACCGCCCCCCCCCCCTCGCTGCTGCCCGAGCCACCCTGCAGCCCGCGAGCCGCCTCTGCAGCGCCGAGTGCGCTCTGCCAAACCCTAAAATAAATAATTAATTATTAAAAAAAAAAAAAAAAGGGAGCAGCTGCCCTTGGCCCCTGGAGCAGCCGCCCCTGGAGCAGCCGCCCCTGCAGCAGCCGCCCCTGCAGCAGCTGCCCCTGCAGCAGCCGCCCCTGGACCTCTGCAGCCGCCCCTGGCCCCTGGAGCAGCCGCCCCTGCAGCTGCCGCGGAGCCCTCGCCCTGCAGTGGTAGCGGCCTCGCCGTTACCACCGTCGTACGCCTGCCCTTCTCGCCACTGGTGAGCACTGCCCTGCCCGTATTGCTGTTACTGCTGCTCCTGCTGCTACTGCTCTTTCTACTTCTACTGCTGCTCCTGGCGTGGCCAGATGCAGCTCCAGCGCCGTCCGCGTGAGTCCCTCACGCCCCAACAGCTTCGTGAGTGGTATGCTGGTTGGGGTTGTAGGGGTGGCCGCGCTGCTGCTACTACTACTGCTGCTACTACTGCTACTGCTGCTCCTGGCGGTGGCCAGATGCAGCTCCCGCGACGTCCGAGTGAGTCCCTCACGCCCCAGCAGCTTCGTGAGTGGTACGCTCAGCGTGGAGGGTCACGGGGTACTGCTCGCTGCCCGTACGTCATTCGCACTGGTGCTCGGACTGGTCAGCCTTGCGGGACGTTTGGTCACACAGAGTCCCGCTGCTTCGCCCGTCTGAGCGACGCCTGGCGTACAGAGTTTGGCGACGCGGCTGAGCTCCCCGACTGGGTGGAGCTGCTTAGGCAGAGGGTAGATATCTATGCTCTTGACTATGATGCTATCCTCACTGCCATGTATGCATTTCCTACTAGTGCTGAGAGTGCCTGTCACCTGTGTGTGCCGCCTGACCCCGGTATCCAGTCTGCTGCTCTAGGTACTGGTGAGGCTGCTGCACTAGGTGCTCGTGTGTCTGTTGCCCCAGGTGCTGGTGAGGCTGCTGCTCTAGGTACTCGTGAGTCTGCGCCCTCTGGTACTGCGTCTACTGAGGCACTGCACACCTTCACACTGGACTCAGGCGCTTCCCGCTGTTTCTTTCGTGACCGCACTGCCCTTGAGCAGCTTGCTCGGCCGGTTGCAGTCTCCCTCGCTGACCCCTCTGGGGGTCCGGTCATTGCGACCTCCTCTACTGTTCTCCCTTGTCCTGCGGTCCCGTCGGGCACTCTGTCAGGTCTCTACCTCCCCTCGTTCTCTACGAACTTGGTGGCGGGTCGTGCGCTCCAGGACGGGGGTGTCCACCAGTTCACCCCTGCCTACGAGCGCGTGACACACTGCACGTGTGCTCGGACGGGTCGCCACCTGGCTACCTTCACTCGGTTGCCGGGGTCGGACCTGTACACACTGACCACTGAGTCCCCACAGGTAGCTGCGTCTGCGTCTGCGTCAGGTCAGCTGTCTGCCCCCTGCTCGTGTCGCTCTCTGGCACACGAGACTGTCCTCTGGCACCACCGTCTTGGTCACCCGTCAGTGCAGCGCCTTCGTGCCATGCACAACCGGTACCTTGTCTCTGGTCTTCCCAGGGTTCTCCCTCCACTCCCACCCTCGCCTGCTCCTCCCTGCCTTCCCTGTGTCGAGGGGCGGCAGCGCGCCGCTCCTCACTCCTCCTCGTTTCCCCCGACGACTGCTCCCTTGCAGACGCTCCACATGGACGTGTGGGGCCCAGCCCGCGTCCGTGGACAGGGTCAGGAGAGGTACTTCCTGATCGTTGTTGACGACTACTCGCGCTACACCACGGTCTTCCCCTTGCGCACCAAGGGTGAGGTCCCTGATATTTTGATCCCTTGGATCCGCGCTTCTCGTCTCCAGCTCAGTGAGCGGTTCCACTCGGACTTTCCTGTCCTGCGTCTGCACTCTGACAGAGGTGGTGAGTTCTCCTCTGACCTCTTGGCAGCCTACTGTGCGGAGCACGGCATCCGCCAGTCGTTCACGCTTCCGGCCTCTCCACAGCAGAATGGGGTTGCTGAGCGCCGCATTGGTTTGGTCATGGAGGTCGCTCGTACCTCCTTGATCCATGCGGCTGCTCCCCACTTTCTGTGGCCGTTTGCGGTCCGATACGCTGCGCATCAGCTCAACCTCTGGCCCCGTGTCTCCGTTCCGGAGACTTCGCCGACACTGCGTTGGACGGGAAAGTTGGCGATGCGTCGCGTTTTCGGGTCTGGGGATCCCGAGCTTTTGTTCGCGATACGTTCGCGGACAAGCTCTCCTCCCGCGCTGTTCCCTGTGTCTTCCTTGGCTTTGTCCCGGACGCGTCTGGTTGGCAGTTTTACCACGCCACCTCGCGCCGTGTCCTGCCCTCTCAGGACGTCACTTTTGACGAGTCGGTGCCCTACTACCGCCTCTTCCCCTACCGCACTGCCCCGCTCCCCCCCCCGCCTCTCTTCCTCGCGCCAGGTGCTGCTGTGGTAGACCCCCTCCCCCCTCAGGATGCCGCTCCCTCAGGTGTGTCCCAGGTAGACCCGGTTGAGCCTGTCGAGGTAGCTGTCGACTCTCGTCCTGCCAGGGGTGCTGAGCCTGAGCGTGCGGAGCCTGGGGTTGCGGAGTCTGGGGGTGCTGAGCCTGGGGGTGCGGGGTCTGGGGGTGCGGAGCCTGCTTTTGCTGAGTCTGGGGGTGCTGAGCCTGGGGGTGCGGAGCCTGCGGGTGCTGAGTCTGGAGGTGCTGAGCCTGGGGGTGCTGAGCCTGGGAGTGCTACGTCTGAGAGTACTGAGCCTGAGCGTGCTGCCTCTGGGGGAGGCCTCTCCTCGCAGCAGCTGCGTGAGTGGTACTTACAGTACTGCAGCCTCAGGAGAGGTGCTTCTGGAGCTCGGAGTGGTGCCGGAGCTGGTGCTAGTGCTTCCCCTCCTAGGCGGGAGCTGCCCTCTCCCCAGCAGCTCCGAGAGTGGTACGCTAGGCGCTGCAGTCTCCGGAGTGGCGCTCCCGGTGTCGTGGACTCTGGAGCTTCTGGAGTTACTGGAGGTGCTGCTGCTGCTGGCGGTGCGGCTGGCGCTGCTAGAGGTGCTACTGGTGCTGCTGGAGCTGCTGGAGGTACTGCTGCTGCTGGAGGTGCTGCTGGCGCTGCTGGAGGTACTACTGGTTCTGGTGCTGCTGGAGCTGCTGGAGGTGCTGCTGCTGCTGGCGGTGCGGCTGGCGCTGCTGGAGGTGCTGCTGGTGCTGCTGGCGCTGCTGGAGGTGCTACTGGTGCTGGAGCTACTGGAGCTGCTGGTGGTACGGCTGCTGCTGGCGGTGCTGCTGGCGCTGCTGGAGGTGCTGCTGGTACTGGTTCTGCTGGAGCTGCTGGAGGTGCTGCTGCTGCTGGTGGTGCTGCTGGCACTGCTGGAGGTGCTGCTGGTACTGGAGCTGCTGGGGACCCTGCTGCTGCTGGCGGTGCTGCTGGAGCTGCTGGGACTGGCCCTGCTGAGGGGGTTGGAGCTAGAGGTGCTGAGCGGCCACGGCCGTACTACGTTCCGCTCCTTCAGCAGGTTCTTGGCCTTCCGCCCTCTCCTGGTCCTACTCCTCCCCTACTGAGTCCACCGCTTGTCCAGTCACAGTCACAGTTACAGCCAGTCTCTCCACTTCCTGGTCCTTCTCTCTACACTGCGCCGACGGGAGGTCTTACGGAGCGTCGTGAGCCTGAGTCTCGTCCTCCGTCGCCTGAGACTCGTCCAGAGTCGTCTGAGTTGCGTCCAGAGTCGCCTGTCCGCGCTGTCCGCGCTGGTCGTCGTGTTCCACGTCAGCGTCCTCCTCCTGTCCTTGGCACTCACTATATGACCCTGCGTCCCTCTACTGCTCCACAGCGTGTCCCACTGCCGTCTCCACCAGCGTCCTCTCTTCCTGCTCTTGCTGACCCGGAGTCTGACTCTCTTCGTGCTGCCAGTCCTACTGTCACGCGTCTCCTTGCCACTGCTGTCACTGACCCTTCCTTTGAGTCCTCTGCTGCGTCTGCTCTAGTCGCTGAGCTTGTTGACTTTGCTGCTGCCTGTCGTCTAGACTACGCCGCTAGCCTTGTTGCTCAGTCTGAGTCTGAGTCTGTCTGTCCTCCGTCTGTCGGGGGTGAGTGTGCTCTTGGCACGGACGTCCTTGAGGACAGACAGGAGGAGTTTGAGTGCTTTGCCGCTGCTTTGCCTCATCTCGTGTCCATGCTAGTTGCCCCTGAGGGAGACCCGGATGCACCAGACATCCCGACCCCACGCTCCTACGCAGAGGCGATGGAGGGTCCCTACTCCTCTCAGTGGCAGACAGCCATGGACGCAGAGATGGCTTCCTGGAAGTCCACAGGCACCTACGTCGACGAGGTTCCCCCACCTGGGGCGAACATCGTCAGTGGCATGTGGATTTTCAGGGTGAAGCGGCCGCCGGGTTCTCCGCCTGTCTTCAAGGCGCGTTACGTTGCACGAGGCTTCAGTCAGCGAGAGGGAGTTGACTTCTTCCAGACCTTCTCCCCGACCCCGAAGATGACCACTCTTCGGGTTCTGCTGCACGTCGCTGCTCAGCGTGACTACGAGCTCCACTCTCTTGACTTCAGCACTGCGTTCTTACAGGGCAGCCTGCACGAGGAGATCTGGCTGCGCCGCCCACCTGGCTTCACTGGGTCGTTCCCTCCTGGTACCCAGTGGAGCCTCCGGCGGCCAGTCTACGGTCTCCGCCAGGCACCCCGTGAGTGGCACGACACACTGAGGACTACTCTTGCTGCTCTTGGGTTTGCTCCTTCTACTGCTGACCCGTCGCTGTTTCTACGCACCGACACCACTCTGCCGCCGTTCTACGTTCTTGTTTACGTAGACGACTTGGTCTTTGCTACTGCTGACACTGAGGCACTCGCCCACGTGAAGTCGGAGCTGCAGAAGAGACACACGTGCACAGACCTGGGTGAGCTGACAAGCTATCTTGGCTTGCGGATCACCCGGGACAGAGCACAGCGCACCATCACCTTGACTCAGTCACACATGGTGCAGCAGGTCCTTCAGCGCTTCCGCTTCACGTACTCCTCGCCTCAGCCCACTCCTCTGCCTACCGGTCACTCGCTCTCAGCTCTGCCTTCGGATGAGTCCGTAGAGCCGAGTGGCCCGTATCCAGAGCTTGTGGGCTGCCTCATGTACCTGATGACCTGCACTCGACCTGACCTGGCATACCCTCTTAGCATCCTAGCACGCTATGTCGCTCCCGGCCGTCACCGGAAGGAGCACATGGATGCCGCTAAGAGGGTGTTGCGCTACTTGTGCAGTACGTCGGGCATGGGGCTCGTGCTTGGAGGTCGGAGCGACGTTGTCCTCACGGGTCACTCAGACGCTTCTTGGGCTGACGACCAGGCTACACAGCGGTCGTCTCAGGGTTACACCTTCAGCCTTGGCTCTGGTTCAGTTTCTTGGCGTTCTACTCGCTCTTCTGTTGTTCTCAGCTCCAGTTGTGAGGCTGAGATCTACGCCACAGCCATGGCTGCACAGGAGTTACGCTGGCTCACCTACCTGCTGACCGACCTGGGAGAGCGGCCTCGTTCTCCTCCAGTGCTGTACGTTGACAACAAGGCCGCCATTGCCTTGTGTGAGGAGCACAGACTGGAGCACAGGACGAAGCACATCGCTCTGCGCTACTTCCTTGCTCGAGAGCTGCAGCAGCGTGGTCAGCTTCGTCTGCGTTACGTGGCCACTCGGGCCAACACTGCTGATGTGTTGACCAAGGCGCTTCAGCCTTGTGACCATCAGCGTTTCTGTACTGTTCTAGGCCTTGTGCCTACTCTCCCTCACTTGCTCACTTCTTGACTCTGCTTGTACTGTGATCTCTATATATATATACCTGCATGTTTACTCTTGTTAGGTTGTGATCACTGTACCTCTTGTTATATTATCAAACTGCATGTGAACTGGTCTTGTGACCACTTGCTTGTGCTCGGAATTTGTGTGGTTTCCTTGAGATCCACCCTGAGCTTGCTTTGCTTTGCTTTGACTGGTCTTGTGACCATCTGGTTGTCTCCCACTTAGCCTATGGGGGTGTGTCAAACATTATACATGTTCATATTGTGTAGGCTATAGTGGGTTTAGCCTTAGGGGGTACAACATTGCTAGGGTTTCCTACTTGTATCACCCTGCTGCCTAGTTTCACACATTCTCGTTCAGTTCTACATTCTAACAGGTGATCTTGAGATCCACCATGAGCTTTGCTTTGCTTTGTTCTCTTGCTTGACTTGTCTTGTGACCGTCCGCTATGTTTGCTATCCCCCACTTTGCCTATGGGGGTGTGTCAAATTGTATTTGTTCTCTCTAGGCTGTAGTGGGGCACATTCCTACGTTCCTATTCTGACATTAGGGAGTACAACCCATTTAGGTTTCCTTCTTGTACTCCCCTTCCTTCCTAATCCAATCATTCCTGTTTTCCTATCTTAACATGGTTTCACAGTAGGTCCCGTTCTAGGACCGATTTTTTAGGGCCCACCGATCAGTTCCATCCTGCCAAGCGTTCGTTTTTGCCCTGCCCTGCCCGACGTTTTTGCCCTGCCCAGCACGCTGTCGTGCTGCTGCCCTACCCTGCCCAGCACGCTATCGCGCTGCCCTGCCCAAGCGTGCTGTCGCGCTGTCCAGTGTGCTCGACCGCCCGCTGCCCTGCACGCTACTCGCGCTGCCCGCGCGCTGCCCGCACGCTGCCCGCGCTGCCCGCACGCCGCCCACCCGCACGCTGCTCGCGCCGCCCGTGCACTGCCCGCACGCCGCCCGTGCTGCCTGTCAGCAGTCAGCACGCCGCCCGCTGCCTGCTCGCGCTGCCCGCGAGCTGCGCGCACGCTGCCCGCGTGCTGTTCGTGCTGCCCGCACGCCGCCCGCACGCTGCTCGCGCTGCCCGCACGCCGCCCGCGCTGCCGGTCAGCTGTCACCGCATATGCACCTAATGCATATGAGATAACAGTAGGATGATGGTCTAGGCAGGGCTCTCGGTTGCAACCGTAGACAGAATAGATAATTATAATAGTATAAGATAGGAAGGAGCTGTAGGTATAGAATGTAGCGAAGCAACTGTTAGGGAGGGGTGTAGAAAAGGGGGGAAACGGGTTAAGAGCGGTTGGATCACGAGGGAAAAGACACCGAAGGGCGAAATGTGAAACCAAGCAATCCCAACCCCGAGCCGCACATGTGGAAATGTGCAGCCTGGGGTTGGGTAAGGTCACTCACATCCAACCCCTTGATGCTTTCTCGTTGTTATTCTCTCTTAGTAGTGAAAGTTGTCATCCTTGCTTCTAGCACACAGTGGCACACACCAGGAGGGGACCATTGGGGTGAGGGAGGGATCCCGTTCATAACAACGAAAAAGGCATAGAGCAGCGTAGAATGGACAAGTACGAACTGCACTGGGGCAGAGTCTTTAGTCGACGAGACGAAGAGGGGCCGTGAAAGAATCGCTCGCAGGAACGCGGTCGGTCGCTGGAGCGCCGATCACCAGGGAGGCCCGCTTTCCGTGCGGACCGGGTCCCCCTTGAGACGATCCGACGAGACGGAGGTTTTGGGCACGGCGGAATGAACGAGGACAGGCTCGCCGCGGCAGCGGGCGGCGCGCCGTGGCGGCGGGATACGTTCCACCTGAGCGGTGGGGCGTTCCGTTCCCCGGAGGAGGGGAGGCGACGGCATGATGAGCGAGGTCGCTGGCGGGGACGAGAGGAGCTTGCGCACGGACAAGGCGAAGGCTCTGGCAGGATCCACGCCGGTGAGAGTTTGCAGGCCGGAGCGACGCAGGAGAACGAAGCCGCGGATGAAGAGGAAGAGCACGAGCCCGTCCCCGAGCAGGCAGGGGAGAACCCGGACGTGCTGGAAGGAGCCGAAGAGGGAGGATCCGAGCCGACCCATGAGCCTGCCGACTCATATGAGGAGGCGGAGGAGGAAGAGGGGGGGGCTAGGCGGGAGTCACGGCGGGACGACCCCGACCGTCAGGAAGGATGTCGCGCAAGCGATGCACAGCAGCAGGAGCAGCTGAGCCAGGCAGACGACATGCGCGAACTGCAGGTGCGGGATCTCGCGGGGGAGAAGAGGCCGAGCGCTCACAGACGTCAGACGGGCAACGCCGCCGAACAGAGCAGCGCGGCGTACGGCAGGAGGGGGAAGGGCGCAGGACCGATTGGCAGACGACGCGCGGAGGAAGGCGGCGCGAGGAATCCCGCTCGCCAGAGCCGCAAGGACAGCAACGGGGAGAGTCGCGCTCTCCGCGCCAGCAGAGACGGTGGGACAAGCGGCCCAGCGAGGAGTCTCACTCGCCCGTTCGAGGCCACGGGCGTGAAGGAAGGCTGGGCGAAGCGAGGTTCTCACAGGACGGCCATCGGTGGCACGGAAGGGGCGGAGAGGGATGGTCGCCATCGCCGGCGAGGCGCCAAGCGTACGGGACGCGGGGAGAAGGAGGAGAGAGGAGCCGACGCTCGCCGGCAACGGTAGAAGTACTGGCCAGGTTCTCAGGCGATCAGCGGTCGGGGCCTTCACTCAAGAACTACCTGATGCAGATCGGTAACGTGAGGTATCGCTGTGACAGGAGTGGCACAGACCCTGTGGACTTCTTCCTGAGCCTGCCTAACACGCTGGAGGGGGAAGCAGAGACATTGTACCGCATGAGGATGGAGGAGTTGCTGTGGAGGGTAGGGAGATATGGAGAGGACCCCACTGAGGCCTTCCTAGAGCGACTGCAAAGGCAGTTTCCCGGGCACACGGCTGAAAAGATCAAGGAGTTCCAAGAGTTCAGGAAGGGGAGGGAGGAGTCACTGCTGACGTATTACAATCGACTGATCAACCTGGCGGAGTACGTGAGGTGCTCGGACGGCAGCCTTCTTATCAGCAAGTTCCTGGGGGGTTTGGACGAGGCCTTGGGGGGAGGGCTGAGGATGAGAGTGTATGAGTTGGGCGCGGAGGCAAGCCTGGAGGAGGTGTTTGACTTGACAGAAAGGGTGGAGCTCGCACAGAGGAGATATGAGGCCTATCTGCCCAGGCGAGCAGAGAGAAGCCGTCGGCCAACGTGGGCAGCGGCAATGATACTGGAAGGAGGGGGGGAGAGTAGAGGCGCGGGGGGAGGCAGGAATTGACACCAGAACCTGTCACAGGTGTGGGCAGCCGGGGCATCTGCGCAGAGACTGCAAGAACTGTGACGGCTATGGGAAGCCAGGGCACAGGAAGCGGGAATGCCCAAATGCAGCCAGGTGTGAGATATGCAAGAGATGAGGACATGAGGCGAAGGACTGCTATCAGAGGGAGGGAGGGCCCATGAGGGATCCAGAGGAGTTGCAGCGGCAAATCAGCAGGCTGCAGGCAAAGCTGAGGGCAACTGGGCTGAGAGGGGGAGCCGAGGCAGGGATGTATGCCAGAGACGAGGAGGGGGAGGAGGTGGAGCAAGATGTGCAATGTGCACTCATGGCATGGCGAGGAAGGGAAGAGATGGGGCTGAGGAGCGGAGGGAAGGATGGCAGGCGTGAGCAGGGAAGGAAGGAACAAGCAAAGGGAGAGAAGCCAGCCGAGCCAGCCCTGGAGCGAGCCCCAGCCCGCCATCCCCAAGAGAGGCTGGCGTGCCAGACCTCAGTGCTGATGCTGGAAAGGGGAGCAATGGAAGTAGAGGGAGAGAAGGTGAAGACTGCAATCATAGACACAGGGGCACAGAGTGTGATGCTGGGTAAGGGGATGGCAGAGAGGCTGGGGTTGCTGGCGCCAGAGAGGCACGTGGGCAAGAGGATGCTGGTAATGACGGCGGAAGGAGGGGAACCGAAGTGGATGCCATGCACCCGAACACCCATAGAAGTGACGCTGCTGCCGGGGTGGGAACATGAGACCAAGATCCGCATGAAGTGTGGGATTTCAGAGTCGGAGGACTTTGATGTTTTGGTGGGCACCGAGCTGGTGTTCGCGGTGGGGATGACTATATGTACTTGGACGGGGAGGGTTGAGTTCAGGACGCGGTACTGGAAGAAGGAGGGGCCCTTGGGAGAGCTGCCAGTGTGGTTTGTGAAGGTAGAGCCCAAGGAGCATACCAGGCCGTGGGGGAGCTGCAGCCTGGGGAGCGGCAGGCCGAGGAGCAGGGAGGGACGGGAGGATTGAAAGTGGGACCCAGAATGAAGTGGATGGACGAGCCAGGTGGCGGAGTGACTGGCAGCAGCCCATACACCTGGTGGAGCTGTTTGGAGGGATAGGGGCAGGCCTGGCCCCGGTGGTGAGGAGTGGAATAGCCGTGAGGAAGTGGACGTATGTGGAGGAGGAGCCAGGGGTGAGTAGGATGGCGGAGCATCACGCATGGAAGCTGCAAGCGGAATTCCCGGAACTACTGAGTGGGGGGGTGATTCGAGAAGCCATAGGTGGAGCCACCCATGATGTGCAGGAGATAGGCGAGACAGAGGTGGCGAGCTGGGGGCAGGTGGATCTGCTGGTGGCGGGATGGGAATGCCAAGGTGTGTCTTGGGCAGGCAAAGGGAAGGGAGGAGAAGACCCAGGCAAAGGGAAGGGAGGAGAAGACCCCAGGACAAGCTTGATGGGGGACTTGTTCCGCATCCTGGAGTGGCTGCAGGAGAGGCAGGGCAGGGTGGCGTACCTGCTGGAGAACCTGGACCTGGAAGGTGACAGCAGAGAGCCGATCCGACTGGTGAGGGAAAGAATCAAGGGGCAGCTGGGGGAAGGGGTGAGCTGTGATGCGGCCAGAATGGGGTACTACGCGCACCGGCTCAGAATGTACTGGCAGAACGTGGTCCCGGCCGTGAAGCTGCAAGCCGAGATGGACGGGGTGGGCTCCTCCCACCTCCGTCTCCTGTGATCATACACCATTCCCGGCCCGGGCTTCCTTGCTTCCCACTTGTACCCAGCCACTCCCACATACGCCACCAGAGTGGGCAGGGCTCGCCTCTCCTGCCCTACGTGGTTGCACGGATAATGCCTGCAGTAGCTCTTACGGGAGCTGGCTATGGGGTATGGAGAAGATGCAACGGCAGCACCTGGGGCGAGTGAGGCGGACAGGAGGAGGGCTTTGGGGAATGCAATGGATGGCCACGTGCTGAGGTGGCTGATCCAGCGGATGTGGCGAGAGACGGTCGTGAGCTGGGGGCATGAGGAAGGGAAGGGAGAAATGGAGGTGGTGCCTCGGGGAGCATGGAGCTGCCAGAAGAAGGAAGAGGAGAGATGGGTGGTGGGGGAAGCAATGAGCAGAGAGGGGAAGGAGGCCATGCAGGAGCTGCTGGCCAGGCACAGGAAGTGCTTTGCCTTCACCATGGAGGAACTGGGGAGGTGCAAGGTGAAGGAGATGGAGCTGAAGCTGAGCAGCACAGAACCAGTGTTTCACCGCAGGAGGAAGATGCCACATGGGGATGAGGAAATCTGTAAGGAGAAGATCAAGGAGCTGCTGGAAGCGGGATTGATCAGGAGGTCAGAATCTGAGTACGCCACACCAACGGTGGTGGCAGCCAGGCGGGACCTGACAGGGGAGGTGCTGAGCAGGAGGATGTGTGGGGACTACAGGGCACTCAACAAGATCACCATGGCAGACAGGTACCCGATGCCAATGGCGGAAGAGATCTTTGACAAGCTAGTAGAGGGGGTGTTCTTCACCATGTTGGACATGCGGCAAGGGTTCAATCAGATCAAGATCCGAGAGGAGGACATCAAGAAGACGGCCTTTCATGGGCCGGACGGGCTGTATGAATGGCTGTACATGCCATTTGGATTAAGGAACGCCTCAGCCGTGTTCCAGAGGGTCATGGACAACGTGCTGCGGGGAGTGGAGTGTGCGGCCTGCTACATTGATGATGTGGTGATATTCAGCACGACCGAGCAGCAGCAACTGCAGGATGTGGAGAGGACCCTGGCAGCGATAGAAGCGGCAGGACTCACTTGCCACCCGAAGAAGTGCAGATGGGGGGAACAGACAGTGCAATATCTGGGGTACGAGGTGAAAGGGGGCCAGATAGGGATACAACAGGCCAAGGTGGAAGTCCTGGATAGGCTGAGGGAGCCTAAGGACAAGTCAGGACTGAGAGCAGTGCTGGGCTTCCTGAGCTACTACAGGCGGTTTGTGCCTAACTTCAGCAAGAGAGCGGCGGTGCTGAACGGGCTGCTGCGGGAAGACAAGGCGTGGGAGTGGGGGGAAGCACAAAAGGGAGCATTGCAGGACTTAATGACAGCAGTGAAGAGCGCAACAGTGCTCAAGCTGCCCGCCGCCAATCACCCGTTCACGCTCTACACCGACTGGAGCAGCCAAGGGATGGGAGGGATACTCTGCCAGGAGGTGGAGGGAGAGGAGAAGGTGGTGGCATACGCGAGCAAGAGCTGCAACTCGGCGGAGGCACAGTACAGCTCTTACATAGGGGAAGGTTTGGCAGCCGTGTGGGCTGTAGGGCATTTCAGGGTGTACCTACAGGGGAGGGAATTCACCTTGGTGACGGATCACCAGCCCCTGACTTGGCTGATGACTACACCGGGGTTGACGGGCAGGAATGCACGGTGGGCAATGAAGTTGCAAGGGGGAGAAGGGGCCAGCAGATATTTGGGAGGATGGACCAGCTATGCGGTGGGTGAAGGGAGAGACAGGAGAGGACGAGGAGCTGACGGCACGCGTAAGGGCAAGGGGGCAGCACTACAGATGGTACCAGCAGCAGTTACAGGTGCAGACGGATGATGGGTGGAAGCTGGTGCCGGCGCCAAGTGAGAGGGAAGCGGTGATCAAAGAGGTGCATACAAAACTGGGACACTTTGGGCACGAGAGGACGGTGCAGCTGTTGAAGACAGGGTGGTGGTGGGAAGGGATGCGGAAGCAAGTAAAGGGGTGGGTGGAGGGCTGTGAGGCATGCCAAAGGAGCAGGGCAAACCTCACCCAAGCCAAGGCTGAGTTGCAGTCCCTGCCCATCCGAGGCCTAGGTTTCAGATGGTCCTTGGATCTGGCGGGGGAGCTGCCGCTGAGCCGAGGGGGCAAGCAGTACATCGTGCTCATGGTAGAACACGTGAGCAAGTTGTTAGAGGTGAGAGCCATCCCGAGCAAGAGCTCAAGGCATGTGGCGGCAGCGTTCAAGGAGCAGGTGATATGCAGATTCGGGGCATGTGCGGAGGTCCTCACAGACCAGGGAACCGATTTCTAGGGGGAGTTCAAGAAGCTGCTGGAGGAGATAGGGATCACCCACAGGCGCACTTCGAGGTACCACCCACAGAGTGATGGGCTGACAGAGCGCCTGGTGCAGACCTTGAAGCGGGGACTGCGAGCGTATGGGGAGAAGAGGAAGCGGGACTGGGATGAGGAGCTGCATTGGATTGCAGCAGGGTACAGGTTTGGGAAACAGGCGGCCTTGAAAGATCACTCTCCATATAGTCTCCTATATGGGTGTGAGCCACTGCTGTCGGTGGGAGCAACCCGGGTGCTCACAGACACGGTGACGGCAGGAACTATAGAGAACTGGGTGGCACTGTCAGAAGCCAGGGCAAGATACCTCCGGGTTATGATGCCAGCTGCGTTGGAAAACCTCCACACAGCACAGCTTAGGGATGCTCGGCGCTATGAGCAGCGGCAGCAGCAAGGGGCAGGGGGAAGAACAAGGAAGGGAGTGAGCCAGGGACAGGAGGTGTACCTGAAGCGGGCAAGGCAAGACACCCTGGATGTCGGGGTGGGCTCCGAGAGGTGGAGAGTGAAGGAGGTGCGTCCCTCAGGGGTGCTGGTGTTGGAAAATGAGAAGGGAGCACCCCTGAAAGAGCACCAGAGTAACACGGCCATGGTGAAGGGGGGCAAGCCTCACCAGGAGGGTCCTGTGACACGAGCTCAAGCGGCTAGAGCATGAGCACACGAGGGGGCAGTGGGTGAGTGAGGCTATGAAACCCGGAGAAGGGAGGAACCAGAGAGACAGTAGGAGAAGAGCAGGTGCAAGAAGAAGAGTAGGTGCAAGGAGAAGAGCAGGTGCTGGGAGGAGGAAGGTTCTCCGACAGCTGTCACCGCATATGCACCTAATTAATATGCGATAACAGTAGGATGATGGTCTAGGCAGGGCTCTCGGTTGCAACCGTAGACAGAATACATAGTTATAATAGTATAAGATAGGAAGGAGCTGTAGGTATAGAATGTAGCGAAGCAACTGTTAGGGAGGGGTGTAGAAAAGGGGGGAAACGGGTTAAGAGCGGTTGGATCACGAGGGAAAAGGCACCGAAGGGCGAAATGTGAAACCAAGCAATCCCAACCCCGAGCCGCACATGTGGAAATGTGCAGCCTGGGGTTGGGTAAGGTCACTCAAATCCAACCCCTCGATGCTTTCTCGTTGTTATTCTCTCTTAGTAGTGAAAGTTGTCATCCTTGCTTCTAGCACACAGTGGCACACACCAGGAGGGGACCTTTGGGGTAAGGGAGGGATCTCGTTCAATGTGGGTGAGTGAGGCTATGCAACCCGGAGAAGGGAGGAACCAGAGAGACAGTAGGAGAAGAGCAGGTGCAAGAAGAAGAGTAGGTGCAAGGAGAAGAGCATGTGTTGGGAGGAGGAAGGTTCTCCGACACAGCAGCCCGCACGCCGCCCGCGCTGCCCTGTGCCGCCCATGCTGCCTGCACGCTGCCGGCCCGCCCTCCGCTGCCCTGCGCGCTCCATTGCCCGCGCTGCCCTGCGCTGCATGCGTGCGCCCTGCCTGAGCCGCCCGCGCATTGCACTGCGCTGCCCGCTCCCTGCCCTGTCTTGCGCTGCCAAGACGCCAGCTCGCGCCCCTGCCGCTGCGCACTGCCCTGACCTGCCCTGCTATCCTTGCTTGCGCGCCTGCTGCTGCTGCCTGCACCCGCCCTGCCGAGCCGCCCATCCAAGCCGCCCAACCGAGCCGCCCAGTCGAGCCGCCCGGCCGAGCTGCCCTGCGGAGCCGCCCAGCCGAGCCGCCCTGCCGAGCCGCTCCCCCTGCACTAGTGCTGCCTTTGCCCCGCGCACCAGTGCAATTCTGCACCAGTACAGCAGCTACTGCCACCCTTACTGCTGCTGCTGCTACCACTGCCACTGCTGCTGCTGTCGTTACTGCTACTATGGCGTCTCCCACTGTGCTCACTTTTGACGCCGTGGGCCACCCGATTGATTTTGAGACCTGGCTAGAGGACCTTCACTTGTACCTGTAGAGCGTTACTAGGGAGGATGTCTCTCTTTTTGAACATACCTCGGGGTCCCTCGATGCCCCTGCTGCCTCAACTGACCACGTAGTCAGGTCCCAGTGGACTTCTCGTGACGCAACTGTCGCTCTTTCTGTTCGTAGTCACCTTCCGCTAGACCGACGCACCCACTTTCGCCAGCGTAAGACGGCCAAGGCACTTTACGACGCTGTAGTCAAGCGCTACTCTTCCCCGTCGTCTGCCACTGTAGGCCGTCTGGCACTTCCGTTTTTCTTTCCTGAGCTGTCAGACTTCATCACTGTAGCTGACCTCCTGACTCACCTGTGCTCCCTTGACACCCGCTACCGTGCCGCTCTCGAGCCCGCCTTTCTGGCTGAGAGCAAGCCACCCATGTATCTCACCCTTTACGTTTTCACAACCCGCCTCCCTGACTCCCTTCGTGCTATTCGTGACCAATTTCTCGCTCTAGACCCCACGAAGATCACCCTAGCCTCGTTTGAGTCCCGTCTCTTAGAGGCTAAGTCCGCTGCCCTAGCTGACGCTGCCTCCCGTGGCACTCCCCTCCCCTCGGTCTTTGAGGGGTTCTCCCCCTCCCTGCTCGCGCCGTCTGTTGCCTCTGCTGCTGGTGTCGACTTCCTTAGTGCTGAGGAGGTCGGTGCTGCGTCTGCTCCTAGTGGGAGGCGCCGCAGCGGCAAGGGCAAGGGTGGCAAGGGTGGGGGTGGTGGGGGTGGTGGGGGTGGCGGGGGTAGCGGTGGTGGCGGCGGGGGTGGTGGTGGGGGGGGAGGAGGAGGTGGAGGTGGCAAAGGAGGAGGAGGGGGTGGTGGGAGCAGTGGGGGTGGTGGAGGGGGTGGGGGTGGCACTCGGAGTGGAGCTGGCGGAGGAGGAGCTGGAGGTTCGGCCACTCGCACAGCTGCGTCTGGTGGTGCAGCGGGTGGTGGAGGTGGCTCTGGGGGTGGTCAGCAGCAGCAGCTAAGTTGACAGGTGCCGCTCTCGTCCCAACACCTTCGTGAGTGGGCGATCCGCCGTGGAAACTCAGGTGGCCCAGCTCGCTGCGGGTACGTCCGTCGCACAGGTCAGCCTGGAGCGACTTGCAGTCGCACCGACCACACGGAGCCTCGCTGCTTCTTTCGCATCGACGATCTTGTGCGGAGCATGGTGGGCACATGACGACTCCTGACTGGTTAACCTTGCTTAAGCAGGACATCGATGTGTTTGCTTGTAACTGGGACGTGATCCATGCTGGCATGTATGCAATGTATGCTAGTGTTGAGGGTGACTGTTACTCGTGTGTGCCTAGAGTTGCTAGTGTAGAGGCTGCTAGTCTAGGTGCTTGTGACTCAGCTAGCACAGGTGTAGAGCCTGAGGCCCATCTCGCTGCTTCTTCCGCGACTGCACCACACTCACACCGCTCATAGTCCAGGTCCCTGTCACTCTGGCCGACACCTCTGGTGGCCCAGTCGTTGCACGTGGCTCCACTGTTCTCCCGTGTCCGGCAGCCCCCTCCGGTTTCCTCTCAGGCCTCCACCTCCCCCCGTTCGCTAAGAACTTGGTGGCTACCGATGTTCTCCAGGACCAGTTGGTTACTGTCACCCAGCCTGGGGGAGAGCTCGTGGCGATCTGTACGGACTCACGCACTGGCGAGCACCTCGCCATGTTCACTCGGAGGCCTGGGTCTGGCCTGTACACACTGACGACTGAGTTTGGACAGGTAGCTGCGTCAGGTCCGGTAGCTGCGTCAGGTGAGGTAGCTGCGTCCAGTTCGTGTCGACTCCTCACGCACCCGGCTCTGCTTTGGCACCACCGTCTTGGTCACCCCTCCCAGCTGCGTGTGCGCAGCATGCACTCCCGTCTCCTTGTCTCTGGCCTCTTCAGGTCCCTGCCCCCGCTCCCGAGGTCACTTGCGCCGCCGTGCCTTCCCTGCGTCGAGGGGCGGCAGCGCGCCGCTCCTCACTCCTGCTCGTTTCCTCCGACCACAGCTCCTCTGCATACCCTCCACATGGACGTGTGGGGTCCAGCCAGCGTCATTGGACAGGGCGGATAGCGCTAATTTTTGCTGGTTGTTGACGACTACACGCGCTACACCACGGTCTTCCCCTTGCAGAGCAAGGCAGATGTCCGCAGTGTGTTGATCCGCTGGATCCGTGCTGTCCGTCGCCAGCTCAGCGCTCGGTTCCAGTAGGACCTCCCGGTCCTGCGACTGCACTCTGACTGAGGTGGTGAGTTTTCCTCCCGCCTCCTCGAGGACTTCTGTGGTGCTGAGGGCATCAACCAGTCGTTCACGCTTCCGGCCTCTCCACAGGAGAATGGAATTACAGAGCACCGCATTGGCTTGGTCATGGAGGTTGCTCGCACCTCCCTTATCCATGCGACTGCTCCCCATTTTCTGTGGCTGTTTGCGGTCCGATACGTCGCTGAGCAGCTCAACCTCTAGCCCCGTGTCTCCCACCCAGAGACCTCCCCTACTCTACGGTGGACGGGCGAGGTTGGTGATGCGTCGGCGTTTCGGGTCTGGGGTTCCCTCTCTCTTGTACGTGATCTGCCCGCGGACAAGCTCTCTCCGCGCACTCTTCGGTGCGTGTTCCTCGGCTTTCCCACCGACGCACCGCCCTGGCAGTTGTACCGGGCTCTCGTCGTGTGCTGTCCTCCCGCAACGTCACTTTTGACGAGTCTGTCTGCTACTACCGTCTTCACCCCCACCACTGTTCCCCGGTACCCCTCCCTCCTCTCTCCCTGGTACACCACCCCCCCCCGGTAGCCCCCCTCCCTCCTCAGGGTCCTGCTCCCTCAGGTGTGTCCCAGGTTGACCCACCCCCCATGGTTGCGCCGTTGGAGGTTTCCTCCGATACCTCTGGCCCAGCTGAGGGGGGTGACCCAGCTGCTGACAACACGGTGGCCACTCGCCGCTCACCGCGCTTGGAGACCCCTCCTGGGTTTCTGCCTCCACCGTCTTCACCGCCTCTGCAGCCAGTCGCTGTGGATCCTGGTGCTGCAGGAGGTGGTGACTCTGGAGGTGCTGACTCTGAGGGCGCTGATTCTAGGGGTGTTGAGAGTCCTACTGGTGGTCGGGTTGTGGGTACTCCTGCTGGAGCCTCTGGGAATGGACGTCAGCGGCAGCCGAGTCGACAGGTGAACCTCTCGCCGCAGGAGCTTCGTGCGTGGGCTGTTCGGTGGGGCAGCCCCGGTGGTGGAGCTGGAGGTGCTCGAGCTGGAGGTACTGCTGGAGGTACTGCAGTTGGAGGTGCTGGAGGCACTCGTCCTAGAGGCACAGACACTGGAGGTGCTACTGGATGCACTGGAGTTGGAGGTGCTGGAGGCACTGGTCCTGGAGGTACTGACACTGGAGGTGCTACGGGAGGTAATGGAGTTGGAGGTGCTGGAGGTACTGGTGCTGGAGGTACTGACACTGGAGGTGCTCCTGGAGGTACTGGAGCTGGACGTACTGGAGGTGCTGGTACTGGAGGTGCTACTGGAGGTACTGGAGTTGGTGGTGCTAGTCGGCAGGAGTCTCTCTCGCCGCAGCAACTTCGCGGGTGGGCTGTCCGGTGGGGCAGCCCCGGTGGTGGAGCTAGAGGTGCTGGTACTTGGGGTGTTGTTACTGCTGGAGCTGGAGGTTCTGGGGGTGCGACTACTCAGCAGCACCCGTCTACGCTCCGTCACCTTCTCAGTCTCCCGCCTGCTGTTACTGAGTTCCATGTTGCTGGCACTACTCCTCCGTTACTGTTCCCACCTCTTGACCAGTCTCAGCCACAGTTACTGCCTCACTCCCCACTGCCTGCTCCTGCTCCTTACACTGCGGTGCCAGAGTCCCTCATTGCCAGAGTCCCGTACTCGTCGTACTGCCCCTCCTCGTCCTCCACCTGTCCCAGGCACGCACATCATGGCACTTCGTCCTTCCTCTGTTCCACATCGTGTTGTCCTACCGTCGCCTCCTGCGTATTCTCTTCCTCACGTTCCTGACCCTGAGTCTGACCTTGTTTGTGGTGTCAGTCAGACTGTCACTCGTCTTCTTGCCACGGTTGTGACTGACCCTGCTTTTTCGTCTCCTGCTGCGTCTGCCTTAGTCGCTGAGCTTGTTGACTTTTCTGCTCTGTGCCGCCTTGACTACGCTGCGAGTCTTGTTTTTTACTCTGCCTGTCCTCCGTCCGTCGGGGGTGAGCTTGCCCTTGGTAGTGACGTCCTTGAGGACAGTCAGTTTGAGCTGGAGTGCCTAGCGGCCGCTGCACCTCATCTCGCGTCTACGCTACTTTTCCCTGAGGGAGACCCGGATGCACTGGACATCCCGACCCCGTGTTCTTACGCAGACGCGATCACGTGTCCGTACTCCTCTCAGTGGCAGATAGCCATGGACGCAGAGATGGCTTCCTAGAAGTCCACAGGCACCTACGTCGACGCAGTTCCCCCACCTGGGGCGAACATAGTCGATGGCATGTGGATATTCAGGGTGAAGCGGCCACCGGGTTCTCTGCCTGCCTTCAAGGCGCGTTACGTTGCACGAGGCTTCAGTCAGCGTGAGGGGGTCGACTTCTTCCAGACCTTCTCACCCACCTCGAAGATGACTAGTCTTTGGGTGTTACTACACGTTGCAGCACAGGACTACGAGTTGCACTGCCTCGACTTCTCGACAGCCTTCCTTGATGGCAGCCTTCACGAGGCGATCTGGCTGCGCCGCCCTCTTGGCTTCACTGGGCCGTTTCCTGAGGGTACCCAGTGGAGCCTCCGGCGGCCAATGTACGGTCTGCCTCAAGCGCCCCGTGAGTGGCAGGACTACGCTTGCGGCTCTTGGTTTCGCTCCCTCGACTGCTGACGCTTCGCTGTTTCTGCGCACAGACACTTCTCTGCCCTCGCCCTCGCTTAGGAGTAGAGTGTTGGCCCTGCCCTCGCTTGGGCAACGCCGACGACTTGGTCGGATGTACGGGAGAAGCAGCCGACCGTTCGCAGTGAAGGAGCTGCTCAACGGGCTTCGTCGAGCTGCAGGGGATCACTGTGGTGTTGCCGTCGACCAGGAGTGCTCGACGGCCTTCTTCTGCGGGGCAGGTCGACGAGGTGGCTGTCGACCTGCACAGGACTGTCACGGGGCTGGAGCCGTCGACCAGGGAGCTCGACAGCTGCAGCTGACTGGGCTGGGCGACGGGTGGGCCGTCGACCAGGAGGAGCAGTTCGACCGGGAGGTCGACGGAGCAGTCCGTCGACCTGACAAGTGAGCAGTGGTCGACGAGGGGAGCTCGGCGACAACAGCTGACAGTTCTGGTCGACGGAAGGGGTCCGTCAACCAGGGGGTAGTTCGACAGGAGCTGTGGTCGACTAGAGGCACCTGGTGGTCGACCAGAGGCACCTGGTGGTCGACCAGAGGCACCTGGTGGTCGACCAGAGGCAGTGGTGGTCGACCAGAGCACTTGGTGGTCGACCAGGTCGACCGGGTAACCTGCTCGACGAGTTCTGCGGAGGCACGCGAACGTCGTCAAGGTCGCGATGGCGAAGGCGACTTCGGGTTAGTATCCCGAAGTCGATGTGGCTCGTCAGGCGCAGACAACAGCCGACGGATGCACAATGGTGCAAGTCGGGCCAATCGTCTGCGCGCACCTGCGAGCGTGCGCATTGCTGTCTTCTACGGGGCAGCGCTGGACAGCCGCTTTGCTGCAGCGTTGGCACGCCCTCGACCTGCAGTGTTGGCAGATCGCCCTTTTGCAGTGCTGGCGCGGCTCCTCTACGCAATGCTGGCAGGCGGTCGACCAAGCTGAGCTGGCGGTCGACCAGGCTAGCTGCAGAATTGCTAGGTGCCTGATGGAGTCAATTGTTGTCATTGCTTGTTCAACCATTCTGTAATTTCGACTTTGCTTATGGAAACTCTTGCCAATTTCTCCTGTGAATGTGCAAGCACTAAGGAACTAAGCAAAGCTACGATCACTCCTAGTATTTCGTGCCAACCCCCGTAGTCTAGCTCACTACCATTGTAGAGTGACTCTCCGCATGGTGCGGTGAGCGTGGACGGCCCCGCAAATTACCTTCAGATAGGAGCCGACTTTTGCACCTACTAAGTTGTTCGTAGGCCGGCAGCAGCGTTGGTCGCCATGGTCGACCCCGTACCTAATGCCTTCGTAGCGGACACCTCGGAGGCACGTTTGGCTGATGCGAGGAAATGCCATGAGGATGGCGAGTACGGGTCGATCCCCTGGGCGATCGCTGAGTTGGGCATCCGGGCGCAGTGGGCGACGGAACACCCTTCCCGTCGTGCATCTCCTCGACCGGTGCGAAACGAAGGTGGCATCGACAACGAGGTCGACGACGGTGCACGAGTCAGCGACATCGAAGGCACGAAGCAGAGAGGGGTGATCAAGGTCGACGGTGACGTCACCTGGAGGGAGTCGATAGAACCTCAGCTGGAGGTCGCCGGGCTGAAGGGCTTCGCCGACGGCACCGTTCCAATTCCTCCCGTGGACGATGTCGAGTTGCGCGGGGAGTTTCGTGCTGATCACCTGCTCACCTTCATGGTCATCTCGAGGTGCTGCTTGCCGGTGGTGTAGCTAGCGCTCAGGAGCTGTCAAGAGCGACTGGATGCTGGTCACCAAGCGTGGCACTTCATACTGTCGACGTACCAGGTGAAGGACGACCTGTACATCGGACAGCTGGAGGAGAAGATGACCCACATTCGAATGGGCGAGCAGGAGTCGGCGACGGACTACTGCAACCGTGCTCGACGGATCCTGGCTGAGATACGGATGGCGGGCGCCGAATACTCTACGGCGTCCTACATCACCCACGTCCTCAAGGGCCTGCCGCGCAGCTACAACCTCATGAAGAGGATGACGATGGTGCCCAGCATACGTGAGTCCCTCGACGAGGACTCCCTCACCAGCTACATCCTCCAAGACGAGGCGATGCAGGAGGCCAAGCAGCCCAAGGAGCTCCTTCCGCTGGCGAGTTACGCTGCACCGACGAAGCCGAATCGTCAGCAGGAGCAGCGCGGGATGCCGGGCGGAGGTGGTAGCGGAGGTGGGCGGTCGACGAAGGACATCGACGCGAAGAGGTCGACGCGGGACAAGGGCCGACGAGGTGGTGGTCGACGACGGGAGTGCTGGATCTGCGGCGACCCCGACCATCTCTCCTTCGAGTGCCCCGACCGCGATGACAGCGACAAGGACGACAGCAAGGGAGGCCGCGGACGGTCGACCAGTCGTCGCCCCCGTCGAGATGCGAAGCCGCGCAAGGAGAAGCAGACGTTGAAGAAGACGTCGTCGACGAAGGATGTCGACAGCTCCAGCGGCAAGAGCCGAGGCGACGGGGAGGCGTCGTGCTCGATGGTCGGCGTGGTGGAGCCGACAGTCTCGCTGGCGCCGGAGGCTGGCGAGGACTTCCAGGTGATGGCGGCAGCTGTGCAGGCCAACCCGATGGCGGTGCTGCTCGACAGCGGGTGCTCCCACCACCTGATGGGGACGAAGACGGTCTTCGTCGACATGGCGCCGAGCGACATTGTGAAGCACGTGCGCGGCTTCAATGGGGCGCTGCAGCCTGTCGAGGGTCGTGGAACCGTTGCTCTGCAAGGGTAGGTAGGGAAGCGGGTCCTCATCCCTGATGTGCTCTATGTCCCAGGAGTACATGCAAACCTGCTGTCAGCTGGCCAGCTGAAGGAGAGCGGAGTGCAGCTGCAGGGCGACGGCGACGAGATGCTGCTCGCCGCCGCGACCGAGGAGGTGCTCGGTCGAGCACGCTACACCGGACGGGTCCTCTGCACCGACCTTCGCCCTTGCTCGACGCAGTCGCCGTCGATCGAGGTGGTAGCTCTGCGGACGATCGTCTCGGCGACGAAATCGACCCCCGACCGTTTGCATGCGAGGCTCGCACACGTCGGCGTCGACACGATCAGGAGCTCGGCGAAGCATGAAGTTGCTACTGGGCTCGACATCACGCCGTCGACCGGAGCAGACCCGCCGTGTGTCTCGTGCGTCGGAGGAAAGCTAGCGCGGCACACCTTCCCCGCCAAGGGCTCGGACGACGAGGAGGCACTGGCTGTCGTGCACATTAACTTGTGCGGGCCATTTCGGGTGGCTGCCAAGGATGGCAGCTTGTACTTCCTGCTGTTGAAGGATCGCCACACTCGGTTCGTGTGGGCAATGCCGGTCGCTAAGAAGAGCGATGTGCTGCGGGAGTTCCAGAATTGGCTGGTGCTGGTGGAACGACAGACGAAGAAGTCGGTCCTGTCGCTCCGCTCTGACCGGGGAGGGGAGTTCCTCGGAAATGATTCACCGCCTTCGTCGACGGGAAGGGCATCGTCCACGACCTGATGTGCCCCTATACTCCGCAGCAGAACGGCATGGCTGAGCGGGAGATGCGCACGGTCGTCGAGTCCGTGCGGACGATTCTGCTACACATGGGTGTGCAGCACCACTGGTGGCATCTCGCTCTACGCCAAGCTGTCTGGGTGCGCAACTGCTTGGAGCGGTCGACGACGCCGCCGGGGACGACTCCATACCAGTTGCTGACCGGAAAGAAGCCCGACCTCACGCTGGCGCGAATGTGGGGCTGCATGGTGCAGTTCATGGTTCCCGAGCAGCAGCGCGGTGGGAAGCTGGCGCCGAAGGCTCGCTGGGGGCTTTACCTAGGTGTGTCGCAGGAGAGCAAGGGCTGGGAGGTGCTGGACTTGACCGACAACAAGGTGGTCACGTCGGTCGAGGTGATCTTCTACGAGACGCTGTCGCGGGAGGTGTGGAAGGCGAAATATGGGCCGGCGTCGGGGCGGACGCAGGCACACCCGCCGACAAACTCTTCGACGGCCACGGTCCCGCTGCTCGCCGAGGTCGACGAGCCTGCTGATGAGGATGTCGTGGAGGTTCTTCCTCCTCCGCATGTCCTTGCTCCCCCCACCCCCCTCGCAGATCGGCCCGCGTCGACACCTGTGTCGGCCACCGGCGATGAGGGTAGCTTTGGGGCGTCGCCTGCGGCGCCGGCCAGTGGCATTGCCGGCGGTCGACAAGGCGCCAAGCTCGTCCCAGTCGACGAGAGGCCGTCGACGACAGGGGAGCCGCAGACAGGGGAGCTGGTCGAACAGGAGGCAACAGCAGGGGTGCAGTCGACAGGGGAGCAGCAGCCGGGGCGGTCGACAGGGGAGCTGTCGAAGCGAGCAGGTGGTGAGCAACCGGTCGAAGGTTCGAAGCAACTGGTCGACGACGAAGATGTCGACGAGGAAGGGAAGCTGTCGGCGGGAGAGGAGTCCAACGACAGCGAGGTGGTGGAGGTGCCAATCGAGAAGCCTGAGCTGCGACGCACAGGTCGAGCTCAACGGCCGCCGGAACGGCTGAGCTTCCACGCCTGCCTGCCGCCAGCTGCCTTCACCACTGTGTACGACGAGGTCGACGACGACCTGTTGTACGATGACGCCGAGGAGGATGAAGAACTGCCGGAGCTCGACCCTGACGTGCATGCCGACCCCGAGCACCGCTGGGACATCGCCATGACGACGGTGAAGGAGGCGCTGGCGAGGTGGAAGGCCGAGGCGGTGAAGGCCGCCATGGACGAGTAGATCCGCAGCCTTATCGGCATGGGCACTTGGGAGCTGGTCGAACGCCCACGCCGGGTGAACATCATGAAGAACCGGTGGGTGTTGACGACCAAGTACCGCATCGACGACACCATCGAGCGCGAGAAGGCGAGGCTGGTCGTGAAGGGCTTCACGCAGGTGTACGGCGCCGACTACGACGAGACGTACTCGCCGGTGAGCAGCTACGTCACGCTGAGGATCTTCCTCAGCATCGTCGCCGTCCTCGACCTCAACCTGATGCAGCTCGACATGAAGAACGCTTTCCTGCATAGCAAGCTCGACAGGGTGCTCTACATGTACCAGCTGGACTACTTCGACGATGGGACCGGCCAGGTGTGTAAGCTGCTGAAGAGCGTCTACGGGCTGAAGCAATCGCCGCTGCTGTCGTACATGGCTCTCGACAGGGTGCTGCTGGGCGCTGGCTGGAAGAAGATCCAAGTCGACACGGCGCTCTACTTCAAGGCCGGCGACGACGGAGTGACTTGGTGGGTGCTGGTCTACGTCGACGACCTGCTCGCCGCCAGCAGCAGCACTGCGATGCTGAAGGAGCTGAAGGAGCTGCTGGAGGCTGCCTTTGAGTTGCGCGAGATATCGCCGGTCGTCAAGTACCTCGAGCTGGAGATCGTGCGTGACAGGCCAGCGAGGAAGCTGTGGCTGCACCAACAGAACTACGCCGACAAGCTGCGCAGGCGCTTCATCGACGAGGAGCAGGGCGGTCGAGTCCCGAAGACGCCGGTCTCGGTCGACGCCTACGCTGAGCTGACGTTCGACGACGAGGAGGCGCAGGAGCGCGAGGAGGAGGAGTACTGACAGAAGGTTGGCTCGCTGCAGTTCGCGGCGACGACGACGAGGCCGGACATCGCGTTCGCCTGCAGCAAGCTGGGGAGCGGCCTCACGGTGAGGATCGACCAGCATTGGCGCGAGGTCGACCGCTGCCTCGCCTACCTCGCTGACACCCGCGACACCGCCCTGGAGTTCGGCGGTGGACCAGAGTCGCTGGAGCTGATCGGCTACGTGGACGCCGACGACGCGGGCGACAAGCAGAACTGGACGAGCACGGGAGGCTACGTGTTCGTCTACGGAGGGGCCGCCATCTCCTGGTCGAGCTCGCGCATCAAGTGCGCGACATTGTCGTCGACCGAGTCGGAGTACGTGGCGGTCGCGGATGCAGGCAAGGATGGACGCCGACTTCGTTTCCTTCTTGCGGAATTCAAGCTACTCGACGCTAGGAAGCCGACCGTCCTCCGGGTCGACAACAAGTTGGCAATTACGGTCGCTGAGGGCTTGGGGCTGACGGGCAACCTCAAGCACATGGAGCGACGCTACGCCTGGCTGCAGCACATGGTGAGGCGCGGGAAGTTCGTGCTGAAGTACATCCCGACCACCGAGCAGCCGGCTGACTTCCTGACGAAGGCGCTGCATTTTCCGGCTTTCAACCGGCGCTCTGTCGCCATCGGCCAAGTTCGCCTGACCGACGTTGGCGACGGCGACGATGATGTGCAGCAGTAGGTGCCGTGCCGTTCTGCACGGCTGGTGCGGTGACGGCGTGCTGTGTGTGGGGTGCACGCCGAGGACGAGTTTTCTCCATGGAGTACTGCCGTGTGGGCTGGAGGCCTAAGCGTGAGCGCGGCAGGGGAGTGTTAACGGGAGTGGAGTGTTGGCCCCACCCTCGCTTGGACAACGCCGGCGACTTGGTCGGATGTACGGGAGAAGCAGCCGACCGTTCGCAGTGAAGGAGCTGCTCGACGGGCTTCGTCGAGCTGCAGGGGATCACTGTGGTGTTGCCGTCGACCAGGAGTGCTCGACGGCCTTCTTCTGCGGGGCAGGTCGACGAGGTGGCTGTCGACCTGCATAGGACTGTCACGGGGCTGGAGCCGTCGACCAGGGAGCTCGACAGCTGCAGCTGACTGGGCTGGGCGACGGGTGGGCCGTCGACCAGGAGGAGCAGTTCGACCGGGAGGTCGACGGAGCAGTCTGTCGACCTGAATGTGAGCAGCGGTCGCCGAGGGGAGCTCGGCGACAACTGCTGACAGTTCTGGTCGACAGAAGGAGTCCGTCGATTAGGGGGTAGCTCGACAGGAGATGTGGTCGACCAGAGGCACCTGGTGGTCGACCAGAGGCACCTGGTGGTCGACCAGAGGCACCTGGTGGTCGACCAGAGGCAGTGGTGGTCGACCAGAGCACTTGGTGGTCGACCAGGTCGACCGGGTAACCTGCTCGACGAGTTCTGCGGAGGCACGCGAACGTCGTCAAGGTCGCGATGGTGAAGGCGACCTTGGGTTGGTATCCCGAAGTCGATGTGGCTCGT
This sequence comes from Closterium sp. Naga37s-1, assembly GCA_947471745.1. NCBI lineage: Eukaryota > Viridiplantae > Streptophyta > Zygnematophyceae > Desmidiales > Closteriaceae > Closterium > Closterium sp. Naga37s-1. The sequence goes on along the minus strand of CANJKZ010000139.1, from coordinate 740,405 downwards.
CAGGCGCAGACAACAGCCGACGGATGCACAACGGTGCAAGTCGGGCCAATCGTCTGCGCGCACCTGCGAGCGTGCGCACTGCTGTCTTCTACGGGGCAACGCTGGACAGCCGCTTTGCTGCAGCGTTGGCACGCCGTCGACCTGCAGTGTTGGCAGATCGCCCTTCTGCAGTGCTGGCGCGGCTCCTCTACGCAATGCTGGCAGGCGGTCGACCAAGTTGTGCTGGCGGTCGACCAGGCTAGCTGCAGAATTGCTAGGGGCCTAATGTAGTCAATTGTTGTCATTGCTTGTTCAACCATTCTGTAATTTCGACTTTGCTAGTGGAAACTCTTGCCGATTTCTCCCGTGAATGTGCAAGCACTAAGGAACTAAGCAAAGCTACGATCACTCCTGGTAGTTCGTGCCAACCCCCGTAGTCTAGCTCACTACCGTTGTAGAGTGACTCTCCGTAGATCCTACCGCCGCTGAAGCATTAGCCTATCCGCTGCCTGAATTTCCTGATGATATGCGTCGCAATGCTAGTGAAGAAGACCAGGCTCGTGATGCGCAGACCCGTGAAACTCGCGGCAGGGTGAGCACGCATAAGCGGCACTCGCGCACCATGGAAGAAAATTGTTTGTGGCTCGTTCGGATTCGCGACGAGAAGCCGACAGTCTGCGGCACCGCACGACTCGCCGTCGTGGATTCCGTCAGTATCCGCTGTTGGAAGAGGGCGGCGGCAGCGATCGAAGCCACCGCAGGACCCCGGAAGCGACTTGTTAGAGGCGAGCAACAGGCGAAACATCAGGATATAGAACAATTCATTTACAAACAGTTCCTCTCCTACCGTGCTCGCAACCTGGCAATCCCCGTAAAACTCCTGCAGTAGTGGAGCCATTCTTCGATGAAGAACCGCCACCCCAAAATAAAACAGACAAGCATCTCTCCACTGGACATAACGATTTAGTGCAAGGTGGGGTCTCGTGAGGATGAAAACCAAGATTGGCCAACGTCTAAATATGTAAAATGTGCAGTTCGTGTTTCCGCCACCCCAACTTTGTGTGTTCTTTACTTTTCTCGGCGGGTATATTTTGATGTGGTTTTTTTGGGATGTGTTGTTATGGGGTGCAGATTGCATATCCAACATCGAGAGCTTATGGAAATTCTGCCGCAAACTACTTGTCGCACACATGATCGAACCTTAGAACATCGTGAACCCGGATTATGTTCCTATAAATGCCCCACGAGAGGACACCGCACCACCGTGGCGAGAGGACTGTCCAGATCCGCACGGCGGGCTACGAGAAGGAACTGGTGACGGTTATGTTGACCCACATCGCAGCTATGCATAAGCTCCAGCCCATGGTTATCTTCAAACGCAATACAATCCCGAATGTCCAAGCCCCGCAAAATGACTGAGGGTGTGGGGTCGCATTGATCCTGTTACAGTTGTTAGTTTTTATGGTCTCGCTGTTTTTGTGTTTCCATGCTGGCAGGGCTGCCCATTCGAGCCCAAGAACGAGGGTGGATGGACGCCACCCTCGTTATGGACTTGGTGCAGGACGTGCTCTTTGATGATTGTGTAGGTGGTTGTGGTATTTTGCTCTAGTTGGTTCTGGGATAAGGGCTTGGGCAAAATGTGATTGTTAGACTTGTTGCGGGCGGGAATTGAACTCGCACCCAACAAGCACCAACAAACCTTTGCTATTCACTACAACACCTTTGGTGTTACTAGTTTTGCACTTTGGGTTGTTGGGGATTGTTGTAGGGCGAGGGTTGGGATGGTATGATTGGTCAAACTCGTCACTTTAAAGATCTGAACTCTTGCTATAGCTATCCCTAGATCTTATCTATGGCTTCCAAGGAATTCCGTCAGGATACACCACTCAAATCGCGATACAGATTGGCCTGTATCTTGGTTGAAGGCGTGATTTATCATTCTGGAGATTAGAGACTGAGACATTTCCAACGCGTACCTGCTCATATTATAAGATTACGTGAGTTGTTCGCAATGTTTCCATCAAAGTCGGCGGACTTAATCTCTCACTACGCTCTCTGGATTCGCACACTTTCTCCGCCCGCCGTCTAGCGGAAAGCGCGGAAAGGCGCTTTTGGTGCTCGACTCATACCGCGACCATCTGACGGATGCGGTGGCTGATTCGTTCCGTTGGCAAAACATTGTGCCCGTCATCATCCCCGACATTTGCACGCCATTGTTGCAGCCGCTCGATGCCAGCATTAACATGTCCTTCAAGGCGGGGGTTCAGCAGGCGTACACCGAGTGGTTTGCTGCGATCAAAAATCAACCATTCACCCTTGCAGGTTTATGTTGAATCAATACACCATTTCACTTTTGCGATACATGGGTGTTTACTATGCCGTTTCCATGTGTAGGGAACATGTGAAAGCCCCCTGTAGAGGTTGTCTTACGCAGGATCGTGGCTGCCTAAGAGGCAGTACCTGAGGATGTAATCGTGCGCGCCTTCACGACGAGTGGCATCAGCAACAACCCAGATGAGCACGAGGATCACCTCATCCTCGCGTACATGAGACATTGCGCAATCCGAGGTGCATGACGACGTGCACGCAACAGGAGATGTGGAAGAGTGGGTGAGCCCACTCTATGCATCCGGCGTCCATGAGGTTGAGGAGGCCAATGGTGACAATGAAGAGGAGGAGGATGTGGAGAGTGTGGAGGATGTTAAGGGTGAGGAGAAGATAATATAGAGGTAGAAAGTGATTAAGTAGCCTAACTGGTGGCCCATCCAGTAGATTTTGATGAAAAGAATATAATCGGATGAAGTAGGTTGGGTTGATTTGACGTCTGGCCCATGTACGTGCATAACCAGAATAAAATATGAGTTCGTTGTTGAAATTTTAAAATTTGGAACAGGGGGAGGGTCCCATAATTACTCATTCGAGAACCCAGGACTTCACGAGGACTGCCACAATACAAGACCTTCTATCCAGATAAAAGCCCCATGGGTCTGGGGGCTTTTCACAGGGAGGTTACGGTATGTAAAAAAACAAGGTTATCACACATGCAATCAAATAAGCGAGCAATGATTGCAGTATAGATGAATAGCATTGTTGGAACACAAGTGAAGACATTATTGGAATAACTGACAAGCTATTGTAGCATTATTGAATTTCTCGTAACATCACATTGGCCACATCAAGAGGATGCGTACTCCGGTAAGGGCCGCCATAAGTAAAAAAACAATTTGATATTTCGATAAAAAAAATATGTTTTCTACGCTGAAAGCTTTTTAATTTATTCGTCATATATAAACTTCAGCTTCTGATTTTTTTGCGTGTATTATATATATATATATACACACATTTCAGTGTTATAGATATGGGATGTACTATATATACGTTTCAGCGTTATATATTGCAGTGTTAGTCTTTTTACCCGTTCTTTATTTATTTTCAAATGTATACTCTGAATCATCAATGATAAATGCGTTTTTCAAATGTGTACTCTGAATCATCAATGATAAATGGTATTCTGATTTGCGACCCTCACGTGCAGGACACATCGTGTTACTCGGGTCCCCCAGTGATCCCGGTCCTCCCACTGTCCTGCGACCCGCTCACCATCCCCGCCACCTGCCCGCCCGGTGCGGTCAACATGACGGCCGCCAAGGGCGTGTCGGGGCGCCCCCTCGACCCGGCAAACTGCGCTGACTTCCCCTACTCCAATGCCACCCGGCCCTTCCCTGACACTTTGAGCGGCGACATCAACGCTCCTTACCCCTACACTCCTGCTCCTGTGCCCCCTTCTTCTGTTCCTGCGCGCTCCCCTCCCGCCCCTGCCCAGTCTCCGCCTACCCCCTCACCGCCAGCCCCCATCACCGGTGCTCCCCCCCCCAAGCGTCGTGTCTCCGTCCCCCCCATCTGTGTCTCATCCTCCCGCTGGCCCTATCCCCTCTCCTCCTCCCGCTAGGCCTATCCCCTCTCCTCCTCCCCCCAAGGCTGCTGGGCCGAGTGGAGTCTCTCTGGCTGTGGCAGTTCTGCCGCTGCTGACGGTTGTGCTCATGGCGGAGGTGTGAGATTCGTTTCCGGCGTGCAGGCCGAGGCAAGCCAACGGTCCGATTTTGGCCAAGTAGCCAAAGTTGGATGCTTCTTATGAATATTATTGTACCAATACCTGCACTGTGTCTGATCGCGTTACTGACTTTGCACAGTGAAGTTTTTATAGTGTATCCCCGTATAGTCACGCTGTTGATTGAAGATGCAAGTGAAGTGTTGGAGTGTGAAGGGAATTATACTTAGCATTCCCGTAGGTGCAGCAGTATCGCACCCGACTTTATCGAAGCAGCAACAACCGAGATATCGGATCAGCCCGTATCAAGGGCAGGAAGGTCAACAGTCGCAAGAGTCAACTGTCGCGACTGTTGACCATCTGGACCGACGTTTGACCTACCATCGAGGAATGGCAACAGGCGTAACCGTACAGGTCACATGCAGCGACTCGGTAACAAGAAAAGCAGCACAACAGTCAGAGTCACTGTAGAAATGCATGTAAAACAGTTATAATAAGGGAATGTACCCCTTAGAGTACATGGCTAGACTAGGACTATTTATATTCCTTGTATTCTATCTTTTAATCAACTTGGTCATTTACATTCACTATGATCTGAGTTCTACAAGACTTCCGCTACCAAACTCTACCAAAGCACTATCCTATCCTATCCAAGATCCTTACTCTAACATGGTATGAGAGCTAGTTTGGATTATAGGATCTGCTAAAAGGCCTCCAAAAGGCTTCCTCATAACTTAATCTCAACATCAAGGGCATCAACATGCCAGGCGCAGACTGCGGAGAAACTGGAGAAAATCCAGTGCAACCCTCCACCAATGTCGACTCTACTACGACGACTGTGGACACAGCTCTACTCGAGCAACTGATTTCCCGCATCAGCGCACTGGAGAGCCATCAGCCAATGAGCATTGACGGCTCAAGCTACGCCCGAAGACCTCCCGATCCTCAAGGAGCTGGATCTGAGCGATCCTTCACCTTCGACAACCGCGGAGTTCAAGGATCTGCTCAAGCACAACAATCACATTACGAGGCAATGGCTTCAATGCAGAGCAAGTTCCTCTAAACGTCGAAGCTCAGAACTACCAAGCCCTTCGACGGACAAGATTTCTATACGTGGAGCTTTGAATCTGAGCTACTGGCTCAAGGCGCTCAGATCTCGATGTATTACGACGGATCGTACGCATTTCCGACTAATGGCTCACCTCAGGAGAAGAGTCAGTACAACAACGAATCACTCCTGGCCTTCACCGTCCTGATACGAAACCTGTCGCCTGAAGAACAGCTGAGCATTCGCCCCTTCAAGAACGAACGGGCGCCCGCGCAACAATCCTGGGAACACCTGCGCACCTGCCACATGGCAACAGACTCGGTGACACTTAGTCGCCTGCTCAACCAGCTGAACAACGTCAAGATGTTCCCCGGCGAAAAGGCCGGCCCATACATCAACCGCTGCAGGAACCTGAGAGATCAATTCAGGAAAAGCGGCGGAAACTTCCCTGACGATATGTTCGTCACTATCATCCTCGCTGGATTGAGCCCGGAATGGCGCCAATGCAAGTCACTCCTTCGCACGCAAGGAACCCTCAGCGAAACTGCCCTCTGCTCCACGCTTCTCTCCGAGCAGAAGGAAATCGACCTGTACAACGAACGAGGCAACAAGAAGGAGAAAATCGCCTTTTACGCTCAAGCGCCACCGGACAAGAAAAGACTCTTCTGCAAGTACTGCAAGAAGACTGGGCACATGATTCAAGACTGCTGGAAGCTGAACGGCAACAACACCAACCAGAAAGGTACCGCTGCTCACCAGCAAGGAGGAGCCGCAGCGCGCAACCAAACTGTGTCGCCGCCAGCCGTAGCCAGCACGTCCCAAGCCCCGGCACGTCTCTCTGCGAACACAAGCGATAAGGGGAAAAGCAAGGTCTTGACTTGCATGGTGCGTCGTGGACCGCCTCGCCCCAACCGTCACTATCGTTTCTTCCGCAGCTGGGAAGACATGTTCGCAGACCCGCCTCTGGAGCGGCCCGAAGGATCAGTCGAAGAAGAAGAGGAGAATGATCCAACCTACGACGAGCTGACGGTCGGACGAATGCAGTTTGACTGGGAAGCGCCGGAGTGGATCCAGGAGTCGCCACCTGCACGCATCGTACACGACGACGAAGAATGTTACTACGACTACGAAAATGATCACGACATGGAACATCACGTCACTCCGAAGCTCGCTAACCTGGCCAAGGCAAGAAAAGAAGTCAACACGTGGTACCTGGACAGCTGCTGTGGCCAGCACATGGTGTCTTCAGATGTCTTCATCCTCAACAGAGAGCGACTTTTTAACGAAGTGGAGATCACCGTCGCCAACAGCCAGACCATCTACGCCAGAAGCCGCGGACAAGTGCAACTGGAGTCACACGACACCGGCTACTGCATCCACATAAGCGACGTCCTCATCGTGCCGGAACTCCGGTACAATCTCTTGTCACTTCACCAGCTGATGAAGTGCGGAGTTGGCCTGCAAACAACAGAAGACGAGATGCACTTAATATACGACGGCATCTTCATCGGAAAAGCAACGAGTGTGGAAGGTGTCTTCGTGCTCGACTTTGAGTCACCCAGAACCAATGGCGACAACGAACACATCCTTGTTCTTGACCCTCCGGGTCACCCGTCGCCGCCAAGATGGAGTCACCCAGAAGAGACCGATTATCAACAACCCGGCCTCGATGGAACCTTCCGCGCCCTTGCCGTACCCGTTGCCTCGACCACGAACCCTGCGGACACTGGACCTCAGGCGGTGGAAGAAGGCGAAGAAATCATATCAGAAACAGCAGCTACAACAACGGAAACGGCCAACACTCAAGCTGGAGGATGGGCACGAGCAATCTGGCCTCGCGTCGAGCAACCTACCGGATGGAACACCACCGAAGGCTGGGACGCCGTGGACACACGCTGGATCATGGAGAACACTGCGCTCGGAGAAGCTGTTGCAGCTGAAACTGGATGCGGCAACATCGCCGACGCACCTGCAGAAGAAGCAGCAGAGGAACCAGAAATCACTGAAGAAGCACCAGAAGCCGAAGAGGACGAGTCACTGACGGAATACGGACCTCACCTGCTTCCCATCACAACGGACGGCAGAGACTATCTTCGCCTCGAGACAAGGGGAGTGGCGATCGGCGATACCCCACTCAAGGAAGACGAAGTCACGCAACCCGAAGATCGACACACACGAACCTCGCGTCCAGAAAAACCATTGGAGCTACCGGTGACGATGGACACTATCACCACTGGCGACACCAGCGGAGCATATCATGGGGTGACAATTCAAGCAGCAGCAGTCCAGGTCACCGTGCCGAATGAACCTGCGGATACAACAAGGCAAGAAACAGCGGAGGAGATATTAGCGCGCGAAAAGGAGCTGTACACGTGCACTAAAGGATATCGGGCCGACGGAAACATCTGGCATCAACGCATGGGACACCCATCAATCGAAGTGCTCAACAACTGCATCAATGCAAAAGTTTTTGCGGCAGACGCACTGTTGCTGCCCGATGGCAAACTGCTGAAACCACGAACCGACCTGCCTACCTGCACCGTCTGCCCGGAAGTTGCGCTCCGCCACACGCCCTTCGCCGAAAAGATTCCTGGAGCAGAGCGATATGAACCGCTGGAGAAAGTCTACAGCGACTTTTTAATGCTCACGGCGAAAGGAGTCGGCGGGGAACAATACACTCTTACCTTCATCGACGCTGGCACACGCTTCGTCTGGGCCGTTAACGTTCGAGATCGCTACCTCGCCTACGCTTGCTTCGAAATCTGGCTCGCCATGGCAGAAAACCAAAGCAACGGCTACAAGCTGAAGGGGTTCCAAACAGACGGAGCACTGGAATACCTGTCGGAGGACTTCAAAACCCTATGCAAGCAGAAGGGGATCAAGAGGATGATCTCCTTGCCTTACGCCCACGAACAGCAGGGATTGGCCGAGAGAACCAACAGGAGCCTCGCGACAAAAATGCGAGCCCTCATGAAGCAGTCAGCTGTGCCAACCAAGTACTGGCCCTACGCAATGGCACATGCAGTTCGGCTGCACAACATGCTCTCCTCCAAGGCACTGCCCAACAACAGCTCACCCTTCAAGGAGTGGACCGGAAAACACCCTGACACACGCATGCTGCGAGTCTTCGGGTGCATGGTACAGTACCGCCCTCACACTGCCCGAACAGGAAAATTTGAAGATCGCGCTCGCTGGGGCATTCACCTCGGAATCGAATCCGAATACCACGCCTGGACAATCCTGGATTTCACCACCCACCAGCTCACGCGTTCACGTGACTGCATCTTCTACGAAAGACTGACACTGCCACTGTACCGCCAGCACCGCACTGCACAAAACGCACCAGACAACGTTTTTCAGGGACAGCACAGCTACGCCAATGACGAGGACGATGTTGACGTGGCGGGCGAACAACCGGACGAGGCAGCAGCTGACGCAGCAGACGAGGCACCCTTCATCCCCGTTACGGAGCAGTTCGGCACTCCTGCACACTTCCCAACCAACATCGACCCTCATGAAGCAGTACAGGCACAGCACGATTATGCAAGTGCAGAAATGCACTCACCCATGAATGAAGACCCAGCTCGCGACTCATCCCGCGACACCTTTCGCGACATCCCTGGCGACGACGACGACGTGGTCGAAGTTACCACCACAGCCGAATCCAACCTGACAGGCCTTCGCATTCTTGGCCTCGCCGTCGCCGTTCGGGGTAACCAGCAGCTGATTGAACCCACCACCGTTCGCCAGGCTCTCAACGGGCCCGATGCTGAGAAGTGGAGAACCGCCATGGCCGCCGAAGTCGCTGCACTCCAACGCCGCGGCACCTGGAAGCTGGTACCACGCCGCCACGCAAAGGGGAGAAAAAATCTTACAGGGAAGTGGGTCTTCCGCATCAAGACTCTCGCGGACGGAACGGTCGAAAAATTCAAAGCGCGCTGGGTGGTCCGCGGATTCGAGCAGACACAATTTGTGGACTACGACCAGACATTCGCTCCTGTCGGTCGACATACCTCAGTGCGCATTCTCATCTGCATCGCCGCCGTGAAACAGCGCCCCCTCCGCAAGATCGACGTCTCCAACGCGTTTCTCTACGCGATCGTCGATGCTATCATCTACGTCGAGCAGCCACATGCGTTCGAAGAAGACAGCGACGCAGTTTGTCTCTTGCAAAAATCTCTGTACGGCATCAAGCAGGCACCACGCCTGTGGCAGCAGCATCTTCACGGCGTTCTCATCGAGCTCGGCTTCCAGCAACTCCCCCACGATCAGGGGATGTACCGCCTCGAATCCCGCGGCCACTTCATCCTGCTTGTCGCCTACGTCGACGACCTTCTCTACACCGGCGACAACAACGAACTGCTCGATCGCTTCGAACGTGAAATTCAGGAGAAGCTGGAGGTCACGATCGACCACGAGGTCACTCAGTTCCTCGGCCTCAACGTCACTCAGACCGCGGACACCATTCATCTCTCCGCCGCGAAGTACGCCGAGACTCTCGCCAGAAGTTCGGGATAGCTCCCGTCGGCGTAACCACCCCGCTCCGCATTCCTCCGCCTAACCACGAGTCCGACACTAATCCGCTCTCACCGGCTGATCACCGTCTCTATCAGCAGCAGCTCGGATGCCTACTGTTCGCCGCCGTCACATGCCGCCCGGACTTGTCCTACATCGCCAGCCAGCTCGCCTAGTACCTGCGGCGACCTGAAGGGGAGAACCTAGCAGACCTGCGCCGCGCCTTACAGTACTTCATCTCCACGCCCGATGTCGGTCTCACCTACAAGGCCAACTTAACAGCCCCACTACAACTCACCGGCTACGTGGATGCTGACCAGGCAGGAGACGCAGACAACAGGAGGTCCCGCACAGGCTTCATTTTCAAACTTGAGCCCGCAGGAACCATTTCCTGGAACTCCAACAAGCAAGAGCTCATCACCCTCTCGTCAGCAGAAGCAGAATTCATCGCAGCAAGCTCAGCAGTTCGCGAAGGACTCTACCTCACGGAACTCCTGCAGGAAACGAAGACGGCGATGAACGGGTCCTTCAAGTTACTCTGCGACAACCAGAGCGCGATCAAAATCGCAAACAAGCCAGGCTTCGTCAACCGCACGAAACACATCGCCCTCCGTTACTTCTTCGTGAAGGACGAAATCGACAAAGGGAAGGTGCAGCTCATCTACTGTCCAACTGGCGAAATGGCAGCTGATTTCCTCACGAAGAAACTGCCACGTCAGAAGTTCCAGTACTGCTCGGATCTGTGCGGAGTCACTCGCAAGAGCCACGTGGCGCACCTCCAGGAATGAAGGGGAGTGTTGGAGTGTGAAGGGAATTATACTTAGCATTCCCGTAGGTGCAGCAGTATCGCACCCGACTTTATCGAAGCAGCAACAACCGAGATATCGGATCAGCCCGTATCAAGGGCAGGAAGGTCAACAGTCGCAAGAGTCAACTGTCGCGACTGTTGACCATCTGGACCGACGTTTGACCTACCATCGAGGAATGGCAACAGGCGTAACCGTACAGGTCACATGCAGCGATTCGGTAACAAGAAAAGCAGCACAACAGTCAGAGTCACTGTAGAAATGCCTGTAAAACAGTTATAATAAGGGAATGTACCCCTTAGAGTACATGGCTAGACTAGGACTATTTATATTCCTTGTATTCTATCTTTTAATCAACTTGGTCATTTACATTCACTATGATCTGAGTTCTACAAGACTTCCGCTACCAAACTCTACCAAAGCACTATCCTATCCTATCCAAGATCCTTACTCTAACATGAAGGGGGCTTCATTTGCAGTGCATGCCTTAATGTTCAGGTTGGTGAGAAGAGAAGAGTTTCAAAGCAATGGAAGCTAGAAACACATTGTGGTGGTGGTTGTAATGTAATCTTGTTTCTACGAGCTGACTGATTACGGTTCAGTATCAGCGAGCTTGTACCGCGTATCCAAGATGTTCCCTCACCACGACCAAGAGCATTTTGCGCGATTTCTCAGCCCAGAGCACGCACCTGCTCACCTCACCTCCCCACTCTTCCCACGCCAACCATGCTGGCAGCACCGCGACTCTCGCAACCCTCGCCCGTCGCCTCGCTGCTCGTGCGCGTCGCGCCCATGGCCACGCGCGCTATCAGCCATGGGCTCCGTGTCGCTACTTCCATCCCGCAAGTCCGCCATGCCCGCACACCACCGACCCCGTCCTTTTCGCGTTCCCCAGGCCCTCCGCTGCGCCGCTCCGCTCCTGCGCGGAGTTTTTCCGCCCGTCCGCAGTCGTCGCCCGCGGAGCCGGTGGGTCGAGGCGGAGCGGAGGGGCGCGCGCGCGCGGGGGGCTGCGCGGGGCTGCCGGTGGTGCACCACGCGCTGTTCAGCGCGCCGCAACTGGCGCCGGGGCACCGATTCCCGATGGGCGTGTTCGAGGCGATTCACGCCATGCTGCTGCGCGAAGGGGTGATGCGCCCCGCGCAGGCGAGTTCCGCGCGCAGTGCAGAGGCGCGGAGGGGGAAGGGAAGGGGGGAGGGGGAAGGGGGGAAGGGGGAGGGGGGTTGTTGGGGGAAAGGTGATGGGGCCAGTGGGAAGGTGCGTGGGATGAGCAGTGGTATCAAGAGGATGAAAGTGACGTGATATTGTTGTGGCTCATCTCTCACCTCATCTCTCAGCGCCTTCGCCGTCCCGCCTGCACACTTACTCCCCCCTCTCTTCTCCTCCCCCATCCATGTTGCTTCCCATTCCTCCACCCGCTATCATCTCTCTCACTCGCCCTCCACCACCCTCTCGCCCTCCAGGTGGTCACGCCACACCCCATGCCGCCCGTTTCCGACCTGCTTCGAGTAGGTCCGTTCAACCCCTCCTCTTCTCTCCATTCCCTCCAGTCCCTCCTCTTCTCTCCATTCCCTCCAGTCCCTCCCTCCCCTCCATCCCCCCTCCTGGTCTCTCCCTCCTTCCCTCCCCCCCGCCCCCAATTCTTCCGTTTTTTTCTGGGTCGTCTTTCCTTGCCTGCATGGTTGCTCCTTCTCCCTCCCCATCTCCCCCGCGCTATTATGAATCCAGCAACCACCACCACGCACTGCCAGCTCTCTGCACCGCCCCAAGAAGCGTCTTCCCCACACGCACGCCACACGCATCCACACACACGCCACACGCACGCCACACGCACGCCAACGCATGGCTATGGTGCATCTCTACGCCCAACAACACGGCATTTCTACCCCCTCTCTCAACCTCCCCCCCCCCCCCCCCCCCCGATCTCAATCAACCTTCCACACCTTCGCCCACAGCTCTTTCCTCACCTCTAAGTCCACCATGCACCCTATTCCCCTTCTCCCCTTCTCTCCACTCCACCCTTCTCCACCCACCCTCTCCTCGCCTCCCCTCCTCCTTCCTCCCCCCCTCTCCCCTCCCCCCTTCCCCCCTCCCCTTTCCCCCCCCCTCCCACCCCACCCCCCTCCCCCGCCCCCTTCCCCCAGGTGCACTGTCCGCAGTACCTGGCGCAGGTCTGCCAGGGCGCGCTCCCCTCTGCTGCCATGCGTCGCATTGGCTTCCCCTGGTCGCCCACCCTCGTTAGACGGACACTCGCCGAGGTGCGCCGGGGGGCAGGGGGGCAGGGGAGGTCGTGGGCGGGCGGCACGGGAGGTGCTGGTATGGGTGGGTTGTGGGTGAGAGGGCTGCGTGGGTGAGAGGCACGGGAGACGTCACAGGTGGCGTTGAAGCACGGCCCTGCATGCAGCACGGCACGAGGTAGGCTGCACAGGAGGAGAAGGGGGTGGGGGGGGAAGGGGTTTGGTAAGGATGCTTTAAATACAGTTGGCTGATTGATTGACAGCGCTGCAGGGGAGCATGGGCACATGCAGCGCTAGGGGGGGGGATGGGGATGGGGAGGGGGCATTGGCACACACAGCGAGCTGACGAGTCGAGTGACTGAGAGCTGTATTGGCTGTGGATGAGGGCGAGGAGGCACGTCTGTCATTGAGTGTTGAGCATGGTTTCTTAGTTCACTTAAATGGAGCACGGGGAAGGTGGGTCAGGTGATGGAGGGAGTTGCCTGTAGCAGAGAATAAGAGCTCGGATGTGTGCGGGGCAACGTGAGGGGGAGAAGGGTTGGGTATGTGCACGGGCGGCAGCCGTGCTGCTTTTGGATTGTGGCGTAGGTGGGTGATGTGTCTCACGAGTCCGGATGAAAGTGGGGTAGTTTGATATGGTGGGTGCTGGGAGGCATGGGATCGATGGGGGTGAGGTGAGAGGGCTTTCCTTGAGAATGGTAACAAGAAGAGGTCCTACCGAGAATTGAACTCGGCCTTTCAGATTCAGAGTCTGACGTCATAACCGCTTTATTTACAATGTATATGTGTACAAAAGATACAGACGGATTTGAGCATAAGAAGGCTAGCTAACTAGCAATGGCCCAACTGCAACCCTAGGCTGAGACCCCCAATGAGGTCTCAAGAACCAACACCAAGGTGCGCAAAATCACTAGACCGCTTATAGCTCGAAAAACAACACAGGTGCGCTACCCCGCCCACCTACCCCTGATGCCCATGTCTATCTTATCGCCCACCTCCACTCACCCATCCACCAGGCATGCTCCATGCGTTTCAGGGCCACAGGTTGGGCTACTGCATTCTGAACGACCTTGCTGTCACGGCCACTGCCCTAACCGCCTCCTCCCTGCTGCCATGGCCTAAAGGCACCCACCCTGCCACCGTCACTGCCACCACCACAGGCACAGGCACAGGGCCCACCACTGCCGCTGGTGTTACCCGAATCACCTTCAGCAGCAAGCGCATGTGGTATGGGAAAGCAGTCGTACGTGTGGAGAGGGCTGCTGGAGGGAGCTGAGAGCGGTGGTGGGGGCGAGAGAGCGGTGAAGCGAGTGCAGCGAGTGGCAATAATTGACCTGAACGTGCACCAGGTGATGCTCCCCCGGATCCCCCTCCTGCTCGCTCCCTTTCATTCTCCCCTCCTGCTCTCTCTCCCTTTCACTCAACCTTCCTGCTCTCTCTCCCTTTCACTCGACCTTCCTGCTCGCTCTCCTTTTCACTCGCCCCTCCTGCTCTCTCCCTTTTCACTCACCCCTCCTGCTCTCTCCCTTTTCACTCACCCCTCCTGCTCTCTCCCTTTTCACTCACCCCTCCTGCTCGCTCCCTTTTCGCTCACCCATCCTGCTCGCTTCCCCTTCCTGTCCTAATCGCCACACCTGAACCATCCTGTCTCCCACCTTGACCCTCTATTCGCACCTGCTCCCTCCATTCTTGCTCTATCATTTTTGGCCACCACATTGCTAAAACAACATTCGTCGCATGTACGGTACCACCCTGCCCAGCGTTGACAATGACATGGCTAGAAAATAAGAAATTCAGCCTGCTTTATTAGTTTCATCGGACCATGAAACCATGCTTTGTCTGAGCTCGATTCTAGAAGCGCCATGCTGGAAAAGTTGTCCCACTCGAATACCGTACCTCCCAAGCATGTTCACTGATCTGCTGGAACTTCAAAGTCCCGAAACTCACGTGACATGCTGAAAATTAAGAAGTAATTTCTTGCAAGAGACACAGAGGGGGAGGCATAGAGTACAGCAGAAAGTCAAAGGGGACAATCACACACAAGAAATCTATGTCCATGACTTCAATCGTTGCTCCTAATAAAGAGCAGCAGTAGTGAGGCGGCCTTGCCCACAGCTTTTCTTTCTTTAGACCCACTCCCCTGCCAAGGCCTTTCTATATAGACACTCCATCTTAACATAAGTACCGTAGCAGTGGTGTTCGCAAAGAATATACACTGCCACCTCCGATAAAAGGGAACGAACACCCTGCAATTTCTTGACAATCCTTCGCCTGGCACACTGCACTGCGGTCTTCTGGGCCCAATTATTTCCGTCGCGAAGGTGGCGAGGTAGGCGAAAAGCCGCTGCTGGGTTCAGTCCATTTGATAAGGGAAACGTGGCGTGCGTCTAACGAGAGCCAGTAGGGCGTGGATAAGGCTGGAGCCTTGCCGGCCCCAGATTGTCGGAGCGGCCCTGGGCTACCCTCACTCACCTCCCCATCATGAGCGCATACGTGCAACTTGGCGACGGTTCGGAACCGCGGTCCCTCCCTCACTCAGTTCGGCTCGCCCTTTTCTTTTTCTATTCAAGCTGCAGTGTGCTAGTTTCTATTCGCCACCTACTGCTGACCGGCGCCGAGGGTGGTCCAGCTCACAGCTCTCGCCATCATGGCCACTACGCTGGCGAAGACTTCGAGTCGAGGTTTCATCGCGGCGAAGCTTCTCACGGCGCTGCTGGCGGCGACTCTTCTGCTGCCGTCTGGTACCAATGCCGCGACGACGTACCCCAACTGTCCGCTGACCGGCAAGCCACCGACGAAGCCAACAGTGGCCCCCACGCGGTGCGTGGGAGCGTCGCGCATGTCGTGCTGCCCCGACGCTTGCGCCGACCTTAACTTCGCCGTTCAGGCGCTCTCCGTTAACGTAACCGCCGCGGTGTGGCCCGGTGTGGGGGGTGGCGACGTCGTCCCTGGTGACGTGCCGGCTAGCGTGAGTGGTGGCGCGATGATAAGGGAATCGATATACCAACGTAACGAAGCATCGGTGCCTGCCTGCCTGCATGCAATTTGGTCAGCGTTCGTTTACACGCACCTGCTCTGCAAAAGGAACCAAGCAGTCTTGTTTTGTGCTTGTAGTGTGTGTGTGTGTACTCACGAGAGTCTCGTGCGTGCAGATCGGTACTTTCATGAGATCTGCGCGCACATGTTCGAGCAACTCGCCTGCGCGGTGCAGTGCAACCCCGGTGAGACAGCCATCACACCAAACTCGCATATTCAACGAATTCTACTTCTTCCGTTCAACGCTCTGCGGCACTTAACTCGCTGCCGCCAGCCGCTTGCCTTACCGCGCCCGTTCCCGCCTTCCTCCCCCTCTTCCCCGCTGGATTTCCCCCTTCGTCGCGGGCTCCCGTTTCTGCTCCCTCGTTCTCGCCGGCGTGTGTGGCAGACTCGGGCAGCTACCTCACGGGCAAGCCCGGCAAGTACATGCTGCGCATCTGCAGTGGCGACTACATGACGGCCATCTCCACCGCCTGCTCCTTGATAACATGTCAGTTCCGCGTTCCCAGGTTACAGTGCTTTCTCTCCTTTCTGTCGCGCTTTTCAACTTTCCTTTAGACTCCCTTCATCCCATTCTCCATTCCCATTCCTTTATATCCTTCCGTTGTCGCTTTGCGGTTTGCTGTGGCGTTCGCGTGCAGTGGGGGATAATGGTTTCGTGTTGGGCGCCGTGAGTAAATATCCGGAGGACATACTCCAGATGCTGCTCGTGCCGCTCGTCGCGCAGCACATCCCCGGCTTCAACGCCGCCTTCGCGGTGAGTCCATTTGCAGGTCGAGCAGTAGTCAGAGCGCTCCAGGGGAGTCAATCCTGTCGCTCGATTTCACATCACAGCAGCTCCTTTTTCTTGCCAGCTTCTTCCGTGCGCCGCTTCTCACTGCTGCTGCTGGAACTTGCCATGCCCACCTCCCACCACCCACCTCTCACCACTCAACCACCCACCGCCCTTGTTCTGCACATGCTGCAAGGCTTCCTCGCCCACCTCTCCCTTGCACTGCTGCTCACTGCTGCTGCTTGAACTTGACATGTCCACCACCCACCAGCCCCGTGCAGGACACGGCGTGCTACGGGGGTCCCACAGTGATCCCAGTCATCCCACTGTCCTGCGACCCGCTCACCATCCCCGCCACCTGCCCGCCCGGTGCGGTCAACATGACGGCCGCCAAGGGCGTGTCGGGGCGCCCCCTCGACCCGGCCATCTGCGCTGACTTCCCCTACTCCAACGCCACCCGGCCCTTCCCTGCCTCTTTCGAAGTCTACGATCCTTACCCCTACACTCCTACTCCTTTGCCCCCTGCTCCTGTTCCTGCGCCCTCCCCTCCCGCCCCTGCCCTGTCCCCGCCTACCCCCTCGCCGCCAGCCCCCATTACTGGTGCTCCTCCCCCAAGCGTCGTGTCTCCGTCCCCCCCATCTGTGTCTCCTCCTCCCGCTGGCCCTAGCCCCTCTCCTCCTCCTGCTGTCCCTAGCCCCAGCCCTCCTCCTCCCCCCAAGGCTGCTGGGGCGAGTGGAGCCTCTCTCGCTGCTGCCGTTCTGCCACTGCTGGCGGTTGTGCTCATGGCGGGGGTATGATATTCAGGCGTGCAGGCTGGGGCAAGCCGATGGTACTTGGGAATCTTACATGGGGTATCGTATAGTCCCGCTGTTGATTGAAAAGGCAAGTTATTTACTAGGTACGAGGGTTCCTTTGCAGTGCATGCATTACTGTTCAGGTTGGTGAGAAGAGTAATGAAAGCTAGAAGCACTTTGTGTTAGTGGTTGTAATGTATTTTTTTTTACACGGGTTGACTTATTTTGGATCAATCCCAGCGAGCTTGTACCGCGTATGCACGATGTTCACTCACCATAACAAAAAAGCATGTTGCGCGATTTCTCAGCCCAGAGCACGCACCTGCTCACCTCACCTCCCCACTCTTCCCACGCCAACCATGCTGGCAGCACCGCGACTCTCGCAACCCACGCCCGTCGCCTCGCTGCTCGTGCGTGTCGCGCCCATGGCCACGCGCGCAATCAGCCTTGGGCTCCAATTCGCTACTTCCATTCCGCCAGTCCGCAAAGCCCGCACGCCTCCGACCCCGTCCTTTTCGCGTTCCCCAGGCCCTTCGCTGCGCCACTCCGCTCACGCGCGGAGTTTTTCCGCGCGTCCGCAGTCGTCGACCGCGGAAACGGCGGGTCGAGGCGGAGCGGACGGGCGCTCGCGCGCGGGGGGCTGCGCGGGGCTGCCGGTGGTGCACCACGCGCTGTTCAGCGCGCCGCAACTGGCGGCGGGGCACCGATTCCCGATGGGCGTGTTCGAGGCGATTCACGCCATGCTGCTGCGCGAAGGGGTGGTGCGACCCGCGCAGGCGAGTTCCGCGCGCTGTGAAGCGGCGCGGAGGGGGAAGGGAAGGGGGAAGGGGAAAAGGGGGAAGCGGGGAGGGGGGTTGTTGGGGGAAAGGTGATCGGGCCAGTGGGAAGGTGCGTGGGATGAGCAGTGGTATCAAGAGGATGAAAGTGACGTGATATTGTTGTGGCTCATCTCTCAGCTCATCTCTCACCTCATCTCTCAGCGCCTTCGCCGTCCCGCCTGCACACTTACTCCCCCCTCTCTTCTCCTCCCCCATCCATGTTGCTTCCCATTCCTCCACCCGCTATCATCTCTCTCACTCGCCCTCCACCACCCTCTCGCCCTCCAGGTGGTCACGCCACACCCCATGCCGCCCGTTTCCGACCTGCTTCGAGTAGGTCCGTTCAACCCCTCCTCTTCTCTCCATTCCCTCCCGTCCCTCCCGTCCCTCCCTCCCTTCCAAACCCCCTCGTGGTCTTCCTCCCCCCCCCCCTCCTCCCCCCCCCCCCCTCGTCCATGTTTTGCTGGCTAGGTTTTCCTCGCCTGGTTGCTCGTTCTCTCCCTCCCCATCCCCCCGCGCTATTATGAATTCAGCAACCCCGACCACGCACTGCCAGCTCTCTGCACCGCCCCAAGAAGCGTCTTCCCCACACGCACGCCACACGCACGCCAACACATGGCTATGGTGCATCAACACGGCATTCTACCCCCTCTCCCTCTCCACCTTCCACACCCTCGCCCACAGCTCTTTCCTCACCTCTAAATCCACCATGCACCCTATTCCCCTTCTCCCCTTCTCTCCACTCCACTCTTCTTCTCCCACCCTCTCCTCCCTCCCCCTTCCCCTCCCTCCCCCTCCTCCTTCCTCCCCCCCTCTCCCTTCCCCTTCCCGCCTTTCCCCTCCATCTTCCCCCCTCCCCCCTCCCTCCTCCCCCCCTTTCCCCCGCCCCCCAGGTGCACTGTCCGCAGTACCTGGCGCAGGTCTGCTGCCATGCGCCGCATTGGCTTCCCCTGGTCGCCCACCCTCGTTAGACGAACTCTCGCCGAGGTGGACTGGGGCAGGGGGCAGTGGAGTTAGAGGGTGGGCGGCACAGGAGGTGCCGGTATGGGTGTGGGGTGATCGATCGTCCAATATCGACCCGCCACCGTACTGAAACCAAGATTATTCCATCCAAAACTTGACGAAGCTATGCTAACGCCCCCAACATACAATCGCGAGGACGTTCGATCACCCTATGTAACATGCCCTGAGAGTTGCATTGCTGGTGGATGAGTGCGTGGAGGCAAATCTGTCATTGAGTGTCGAGCCGATTTTCTAGGCCAGTTGGAGGGAGTTGCCTGTAGCAGAGAATGGGAGTTGGGAGGTGTGGGGGCATTGCTGAACGACCTTGCTGTCACGGCCGCTGCCGTCACTGCCTCAACCATGCTCCCCTCGCCACCCACCCTGCCACCGCCACTGCCACCACCAGTACGAGCAGCACTGTCACCAACCCAAGCATCATCACTGCAATCACAGGCACAGCCACAGTCACCATCATTGCGGCCGGTGTTACATGAATCACCATCAGCAGCAAGTGCAGCTTGTGAGGGCAAGCATCCGTACGTGTGGAGGGCTGCTGGAAGGAGCAGAGAGCGGTGAAGCGAGTGCAGCAAGTGGCAACAATCGACCTGAACGTGCACCAGGTGATGCTCCCCCGGATCCCCCTCCTGCTCGCTCCGTTTCACTCACCCCTCCTGCTCGCTCCGTTTCATTCACCCCTCCTGCTCGCCCTCTTTCACTCACCCATCCTGCACGCTTCCCCTCTCTAGTCCTAACCGCCCCACCTCAACCATCCTGCTTCCCCCCTCTTCACCCTCTCTCCATCTGCTCCCTCCATTCTTGCTCCATCCTTTTTCTGCTCCAACTCCCGCTCTCCTTTGCAATCCCATATCCTCGCTTCTCTTTTCTACCTCCTCCCTCTCCTCGATACCACTCCGTCACCCCCCTCCCTCCATCCATACTTCCCACCAGGCCTCTGAATTGCAGGGCGTTTTACCCTGTTTAACCTGTTTTACAAAGCGTGTTTTGGCCACCACACTGCTAAAACAACATTTGTAGCTTTTACCACCCTGCCCAGCGTCGTTGTTTATGGCTAGAAATTCAGCCTGCTTTACCAGTTTAAAGCCCGAGTACAGCATGGTATGTTTCAAGTTTTACCAGACTGTGAAGCCATGCCTTGTCTGAGCTCGATTCTAGAAGCGCCCTGCTGGAATATTTGTCCCACTCAAAGATCCCCCAATGTCAACCTCCCAAGCATGTTAAAGGTGTTGACTGATCTGCTGAAACGTCGCCACGCCAAGTCCCTAAACTCATGCAAAGTGTTGAAATGTCTGTTGGAAAATTCACTGAGCAACTTTGGATTTGGTAAGAGAGACACAGAGGGGAGGACAGTGAGAAGCACAGGGGCAAAAGGGGATGACACACGGAATAATCACCGAGGTGGCACAACAATTACGGAGTTACTGAAGAAAAAAAAAAAAAAAAACCTGTGTATATGACTTCACTAGTTCTTTCGACCACCTACCTTGCAGGGCTCAAAATTGGTTTTTGGCCACCCTGGGAAATCAGGGTGCCAGCCAGGATTACCCTGATCGGTAGGGTAAAAAAACAAATAGCCTGACATGTCAGAATCCCAACCACTAGATCATTGGGATAAAAGTCTCAAAAAGTGAATGCAACGGAATGTTTGACTTAGGAGAGCAAGGCATACAAATAGAAACCCTAAGAGTGTTGTACTCCTTAGAGTGCTACTCGCTGCAGCCTACAACCAATAACAACATTTGACACATCCCCGTAGGCTAAGTGAGGGGCATCAAAGCAAGCATGGTGAACAAACAGTCACAAGACCAGTCAAAGCAAGAAACAAGGCAAGCTCAGGGTGGATCTCAAGGACACCACACAAATTCCGAGCGCAAGCAAGCGGCCACAAGGCCAGTTCAAGAGTTCACTAGGATATATATATGAAAACACAACAAGCAGAGCAAGCAACAAGACTACAGCAACCGAGGGCCTACCTCAACAAGCCCCAACTGCACACAAAACCTGTGGTGATCACCAAGCGCCAAGGCCTTGGTGAAGACGTCTGCAGTGTTGGCCTCTGAGGCCACAAAGTCCAGGCGTGCCTGGCCGCGTCGCTGCAGCTCTCGCAGGAGGAAGTACCTCACGTCAATATGTTTCACTCTGCTCTCCAATCGAGGCTCTCGACACAGGAGGATCATGGCCTTGTTGTCAGCGTACAAGGTCGGTGCAGAGCGAGGCCGCTCACCAAGGTCGGCGAGCAAGAAGGTCAACCAGCGAAGCTCCTGTGCCGCCATGGCACCAGCGTAGATCTCTGCCTCTGCACTGGAAGTAGCCACAGACGACGACCGTGTAGACCTCCACGACACAGCACCAGCTCCCAGACTGAAGCAGTAACCCTGAGTCGAGCGCTGGGTCTCCACGTCGTCAGTGTAGGAAGAGTCGCAGTGACCAGTCAACGCCACTGGCTGAGTCCCTCCAAGCACAAGCCCCATGCCTGATGTAGTCGCCAGGTACTTCGCCACCCTCACAGCAGCTGTCCAGTGGACAGGACGGTGTCTCCCAGTCGCAACAAAGCGAGAGAGGACGCTGAGGGGAAAGGCGAGGTCCGGCCGAGTACAAGTCATCAGGTACATGAGGCAGCCCACCAGCTCTGCGTAGGGACCACTGGGCTCAAAAGGCTCGTCGGGAAAGGGGCCAGTGAGTCTGTGGTCAACAGCAAGAGGTGTGGGCTGTGTGGTGGAGAACTGGAAGTCGAACCGCCGAAGGACCTGCTGCACCATGTGTGACTGAGTCAGTGTGATGGTGCGAGCGGCTCTGTCCCTGGTGATCTGCAGGCCAAGGTAGCGCTGCAGTTCACCTAGGTCAGTGCACGTGTGTCTCTTCTGCAGTTCGGACTTCACCTGAGCCAGAGCTTCCCTGTGTGCTGTGGCAAACACCAAGTCGTCGACGTACACTAGTATAAAGAAAGGAGTGGAACCAGTGCGAACAAACAGCGACGGGTTGGCAGAGGAAGGACAAAACCCAAGGTCACGAAGCGTGGAGCGAAGAGTGTCGTGCCACTCACGGGGCGACTGGCGGAGACCGTAGACTGGCCGTCTCAGGCTCCACTGGGTCCCAGGTGGGAAGGTGTCAGTGAAGCCAGGAGGGCGGCGCAGCCAGATCTCCTCGTGTAGTCGGCCCTGGAGAAACGCAGTAGAGAAGTCAAGGGAGTGCAGCTCGTAGTCTCGCTGTGCTGCTACGTGCAGTAACACCCGAAGAGTAGTCATCTTCGGGGTCGGGGCGAAGGTCTGGAAGAAGTCAACTCCCTCACGCTGACTGAAACCCCTAGCCACGTAGCGCGCCTTGAACACAGGCGGTGAACCAGGCGGCCGCTTCATCTTGAAGAGCCACATGCCATCGACTACGTTCGCCCTGGGAGGGGGAACTGCGTCGACGTAGGTGCCTGTGGATCTCGAAGATGCTAACTCCGAGGCCATAGCCGCTTTCCACTGTGAGGCCCACGCCCCTGACACTGCCTCGCGGTAAGTGCGAGGAGTCGGTATGTCAAGGGCGTCGGGGTCTCCCTCAGGGGATAGCAGCATGGCACAGACAGAGGGAGAAGCGGCTGCCCAGTACCCCAGCTCAGACTCTCTGTCCTCTAGGACGTCACAGCCAAGGGCAAACCCACCCCCGACGGACAGAGGACGGGAGGGAGGAGCTGGCACCACACGGGTGGTGTAGTCAAGGCGACTGGCGACAGCAAACTCAGCGACAGCGGCAGTGAGAGCCGAGACAGACGACGGAGGGAAACGAGAGTCGGTGACAAGAGTGGCGAGGACACGAGAGACAACAGGACGAACAGCGCGGTAGTAGTCAGTGACAGGAGTAGGGGGGAAAGGGAGAGAGGACGGAGGTGGACACGGGAGAACGGACTCAGGAGGAGGACGACGAAGAGACGAACAAAGGAGGGCAGTGCGGAGGTCGGTAACGGGAGACGAGTGACGAGCACGCGGAGGACAGGGACGGACACGAGAGTGCGGGACACCAGGTGGAGGAGACTGCGGTGGAGGAGAAGACCAGACCGCCGGACTGGCGTCAGGAGGAGGAAACGTGGGACCAAACGCTAGAGGGGATGGAGTGTGAACAGGAGGAGAGGAGGGAAGACCAAGGGCCCGAAGGCCACTCACGGGTGGGAACACCTGCCGCTCCAGAGGGAGCTGCTGTGGTCGCAGCTGCGGCGGCGGTGTCTGCTGCTGCTGCGGCTGCTGCTGCTGCTGCTGCTGCTGCTGCTGCTGCTCCAGCAGGTCCAACTGCCGCAACTCCTGCCGCTCCCTCTCCAACAGCACCTGCTCCTCACGCTCACGCCGACGGGCCGCCTGGAGACGTGTGTCGTGGCGGTGGGGAGGCGGAGTGGACTCCGCAGAACCAGTGTCTCCTGCTCCAGTCTCCTCAGAACCAGCACCTCCAGTGCCAGCGCCTCCAGCACCAGCACCCCCAGAACCAGCACCTCCTGTGCCAGCACCTCCAGCTCCAGCACCCCCAGAACTAGTACCCCCAGTGCCAAGACCTCCAACTCCAGCACCCCCAGAATTAGCACCTCCAGTGCCAGCACCTCCAGCTCCAGCACCCCCAGAGCTAGCGCCACCTGCGCCAGCACCTCCAGCTCCAGCATCCCCAGGACTAGCACCTCCAGTGCCAGGACCTCCAGCTCCAGCACCCCCAGGGCTAGCGCCACCTGCGCCAGCACCTCCAACTCCAGCACCCCTCAAACGAGCACCCCCGGACCGAGTACCGCCAGTGGCTGCACCTCCAGCTCCAAAACCAACCGAGTCCACAGTAGCCTGTCGCGGAAGTACCGAAGGCTGCTGAGGGGACTGTGAGGAGGACTGCGGGGAGGGAGCCGCTACCTGACGCGCGGCCGAGGGTAGAGGGGTAGCGTGAGACACACCTGACGGGGCAGGACCAGGGGGGGGTGGGGATACCGGAGGAGCGGGAGCAGGGGGAAGAGAGGGTGCGAGGAAAAGGGGGGGAAGGGGAACCGGGAGACCTCGACAGGGGTACCTGGTGTAGTAGGACACTGACTCGTCGAACCGGACGTCACGGGAGTCTAGGAACTGGTGGAGGGGCGGGTGGTAAAAGGACCAGTCGGCCGAGGCTACCGGGAAACCAAGGAAGACACAGGGGACGGCGCGAGCCGAGAGCTTGTCCGCAGAGGTGTCGCGGACAAGCGCAAGGCAGCCCCAGACACGAAAAGCTGACCCAACACCAGGGGACCCGGTCCAAAGACTGGTCGGTGAAGCCTCTGGCCGCGAGACGCGCGGCTGGAGGTTCAGCTGGTGAGCGGCGTAGCGAACCGCGTAGGGCCACATAAAATGGGGCGCACGGGCATGAATCATGGACGTGGGGGCGATGTCCATGACCAAGCCAATGCGGCGCTCAGCAACCCCATTCTGCTGTGGGGACTCCGGCAGCGTCCAGGACTGTACAATGCCCTGCTCGCCGCAGAATCCGGCAAGAATGCCTGAGCGAAACTCACCCCCACGGTCAGAGTGGAGACAGGAGACACGACGGCCACGAGTGCCCTCAGTGGCTAGAAGCCACCGGATCAGCGTAGAAGTCACCTCGGACTTCTTCGCGAGAGGAAACACCGTGGTGTACCTGGAGAAGTCGTCGACGACCACCAAAAAGTAGCGCTCCCTCTCAGGTCCCTGCGTAGGTGCAGGGCCCCAGACATCAAAGTGGAGTGTCTGGAAGGGAGCAGTGGCCGGACGAAGGGAGGAGGAGTGCGGAGTGGCCGAAGACGGTCGGCGACGCAAGGAGTGCACGGCGGCGCAGGCGAGGGAGGGAGCGACGGGAAGACGCGCGGGAGACCTGAGACAAGACGGTGACTAGCCATAGTGCGGAGGCGGGGGATCGACGCGTGGCCAAGACGGTGGTGCCACAAGACGGTCCGGTGGGTGAAAGACCGGCACGAGCAAGACGCAGCAACTAGACCGGACACAGCAACCTGACCGGACACAGCAACCGGTGGGGACGCAGTAACCTGACCGGACTCTGCTACCGGGGGGGACGAAGCAACCTGACCAGACGCAGCTACCTGCGGGGGCGGAGTGTGCAGGACGAAGAGACCTGAGTGGGGCTCTCTGGTGAACGTGGCAAGAACTGCCCCGGTGGAAGAGTCCGTACAGATCGCAGTCCTCCCGTGCGCAGGAAAAGTGACTGTGATCCCCCGGTCCTGAAGGTATCCAACACCCACCAAGTTCCGAGAGAACGAGGGGATGTAGAGACTAGTGAAGAAACCAGAGGGGACAGCTGGGCACGGGAGAGTGGTCGAGCTGCGAGCAACTGCTGGTCCTGAAGTAGGATCAGCCAGGGCAACTGGGACTGGAGCCGAAAGAGGTGTGACAGTGGTGTGGTCGCGAAAGAAGCACTGGGACGCGCCGGAGTCCAGCGTGAAGGAGAGCGACGCAACAGCAGTCGTCACGGCTGGGCTAGTGACTACACAAGCACCTACACTAAAAGCACAAGTACCTACACTAGCAACAGGCAAAGCTCCTAAGCTAGGTACACGCAAGCCAAGAGATCCGTACGTGACAAAATAAACAGCATCCATGGACATATCAAACACAGGGTAACCACTACGAAACAAACCGGGCCAGATCGGGGGAGCCGACTCAGGCCCAAAACGCTCACGGTATAGGTCGTCGAGGCGACTGTAGCAGCGCGGTGCAGAGTGGTCAGGACGCCAGCAGGTAGTGCCAGCACCAGGGCCGGTCAGAATCCGGTACTGGCAGGGGCCGACGTCGCGGCCACCGCGACGAGCCCCCAAGCCGGCTGGGCCGCTGCTGTAGCCAACGCTACCCGAACCGCCAGGCCGCCACGGCTGCTGAGGGCGCCACAACTGCTGAGGGCAGAGCTGCTGCTGAGGGCGCCACTGCTGCTGCGGGTGCCACTGCTGAAACTGCCGCTGCTGCTGTCCCTGCTGCTGGAGAACCCTAGTGGACGCCATGATAAAGGCTAGGAGCGGCAGGAGCTAGGGACGGCCACGAGAACAACTAGGAGCGCGAGGTGAAACTAGGCGAGGAACGGCTGGAGCACGGAGCACACTGAGCTAGGAGCGCCAGGTGAAACTAGGCGAGGAACGACCGGTGCTGGAACGGCTGGAGCTGAAACGGCTGGAGCTAGAACGGCTGGAGCGAGAACGGCTGGAGCGAGAACGGCTGGAGCTAGGCACGGCTGGAGCTAGGAGTGGCTGGAGCTAGAACGGCTGGAGTGAGAACGGCTGGAGCTAGAGACTGTAAGTGCGGCTGTCGGCTGCCGCTAGTGGAGCCAGTGGCAGTGGAAAGTACGTGCGACAAAGGGGCTGCAGTACTGACGGCTGCGGGAGGTAGGGAACTGTGCAGGTCGTCCGGCAAGCAGGAACGCGGGCGACAGTTGCAGCCCCCCACCTTGAACCCTTTGTTTTTTTTTTTTTTTTTTTTAGGGTTTAATTAATTTTAATTTCTGGCGCTAAAGCGCTGCGGGGCGCGCTGCCTGCAGGGTGTGCTGCCTGCAGGGCGCGCTACCCGCGGGGCGCGCTGCCTGCGGAGCGCGCTACCCGCGGGGCGCGCTACCCGCGCGGCGCGCTGCCTGCGGGGCGCGCTACCCGCGCGGCGCGCTCCCTGCGGAGCACGATTTCTGCGGGGGGCGCGCTACCTGCGGGGCGGGGCGACGCGGCGGGCTAGGGGCAGGGCGCTCGGGCGCGCACGGGCTAGGGGCAGTGCGCACAGGCGACGTTACGGGTTGGGGCAGGGCGCATGGGCGACGTGACGGGCTGGGGCAGGGCGCACGGGCTACGCGACGGGCTACGCGACGGGCTAGGGCAGGGCGCACGGGCTACGCAACGGGTTAGGGCAGGGCGCACGGGCGACGCGACGGGCTGGGGCAGGGGCCACGGGTTACGTGACGGGCTGGGGCGGAGGCGCGATACGGAGGGCGTGGAGGGCGCGTAGGGGAGGGCTAGGCGCGGAGGCGCGGATGGCGCGTTACGGAGGGCGCGGAGGGCGCGGATGGCGCGGAAGGCGCGGAGGCCGCGTTACTCGAGGCTAGGGCGCGGAGGGCGCGGAGGCCGCGTTACTCGAGGCTAGGGCGCGGAGGGCGCTAGGGCGCGTGGAGGAGGGCGCGTAAGGCGCGGAGGCACTCTAGAGCGCGGAGGGCGCAAGGGCGCGGAGGGTGCTAGGGCACGTGACGGAGGGCACGTAAGGCAGGGAGACGCTCTAAGGCGTGGAGGGCGCGAGGTAGGCTAGGCTAGGCAAGGATTCTAAACCTACTTCTGATACCATCTCAGAAAGTGAATGCAACGGAATGTTTGACTTAGGAGAGCAAGGCATACAAATAGAAACCCTAAGAGTGTTGTACTCCTTAGAGTGCTACTCACTGCAGCCTACAACCAATAACAACATTTGACAAAAAGGGCTTGTGAAGTAGCGGGTCAGTGCGGCCATAACCCCCCAAGCCAACGAGCCTGTAACCCTTCCCTATGATCAATCGTGCATCCCCAGTGTTGGTTTTCAGACACCCCCCCGCACAGGGATGCCCTAGGACACGCCAGCACGTGCACACATGGGGATTCGAACCCGAGACCTTCGCTCTCATACCATGTCAGAATCCCAACCACTAGACCATTGTGATAAAATGGCTTGTGAAATAGCGGGTCAATGCGCCCATAACTGTCAAATTGTATTTATTATGTAGGTTGTAGTGGGGCATACCCTAAAGGGTACAACACTTTAGGGTTAGGGTTAGCTATTCAATCCTATACTGCCCATCATTCTAG
This sequence comes from Closterium sp. Naga37s-1, assembly GCA_947471745.1. Classification (NCBI taxonomy): domain Eukaryota; kingdom Viridiplantae; phylum Streptophyta; class Zygnematophyceae; order Desmidiales; family Closteriaceae; genus Closterium; species Closterium sp. Naga37s-1. The sequence continues at coordinate 712,562 of CANJKZ010000139.1, read as the reverse complement.
TCATTCGTACGTTCCTATTCTGACATGGTATCCAGAGCGGGTCCATCTTCCGTAGGACTGCTCCGTTAGGGCCCACCACTATTTCCGACCTGCCCGAACTACCCGTACTGCCCTGCCTGAACAACGTTCCTCACGCTGCCCTGCCCGTCGCGCTGCCCGCTTGCTGCCTAGCGCGCGACCCGCACGCTGCCCTGCTCGCGCTCTGCCCTGCCCTGCCCTGCAGCCCGCGCGCCGCTCTGCCCTGCAGCCCGCGCGCCGCCCTGCCCTGCAGCCCGCGCGTCGCCCTGCCCTGCAGCTAGCGCGCCGCCCTGCCCTGCAGCCCGCGCGTCGCCCTGCCCTGCAGCTAGCGCGCTGCCCTGCCATGCAGCCCGCGCGTCGCCCTGCCCTGCAGCTAGTGCGCCACCCTGCCCTGCAGCCCGCGCGTCGCCCTGCCCTGCAGCTCGCGCGTCGCCCTGCCCTGCAGCTAGCGCGCCGCCCTGCCCTGCAGCCCGCGCGTCGCCCTGCCCTGCAGCTTGCGCGCCGCCCTGCCCTGCAGCCCGTGCGCCGCCCTGCCCTGCAGCCCGTGCGCCGCCCTGCCCTGCAGCTAGCGCGCCGCCCTGCCCTGCAGCCCGCGCGTCGCCCTGCCTTGCAGCTTGCGCGCCGCCTTGCTCTGCAGCCCGCGCGTCGCCCTGCCCTGCAGCTAGCGCGCCGCCCTGCCCTGCAGCCCGCGCGCCGCCCTGCCCTGCAGCCCGCGCGTCGCCCTGCCCTGCAGCTTGCGCGCCGCCCTGCCCTGCAGCCTGCACGCCGCCCTGCCGTGCAGCCCGCGCGCCGCCCTGCCCTACAGCCCGCGCGCCGCCCTGCCCTGCAACCCGCGCGCCGCCCTGCCTGCGCGCTGCTTTAGCTGCCAGCACGCTGCTCTAGTTGCCCACGCTCTGCCCTCGCCTCTACACTGCCCGTCATGGCAACGCCACCGGCCTTAGCGTTTGCCGCCGACGGACTCCCGTACCGGTTCGACTTCTGGCTTTATTGCCTGCGCTTGCATCTCCAGTGTTACATCAGAGATGGCGTCTCCCTACTTAAGCACACGTCGGGGTCACTTCCGGCCCCCACGACTCCCACTAAGACTGCTGCTGACGCTGACGAGGACGTACAGTGGACGGAGCGCGACGCTGTTGCCCAGCGTGCCGTCTGATCTCTCCTGCCGGTCGACCAGAGGGACCACTTTCGACAGGTGACGTCGGCCCAGGCTTTGTTCGACGCTGTTGTTAGACACTACTCCTCCCTCTCTTCTGCCACCCAGCCTCTACAGCAGCGACAGCAGAGTCAGCCGGAGACCCCCTCGCCGCAGCAACTTAGAGAGTGTTTTTCTCAGCGACGCGCCCCTGGTGGTGTAGAGGCTTCTAGTCTAGGTGCCTGTGAGCCTGGTAGCACTATTTCAGCACATGTGGAGGCTTTACACACCTTCACGCTTGACTCAGGCGCGACTCGCTGCTTCTTCCGCAACTGCACCACAGTCACACCGCTCACTGCACCTATCCCGGTCAGTCTCGCTGACCCCTCTGGGGGCCCAGTCGTAGCACGTGCCTCCACCGTTCTCCCTTGTCCGGCAGCCCCCTCAGGCTCCCTCACAGGTTTCCACCTCCCCTCGTTCTCTAAGAACTTGGTGAGTAACGCTGTCCTCCAGGACCAGTTTGTCACTGTGACTACTCCTGGGGGTGAGCTTGTGGCGATCTGTACGGACTCACGCACTGGCGAGCACCTCGCCACTTTCACTCGGAGCCCTGGCTCTGGCCTGTACACACTGACCACTGAGTCCGCACAGGTAGCTGCGTCGGGTCAGGTAGCTGCATCGGGTCAGTTCGCTGCGTCTTGTTCGTGCCGGCTACTGTCGCACCAGACTCTCCTCTGGCACCACCGTTTTGGTCACCCCTCCCTGCCGCGCTTGCGTGGCATGCACTCTCGTCTACTTGTCTCTAGCCTCCCCAGTTCCCTGCCCCCGCTCCCGCGCTCGCTTGCACCGCCGTGCCTTCCCTGTGTCGAGGGGCGGCCGGCAGCGCGCCGCTCCTCACTCCTCCTCGTTTCCGCCGACCACTGCTCCTCTGCAGACTCTCCACATGGACGTGTGGGGCCCAGCCTGCGTCCGTGGACAGGACCAGGAGCGCTACTTTCTGCTGGTTGTTGACGATTACACGCGATACACCACGGTCTTCCCCTTGCGGAGCAAGGCGGATGTCCGAGGTGTCTTGATCGACTGGATCATCGCTGTTCGTCGCCAGCTAAGCGCTCGGTTTGAGCAGGACCTCCAGGTCCTGCGACTGCACTCTGACAGAGGCGGTGATTTTTACTCCGTCGTCCTTCGGCACTTTTGTCGTGCGGAGGGCATCCGCCAGGCGTTCACACTTCCGGACTCTCCACAGCATAATGGGATTGCTGAGCGCCGCATTGGCTTAGTCATGGACGTTGCTTGCAGCTCCATGATCCATGCGGCTGCTCCCCATTTTCTATGGCCGTTTGCGGTCCGATATGCCGCGCATCAGCTCAACCTCTGGCGCCGTGTCTCTGTGCCAGAGACCTCGCCGACACTGCGTTGGACCGGGGAAATTGGCGATGCGTCGGCGTTTCGGGTCTGGGGCGCGCTCTCCCTTGTTAGCGATACCACCGCGAGCTGCTGGTGCTGGAGGTGCTGGAGCTGGAGGTACTGGGGGTGCTGGAGCTGGAGGTACTGGGGCTGCTGACGGTACGGGTACTGTGTCGTGCCGACTGTTTTTCTACCCGCAACCGCAGTCGTCCCTGCCACCGCCTCAATCGGTCCTTCACGAGGTTCTTAGTCTCCCGTCTTCCACTGGCCTCACTCCACCTCTCCTGTATCCACCGACAGACCTGTCTCAGCCAGAGCTACTGCCTGGCTCCCCGATGCGTGCTCCTGCTCCTCATACTGAGGTGACTGCGTCACTAACTGCGCGTCGTGAGCCTGAGACTCGTGCTTCCACACCTAGTCATGCTCGTCGTGTCCCACGCCCTCGTCCTCCTGCTGTCCCAGGCACTCACATTATGGCACTTCGTCCTTCCTCTGTTCCACAGCGTGCTGCCCTGCCGTCTCCTCCTGCGTCCTCTCTTCCTGACGTTCCTGACCCTGAGTCCGACCTTGATCGTGCTGCCAGTCCTACTGTCACTCGTCTGTCAAAGTAACAACTGCTGAATGAATTGACTAAAACAGAAGGTACAAAGAATATATATGCAAAACCTAACCCTAGTACAAAATAACACAAGGGAGAACACATAGACTAGAACTACACAAACTATAGAATTATAGTTTGACATCGTCTCCTCGCTACTATCGTCAGTGACCCTGACTTTGAGTCTACTGCTGCGTTTGCCCTCGAAACTGAGCTAGTCGACTTTGCTGCTCGGAGTCGCCTCGACTACGTCACGAGCCTTGTTACTGAGTCTGAGTCTGTCTTTCCTCCATTCGTCGGGGGTGAGCTTGCCCTTGGCTGTGACGTCCTTGAGGACAGGCAGTTTGAGCTTGAGTGTCTCGCGGCCGCTTTACCCCGTTTCGCGTCCATGCTGCTTTGCCCTGATGCACTTGACATCCCCACCCCGCGCTCTTACGCAGAGGCGATCACGGGTGAGTAGTCCTCTTAGTGGCAGACAGCCATGGATGCAGAGATGGCTTCTTGGAAGTCCACAGGCACCTATGTCGACGAGGTTCCCCCTCCTGGGGCGAACATAGTCGATGGCATGTGGATTTTCATAGTGAAGCGGCCGCCGGGTTCTCCGCCTGCCTTCAAGGCGCGTTACGTTGCTCGAGGCTTCAGTCAGCGACAGGGGGTCGACTACTTCCAGACCTTCTCCCCCACCCCGAATATGACTACTCTTCGGGTGTTGCTGCACGTTGCAGCACAGAGTGACTACGAGCTGCACTCCCGCGACTTCTCCACAGCTTTCTTGCAGGGCAGCCTTCACGAGGAGATATGGCTGCGCCGGCCACCTGGCTTCACTGGGTCGTTTCTAGAGGGTACCCAATGGAGTCTCCGGCGGCCAGTCTACGGCCTCTGCCAGGCGCCCCGCGAGTGGCACGACACACTGAGGACGACACTTGCGGCTCTTGGGTTTGCTCCTTCCACTGCTGACCCGTCGCTGTTTCTCCGCACCGACTCTACTCTGCCGCCGTTCTACATCCTCGTGTACGTCGACGACTTGGTCTTGCTACTGCCGACACTGAGGCGCTGACCCTTGTGAAGGCGGAACTGCAGAAGAGACACACTTGCACTGACTTGGGTGAGCTGCGAAGCTATCTTGGCTTGCAGATCACCCGGGACAGAGCACGGTGCACCATCACTCTGACTCAGTCACACATGGTGCACCAGGTCCTTCAGCGCTTTCGCTTTCGGTTCTCCTCGCCACAGCCCACTCCTCTGGCTACCGGCCACTCGCTCTCAGCTCCACCTTCGGACGAGTCCGCAGAGCCGAGTGGCCCGTACCCAGAGCTTGTGGGCTGCCTCATGTACCTGATGACGTGCACACGACCTGACCTCGCGTACCCTCTCAGCATCCTTGCTCGCTTCGTCGCCCCCGGGCAACACAGGAACGAGCACTGGACAGATGCGCAGAGGGTACTGCGTTACTTGTGCAGTACATCGGGCATGGGGCTTGTGCTTGGAGGACGGGGTCCAGTGGTACTCATAGGACACTCCGACGCTTCTTGGGCTGACGACCAGGCGACTCAGCGGTCGTCCCATGGTTACTCTTTCAGTCTCGGCTCTGGTTCTGTCTCGTGGAGGTCCACTCGTTCGTCTTCTGTGCTTGGTTCCAGCTGTGAGGCCGAGATCTACGCTGGGGCCATGGCTGCACAGGAGTTATGCTGGCTGACCTACCTGCTGACCGACTTGGGTGAGCGGCCTCGTTCTCCTCCAGTTCTGTACGTTGACAACAAGGCCATGATTGCCTAGCGACAGGAGCAGAGACTGGAGCACAGAACGAAGCACATTGCTCTTCGATACTTTCTTGCTCGGGAGCTGCAGCAGCGTGGTCAGCTGCGCCTTGCTTACGTGGCCTCTCAGGCCAACACTGCTGATGTCTTCACCAAGGCCCTTGGGTCTGGTGATCATCAGCGTTTCTGCACTGCTCTAGGCCTTGTGCCTACTCTGCCTCACCTGCTGGTTGCTTGACTTGTCTTGTACTGTGATCTATGTATCTATATATACCTGCATGCTTGTTCTTGCTAGGTTGTGATCACTGTAGTGCTTGTGCTTTAATAACTTTGCATGTGAACTGGCCTTGTGGCCGCTTGCTTGTGCTCAGAATGCGTTGTGATCTTGAGATCCACCATGAGCTTTGCTTTGCTTTGTTCTCTTGCTTGACTGTTCTTGTGACCATCCGCTGTGTTTGCTATCCCCCACTTTGCCTATGGGGGTGTGTCAAAGTGTATTTGTTCTGTAGGCTGTAATGGGGCATACCCTAAAGGGTACAACACTTTAGGGTTAGGGTCAGCTATACAATCCTGTACTGCCCATCATTCTAGTTATTCGTACGTCCCTATTCTGACAATAACCCCCCAGGCCAACGAGCCAGTCACCCTTCTCTAGGATCAATCGGGCATCCCCAGTGTTGGTTTTCATACATGACAAAGTCAAGGTAAAATTCAATTTAGTCTGTTAGTGGCAGGGTAAAAAGAATTGTACACTGTCTTTGTTAACACAAACTGTCAAAATATGTTATATGTTGTTTAGGCTGTAGTGGGGTACACTGTACCGAGTATAACCCATTAGGGTTAGGACTACTTGTACTACCCCTTCATACTAATGCACTCATTCTTGCCCCTTAATTCTGAAATGGTATTTAGAGCAGGTCCCTCTGTAGGACAGCTCCGTTAGGGCCCACCCAGGGCCCAAAATTGTTTTTTGGCCACCCTGGGAAATCAGGGTGCGAGCCAGGCCTACCCTGACCCGTAGGGTAAAAAACATATTACGGTAGCCTGACAAATTCAGGGTAAATTTTCATTTAGCCTGTTGGTGGCAGGGTAATTTTTTTTTGTGCACTGTATGCGGTTATACAAATTGCGAAGTGAAGAAACACCCTGTCAAAGTGTCTCAGTCACTCAACAGTGTTGAATCGTAAGATCTTGGGATCGAATCCCCACATCGGAAGTTGTCCTAGAGTAAAATTTAGGCATTTCCAGCGATCCGGTTTCAGTGTACCTTAAACGCCCTTACTGTACAGGGTGAATCCCTTGAAACATTGGTTTTAGCAGGGTAAAAACTAAAAACACTTTCGAAGAAAGGGGAGTACGAAGAACACACTTACCAAATCAGATACTTCTCTAAAAAGCGGCTCATAGCAAGGGCAATCAGGGCATTTTACCCTTCAATTTTGGGGCCTGGGCCCACCGTTAGTTTCGCACTGCCCGAACTGCCCTGCCCGGTCGTACATGCCATGCTGCCCTCACGCCATGCAGCCCGCGCACTGCCCTGCCCGTGCAGCCCTGCAGCCCGCGTGCTGCCCTGCCCTGCAGCCCGTGCGCTGCCCTGCCCTGGAGCCCGCGCGCTGTCAAACTATGTTTGTATGTCTGTAGGCTGTAGTAGGGTAGTCTCTACTGAGTACAATGTCAGAATACTAAGGCAAGAATGATTGACTAAGATGGGAGATGCGTACAAGTACTAGGTCTAACCCTAAAGTGTTATACTCAGTAGAGGCTACCCCACTACAGCCTATAGACATACAAGCACAGTTTGACACACCCCCATAGGCAACGTGGGGGATAGCAAGAACAACCAACGGTCACAAGACCAATCAAGCAAGAGAACAAAGCAAAGCAAAGCTCAGGGTGGATCTCAAGATCACCACGCAGTCTAAGCACAAGCAAGCGGCCACAAGGCCAGTTCACATGAAGAGTTATAAAAAACACAAGCAGTACTTTGATCACAACCTGGCTTCCCGTCCGTCCCGCAGTTCCCTCCTCCTTCTTCTCTGCGGCCGGTTGCTGCGGAGCCTGGGGGTGTTCCTGCGGGAGGTACTGGAGGCCCCGGGGTTGTCGGTGGTCGAGGTGCTGGTTCTGGGGGTGTTGGAGCTGGAGGCACTGGCACTGTGGCGCCTACGTTTCCTGACCTGTGAGCAGCGTCTCTTCCGGTTGGAGAGGGAGGAGCGTGAGCGACTTGAGAGGGCACAGCAGTAGCAGCAGCAGCAGGTGCAGTGTCAGTCTCATTTGCAGCAGCAAGAGAGAGTAGAGGAGGAGTCACAGCAGCAGCAGGGGCAGTTGCAGCCGCAGCAGGAGAGAGTAGAGGAGGAGTCACGAGTGCAGCAGCAGGTGTAGTTGCAGTCGCAGCAGGAGAGAGTAGAGGAGGAGTCACGGCCGCACCAGGAGAGGGTAGAGTAGGAGTCCCGCCCGCAGCAGCAGGTGCAGTTACAGACACAGCAGGAGAGAGTAGAGGAGTCAAGCCCGCAGCAGGAGAGGGTAGCGCAGGAGTCCCGGTTGCAGCAGCGGGTGCAGCTGCAGCTGCAGCAGGAGAGGGCAGAGGAGGAGCCACAGGAGCAGAAGCAGGGGCAGGTACCGTCGCAGCAGACGCTAGAGGAGGCGGAGCGGCAGCGACTGCGCCTGCGCGACCTGCCCGTCCCAGCACCTGCACGCTTGGTTCGTGGTCCCCTATGTCCCCTCCTGTTCCCCCCGTCCAATCTCTTTCCTCGTCCCAGCGGACTCGTCGTTCTCCCCTAAGTCGTGCTGTGTCTCCAGAGCCCCGTCGGTCCCGTTACCGTGCCGACGGTCCGTTTCACCTTGTTCTCCACTCACGTGCTCCACCTCCTCCTGTCCTCCCGCAGCCTCCAGAGTCGTCCCTCACTGTGTTTCACGACCCGTTGTCCGACTACCTCCGTGCCTCTCGTCATGTCGTCTCCCGTGTTTTGTCCGCGTTGGTCACTCACCCGACTGCACCTTTATCGTCTGTCTCGGCACTTGTTACGTCGCTGGCTTTGCCTCTTCCCACCGCCTTTACTACGCCGCTCACTTGGTGAGTGGCCCTGCTCGTTCTCCGTTCTCTGGGGGTGCTCCTGTTTTTCCCCTGGAGGTCCTCGAGGACAGGCAGTTCGAGCTTGGTTTCCTTGCGGCCATTGTTCCTCATCTCTGCGCCATGCTGCTTGCCCCTGAGGGGGATCCAGACGCCCTTGACATCCCGATCCCTTGCACTCATGCTGAGGCGGTCTCGGGACCCTGGGCTTCGTACTCGATAGCAGCTGAGGAGGCAGAGATAGCATCTTATAGGTCCACATGCACCTACGTCGACGCCGTCCCACAACCTGGGGCGAACGTTGTTAGTGGCATGTGGCTCTACAAGGTGAAGCGGCCGCCTGGAGCACCACTGGTGTTCAAGGCGCGCTACGTGGCGAGAGGCTTCAGTCAGCGAAAGGGGGTAGACTTCTTCCAGAACTTTGCTTCCACCCAGAAGATGACCACTCTTCGGGTGTTGCTGCATATTGCAGCTCAGCGCGGCTAGGAGTTGCACTCCTTCGACTTCTCCACCGCGTTCCTACAGAGGAGCCTGCACGAGAAGATCTGGCTGCATCGCCCGCCTGGCTTCACTGGCTCTTTCCTTCCTGGGACCTAGTGGCAGCTGCGTGGACCGGTCTACGACCTGCGCCAGGCTCCCCGCGAGTGGCACGACACGCTCCGTACGACTCTTGCAGCGCTTGACTTCTTTCCGTCGTCTGCCGACCCGTCGCTGTTCGTCCGCCGTGGCTCGACCCCGTTCTTTGTTCTGGTCTACGTTGACAACCTGGTCTTCGCCACTCCCGACCGACGCGCCCTGGCCTCCGTGAAGGAGGAACTGCAGAGGAGACACACTTGCACTGGCCTTGGTGAGCTGCAGCGCTACCTTGGCCTGCAGATCACCAGAGACAGGGCAGCTCGCATCATTACGCTGACGCAGTCGCATATGGTCGAGCAGATCCTCACGCGGTTTTGCTTCCCGTTCTCCAAGGTACAGCCCACCCCTCTTGCTGTGGATCATGGGCTCACGGCTCCACCTTCGGACGAACCATTTGAGTTTAGTGGTCCATATCCTGAGCTGGTGGGTTGTCTCATGTACCTGATGACCTGTACTCGCCCAGACCTAGCTTACCCTCTTAGCGTCCTTGCGCGCTTTGTTGCGCCTGGGAGACACCGACATTCCCACTTGTACGCTGCTAAAAGGGTGGCGAAGTATGTGGCGAGTACATCAGGCATGAGACTTGTCCTTGGAGGGAAGCAGCCAATTACACTTACAGGTTTCTCGGACTCGTCGTGGGCCGACGACGCAGAGTCGCTGCGGTCTACACAGGGTTACTGCTTCAGCCTTGGGACAGGAGCTGTTTCGTGGAGGTCGACTCGGGCGTCGTCCGTCTCTAGTTCCAGCTATGATGCAGAGGTGTACGCTGCGGCCATGGCTGCCCAGGAGCTTTGCTGGCTGTCTTTCCTCCTCACCGACCTTGGTGAGCGGCCTTGCTCTCCCCCAGTCTTGTTCGCCGACAACATGTCTGCTATCCTGTTGTGCGAGGAGCCCCGACTGGTTGGGAAGGCGAAGCACATCCAGCTTCGTTACTTCCTTCTTCGAGAGTTGCAGCAGCGTGGCCATGCACTCGTGCGACGTGTGCTCTCTGAGGCCAACACTGCAGATATCTTCACCAAGGCGTTGCCGCCTTGTGACCACCAGCGTTTCTGCACCCAGCTTGGCCTTGTGTCTACAGGCCCTCACTTGCTTGCGTAGAGATGCTTTATCTTGTGCTCTTGCATCTCACTATATATCCTATATCTGTGCTTGTGGACAGGCCTTGTGCCCCCTTGCTTCTGTAGAGATGCTTGTCATGCATGTCACTTGCATCTCTTATATTTGCTATATCCTTGCATGTGAACTGGCCTTGTGGCCTCTTGTTTGTTCTCGAACTGCGTGGTGATCTTGAGATCCACCCCGAAATTTGTTTTGTTCTTCTGAACTGGTCTTGTGACCGTTGTTTGTTCTTGCTGACTGGTCCTGTGACCCTTGCTCTTAGACTGTGTGTTGCTTTCCACAGGACTACCGTCACCTAGACTATGGGGGTGCGTCAAACTATAATTGTTATGATTTGTATTTGCTAGTCTAGGTGGTGTACACTTATGTTTAGGGTTGGCTAGGGTTGACCGGTGTTTTGCTATATCTTCCTTGTCGTTGTCATTTTTAGTCATTCAATCACCAGTTATTTCTTTGACAAGTTTGATGGCACGCTGCAACTTCTTGGCCTGCCAGGAAACGGCAGCTCCGCCAAGCTTGAAGAGGTAGCCTCCCGTGGACGACCGGTTTTCCTTGTCGCCCGCATCATCCGCATGCGCATACCCTACGAGGGTCAAGCTCTCTGGTCCTCCCTTGAACAGCAGCCCCATGTCCGGTGAGGCAGCCCAGTAGGAGAGCGTGCGGAAGAGCTCATGCCAATGCGCATCCGTCCTTAGGTGTGCACCTGCTGCAAGGCGGCTGCACGCAAAAGAGAGGTCAGGGCGGGTAGAGATGGCTGCAAACTGCACCATGCCGAGAATTGACAAGTACTCGGTCATGGTACGGTTGGCAAATTGCCCGGCATTCTGCTTGGCAAAGCTGGCAGAGGAGAGAAGAGTGATCGGCTGCTTCTTCGGTGGCGCCCCCTTGAAGAACCCTGCTGCACCTTCGCCACGTATGCATTCTGGTGCAGGAGGAGTGTCCTGTTGGTGCGGTCGCGCACAATCTGCAGCCCCAGGTAGCGCTCCACTGGCTCCTCCTCACAAGGCTGAAACGCCTTGGCCAGCAGCTCCTTCAGGTCCTGCAGCACCTGCTTGTCTTCACTTGCCGCTAGCAGGTCATCCACATAGATTAGCAGCCACACGCGCTTCCCGCTCGCCCCATCCTTGTAGTTTAGGGCCTGGTCCACAAGGCTCTTCCTGTACCCCTCCACAAGAAGCACCTTGTCCAGCTCCTTGTACCACAGAAGGGGACTCTGCTTTAGCCCGTAAGGCTCTTCTGCAGGAGGCACACCTTGCTGCTACCGTCGGTGAAGTAGGGCGGCTGCTGCATGTAGATCTCGTGGTCGATGGTGCCGTGAAGAAATGAATTCTTCACATCAAGCTGCAGCAAATCCAGGTCCATAGCAGCTGCGATTGAGAGGAGCACACGGACAGTGGTGTAGCTGCCAACCGGAGCGTAGGTGTCCTCGTAGTCGATGCCGAAGCGCTGGCTAAAGCCCTTTGCCATGAGCCTGGCCTTGTACTTCTCCACGGTACCATCAGGCCGTAGCTTCTTCTTCAGTAGCCACTTGACGCCGACTGTTTTGAGACCTTCGGGTAGGTCAGCCAACGTCCAGGTGCCTTGCTCATCAAGGCCCTCCATCTCCTCCTTCATAGCAGCCCACCATTCCTTGCCTTCAGGTCCGGTCAACGCTGCTGCCAGGTCGATGATGACACCTCCCCAAGCGACTTCCTCCTCCTCATCCTCGCAATCGTCCTCAGCAAAGTATGCCACGTCGTACGGGTTGTCCTCATCGTCCGCATTCTGCGCCGTCATGGCTGATGGCTGAAACCGTACGGGTGGCACCCTCTTGTTAGGCCTGCTGGTGCGACGTGTGGGTGGTGGAATGGGCTGGATGGGGGGAACTGCAGGTGAAGGCTCATGCTCATGGGCCATTGGTGACTGCTCATCCACTGCTACTTCTTCTTCTTCCTCCTCATGATCAGCCGTGCTGGTGCCAACCTCCTGAGGACCATCCTCTGGTCCCACGGGCGCCGAATCAGCAACGGAGGGTGGACCGAGAGGAGGAGGTGCAGAGGGTGCCTTGCTGCCCAAAGGGCCCACCGAGCGATGAAGGGGTTGTTTGCCCCCTTGCACGGACGGTACCGGGACCACGATGATGGTACGTGGTGGCGGTAGGTTCTGCTCGGGGTCGTGGAGCTCAGGAAAGAGAGATGGAACTGAAGCAAAGGGTGGTGTGGGCTGGTCATTCCCGTCACCCACGCGTGCACGCCACTTCTGCCACCTTTCAAGTGACATGCCCTCATAAAAACGTGCATCCCGGATGATGACCATGCGCTTTGACTCAGCATCCACCACACGCCATCCCTTGCTTTCCATACTCATGCCCAAATGCATGCCCCAACGAGTCTTGCTTGCAAGCTTCCCCTCACGCTCATGCTTAGGAATGAGGTATTGCGCCATGCACCCAAACACACGGACCATGGACACATCGGGCTTGACTTTGAACACCACCAAATGAGGGGTCACACCATGGGGCAGGTGGACTCATTCGCAGGGTTGACCATTCCTCGTTGCTGTGGGTAATGCGCACCGGCGACCGTTTTTCTACCCGCAACTGCGGTCGTCGCTGCCACCACCTGACTCAGCACTTCGCCAGGTTCTTAGTCTTCCGTCTTCCACTGGCCTTACTCCACCTCTACTGTGTCCTCCACCTGACCAGTGACAGCCGCAGTTACAGCCTGGCTCCCCGCTACCTGCTCATACTCCTTACAATGAGCAGACAGACTCCCTGACAGAGCGTCGTGAGCCTGAGTCTCGTCCAGCCTCGCCTGTTCGCACTGTTCGTCGTGCTCGTCGTGTTCGTCCTCCACCAGTCCCCGGCACGCACACTATGGCACTTCGCCCTTCCTCTGTTCCACAACATGTTGCCCTGCTGTCTCCTCCGGCTTCCTCTCTTCTTGACGTTCCTGACCCTGAGTCTGACCGTGCTTGTGCTGCCAGTCCTACTGTCATGCGTCTCCTGGCCACACTAGTCACTGAGCTCGTTGACTTCGCTGCTACCTCTCGTCTTGACTCCTTCGCGAGTCTTTTTACTAAGTCTGAGCCTGACTGTCCTTCGTCCGTCAGGGGTGAGCTTGCCCTTGGCACATCCTTGAGGACAGACAGTTTGAGCTCGAGTGCCTTGCGGTTGCTGTACCTCATCTCGCTTCCATGCTGCTGTGCCCTGAGGGAGATACGGATGCATTAGACATCCCTACCCCGAGCTCTTACGCAGGGCAATCTCGGATGAGTACTCCTCTCAGTGGCAGACAGCCATGGATGCAGAGATGGCTTCCTGGAAGTCCACAGGCACTTACGTCGACGAGGTTCCCCCTCCTGGGGCGAACATAGTCGATGGCATGTGGATCTTCCGGGTGAAGCGGCCGCCGGATTCTCCGCCTGCCTTCAAGGCGCGTTACGTTGCACGAGGCTTCAGTCAGCGACAGGGGGTTGACATTTTCCAGACTTTCTCTCCCACCTCGGAGATGACCACTCTTTGGGTGTTACTATACGTTGCAGCACAGCATGACTACGAGCTGCACTCCTTCGACTTCTCCACAGCTTTCTTGCAGGGCCGCCTTCACGAGGAGATCTGGCTGCGCCGCCCACCTGGCTTCACTGAGTCATTTCCTGAGGGTACCTATTGGAGCCTCCGGCGGCCAGTCTACGGTCTCCGCCAGGCACCCCGCGAGTGGCACGACACACTGAGGACGACACTTGCGGCTCTTGGGTTTGCTCCTTCGACTGCTGACCCGTCGTTGTTTCTGCGCACCAACCCTTCTCTGCCGCCGTTCTACATCCTCGTGTACGTCGACGACCTGGTGTTTGCTACTGCCGACACTGAGGCGCTGACCCTTGTGAAGGTGGAGCTTTAGAAGAGACATACCGGCACTGACCTGGGTGAGCTGCGCAGCTATCTTGGCCTGCAGATCACTCGGGTCAGAGCACGGCGCACCATCACTGTGACTCAGTCACACATGGTGCACCAGGTCCTTCAGCGCTTTCGCTTCCAGTTTTCCTCGCCACAGCCCACTCCTCTGCCTATAGGCCACTCGCTCTCAGCTCCACCTTCGGACGAGTTCGAAAAGCCGAGTGGTCAGTATCCAGAGCTTGTGGGCTGCCTCATGTACTTGATGACTTGCACTTGACCTGGCCTCGCGTACCCTCTCAGCATCCTGGCGCGTTACGTTGCGCCCGGGAGACACCGACCAGAGCACTGGCGGGCTGCTACAAGGGTGTTGCGCTACTTGTGCAGTACATCAGGCATGGGGCTTGTGCTTGGAGGACGGGGCTCAGTGGTACTCACAGCACTCCGACGCTTCTTGGGCCGACGACCAGGCGACTCAGCGGTCGTCACTGGGTTACTCTTTCAGTCTCGGCTCTGGTTCTGTCTTGTGGAGGTCCACTCGTTCTTCTTCTGTGCTTGGTTCCAACTTTGAGGCCGAGATCTACGCTGGTGCTATGGCTGCACAGGAGTTACGCTGGCTGACCTACCTGCTTAGCGACTTGGGTGAGCGGCCTTGTTCTCCTCCAGTTCTGTTCATCGACAACAAGGCCATGATTGCCTTGTGTCAGGAGTAGAGACTGGAGCACATAACGAAGCACATTGCTCGTCGCTACTTTCTCGCTCGAGAGTTGCAGCAGCATGGTCAGATTCGCCTTGCTTACGTGGCCTCTCGCGCCAACACTGCTGATATCTTCACCAAGGCCCTTGGGTCTGGTGATCATCAGCGTTTCTGCACTGCTCTAGGCCTTGTACCTACTCTGCCTCAGTTGCTTACTGATTGACTTTGCCTTGAACTGTGATCTATATATCTATACCTGCATGCTTACTCTTGTTAGGTTGTGATCACTGTACTGCTTGTGCTTTTATAAGCCTGCTTGCTTGTGCTCAGACTGCGTGGTGATCTTGAGATCCACCCTGAGCTTTGCTTTGCGTTGTTCTCTTGCTTGACTGGTCTTGTGACCGTTGGTTGTTCTTGCTATCCCCCACTTTGCCTATGGGGTTGTGTCAAAATATGTTATATGTTGTTTAGGCTGTAGTGGGGTACACTCAGGGCTCTTGCTAGGATTAAGGCCCATCTAAAATCCAAAAAAAAAAAAAAAAAAAAAAATCTGTTTTTTTTTCAGACGAAACCTGGAGCTATGTCTGATTTTTCAGACGAATCCTTTTACATGATATGATTAGGGTAATACACTAGGCGGCCATAATACCGTACAATTCAGATTCTACTACCGTAAGTATCACAGGCCGCTAGCAGGGACGCAGGAAGTTGGGAGGCGAGAAGGATTGGGGAGGAGTTGGGCTACGAGGGGCATGCATGGGGGATTTTGTCTTCGCGAAGTATCAGGGGGTGGAGGGAATTGAGGGGAGCTGAGGGGGGACAGGGGGAAGGGGGGATGGTCGGGGGTTGCGATGCGAGAGGAGCGAGCGAGGGACTTGGTGAAGGGGGCTGGGATAAGAGAAGAGTGCGAGACTTGAGGGGGCGGAGGGACTTGAGATGGGGCTGCGCTAGCGAGGGACTTGGTGAAGGGGGCTGGGATGAGAGAAGAGTGCGAGACTTGAGGAGGCAGGGGGGAATAAGAGGGGGGAAAGAAGGGGGGAAGGGAGGGGGCCGGCTACTGTGGTACTTAGTCTACCGGTATCAGATGAAAATGTACGCGATGTCTGAAATCGCAGATGAAATATAACACTTCGTCTTTTTTTTCATACAACATAAAATCGTCCGTTTGATAGTTCGGATGAAATAAAATAAGTGGTCTGGAAAATCGGATGAAACGAAAAAACGAGGTATGGTTTTCAGACCATCAGACCAAACTGGTTTGAAAACAAGAGCCCTGGGTGCACTGTACTGAGTACAACCCATTAGGATTAGGACTACTTGTACTACCCCTTCATGCTAATGCACTCATTCTTGCCCCTTAATTCTGACACAAACTATAAAAATGTTAAAGTTACTACGCATCATGTCCAGGTGGCTTAATTGGTCAGCTGTTCACCCGCGGATGGCAAGGTCTTGAGTTTGAATGTCGATATCGAAACTTCGTTTTGCGCAGCAGGTGTCCGCGATTCTATAGATCCGTGTCAAAGTGTAATAACAATGTTAGGCTATAGTGAGGTGCATTCTAGGGGGTACAGCTCTTAGGTTTGCACATTTGTAATTTATTCACTTTCTAGTTCATCCATTCCGCTATGCATCACTCTTGAGATTGTCTCAGAGCGAAGGTCTCGGGTTCGAATCCCAGTGTGCACTTCGGGCATCCCAGTGCGGGGGGTTGTCAGAGGTGCACTGGAGTTCCCCGATTGATCCTAGGGAAGGGTTACAGGCACGTTGGCCTGGGAGGTTATGGGCGCACTCACCCGCTACACAAACAAGCCCGTTTGCCTGCGCCGCCTGGGTTACTGCGTCTTATCTCAAGTCTCCGGCGGGTCTTTGAGTCGCTCCCCCGTTCGCCTGCGCCGCCGTGCACTCCTTGCGTCGAGGGTCGGCTGCGCGCCAATCCTCACTCCTCCTCCCTTCGTCCGGCTACCGCTCCCATCCAGACACTCCACTTGGACGTCTGGGGCCCTGCCCCTCGTCTTGGGCCCGAGCGGGAGCGCTACTTCCTCGTGGTCATTGACGACTTCTCCAGGTACACCACGGTGTTTCCTCTCGCGAAGAAGTCCGAGGTGACTTTTACGCTGATCCGGTGGCTTCTGGCCACTGAGGTCACTCATGGTAGTCGTGTCCGTTGTCTCCACTCCGACCGTGGGTGTGAGTTCCGCCGCTCCGACGTACTTGCCGGGTTCTGCGGCGAGCAAGGCATCACACAGTCCTGGACGCTTCCGGAGTCCCCACCGCAGAATAGGGTTGCTGAGCGCCGCATTGGCTTGGTCATGGAGATCGCCCGCACCTCCATGATCCATGCCCATGCGCCCCATTTTCTGTGGCCCTACGCGGTTCGCTACGCCGCCCACCAGCTGGACCTCTGGCCTCGTGTCTCACGACCAGGGGTTTCACCGACCAGTCTTTGGACCGGGTCACCTGGTGTTGCGTCGGAGTTTCACGTCTGGGGCTGCCTTGCGCTTGTCCGCGACACCTCTGCGGATCAACTCTAGGCTCGCGCCATCCCCTGTGTCTTCCTTGGTTTCCTGGTGGACTCTCCTGACTTTTCGTTTTACCACCCGCCCCTTCACCGTTTCATCGACTCCCGTAACGTCAGGTTTGACGAGTCCGTGTCCTACTACACCCGGTACCCCTGTCGAGGTCTCTCGGTCCCCCCTCCTCCTCTTTTCCGCACACCCTCTCCTCCTCCTGCTCCCGTAACGTCAGGTGTGTCTCGCGCTACCACTCTACCCTCGGTCGCGCGTCAGGTAGCGTCTCCCTCCCCGCAGTCCTCCTGGCAGTCCCCTCAGCAGCCTTCGGCACTTCCGCGATAGGCTACTGTGGACTCAGGTGGTGTTGGAGCTAGAGGTGCTGCCACTGGAGGTACCTGGTCTGGGGGTGCTCGTTCGAGGGGTGCTGGAGCTGGAGGTGCTGGCATTGGAGGTACTAGTTCTGGGGGTGCTGGATCTGGAGGTGCTGGCACTGGAGGTGCTAGTTCTGGGGGTGCTGGAGCTGGAGGTGCTGTCACTGGAGGTGCTAGTCCTGGGGGTGCTGGAGCTGGAGGCGCTAGTTTTGGGGGTGCTGGTTAAGGAGGCGCTGGCACTGGAGGTGCTAGTACTGAGGAGACTGGTGCTGGATGCACTACTACTGCGGCGCCCGCTGCGCCTCCCCACCGCTACGACACGCGTCTCCAGGCTCTTCGCCGGGTTGAGCGCGAGGAGCAAGAGCGGTTGGAGCAGGAGAGGCAGGAGCAGCAGGAGCAGCAGCAGCAGCAGCGGCGGCACCAGACGCAGCAGCAACAGTAGTCGCCGCAGCCACCACCTTTGCAGCAGATGTTCCCTCCAGTGAGTGGCCTTCGGGCCCTTGGTCTTCCTTCCTCTCCTCCTGTCCACTCACACTCTCCTACCACGCACGGTCCTACTTTTCCTCCTCCGGACCCGGCTCCGGCTGTTTTCTCTCCTCCTCGATTACAGTCACCTCCTCCTGTTCTCCCGCACGACTGGACCGCTCGTTGTCCTCCTCGTGCTCGTCCCTCGTCTCCTTTTGACGACCTCCGCACTGTCTTGTTTCGTTCTAGTCCTCATCGTGCTCCCCCTGTGTTTGTTCTCCCGCCACCTCCTGCATCATCTCTCACTCTCTCCTCTCACCCTATCACTGACTACTACCATGTTGCTCGTCCTGTTTTCTCGCGTGTTCTCGCCTCTCTTGTCACAGACCCTCGTGCCTCTCCGTCATCTGTCTCGGCTCTTACTGCCGCTGTTGCTGACTTTGCTGCCACCCGCCGCCTTGACTTCGCCATGCGTGTAGTGGCTGCTCCGCCTGCCCGTCCTCTGTCCGTCGGGGGTGAGTTTGCCCTTGGCTGTGACGTCCTAGAGGACAAGCAGTTTGAGCTGTTGGCTGCCGCTTCTCCCTCTCTCTGTGCCATGCTACTTTCCCTTGAGGAAGTCTCCAACGCCCTTGACATTCCGAATCCTCGCACGTACCATGAGGCAGTATCAGGGCAGTGGGCCTCTCAGTGGAAAGCGGCCATGGACTCAGAGATGGCGTCTTGGAGATCCACAGGCACCTACGTTGACGCAGTTCCCCCTCCCAGGGCGAACGTAGTCGACGGCATGTGGATCTTCAAGGTGAAGCCGTCGCCTGGATCGTCGCATGTCTTCAAGGCGCGCTACGTGGCTAGAGGTTTCAGTCAGCGTGAGGAAGTTGACTTCTTCCAGACCTTCGCCTCGACCCCGAAGATGACGACTCTTCGGGTGTTACTCCACGTTGCAGCACAGCGAGACTACGAGCTGCACTCCCTCGACTTCTCCACTGCCTTTCTCCAGGGCAGCCTGCATGTCGAAATATGGTTGCGTCGTCCTCTTGGCTTCATTGGCACTTTCCCGCCTGGGATCCAGTGGAGCCTGAGACGACCAGTCTACGGTCTCCGCCAGGTGCCCTGTGAGTGGCACGACACGCTGCACACCACTCTTGCTGCCCTCGGGTTTCGTACAGCGTTCGCCGACCCGTCGTTGTTTGTTCGTTCTGGGCCCACACCTTTCTTCGTCCCCGTCTACGTCGACGACTTGGTCTTTGCTACAACAGACAGGGCCGCTCTGGCTGAGGTGAAGTCTGAACTGCAGAAGAGACACACGTGCACTGACCTTGGTGAGCTGCGCCACTACCTTGGCTTGCAGGTCACCAGGGACAGAGCCGCCCGAACCATTACACTCTCACAGCCACACATGCTGCAGCGGTTCCTTCAGCGGTTCGGTCTTCAGCACTCCACCACACAGCCCACTCCTCTTGCCGTTGACCACAGACTCACCGGCCCTTTTCCTGACAAGCCCTTTGAGCCTAGTGGTCCCTACGCAGAGATTGTGGGCTGCCTCATGTACCTGATGACTTGTATTCGTCCGGACCTCGCCTTTCCTCTCAGCTGCTGTGAGGGTGGCGAAGTATCTGGAGACTACATCAGGCATGGGGCTTGTGCTTGGAGAGAGACAGCCAGATGTTCTGACCGGTCACTGCGACTCCTCCTACGCCGACGACGAGGACACACAGAGGTCCACTAAGGGCAACTGCTTCAGCTTGGGCGCCGGAGCTGTGTCGTGGAGGTCTACACGGTCGTCGTCTGTGGCTTCGTCCAGTGCAGAGGCAGAGATCTACGCTGGTGCCATGGCTGCGCAGGAGCTTCGCTGGTTGATCTTCTTGCTCACCGACCTTGGTGAGCGGCCTCGCTCTGCACCCACCTTGTTTGCTGACAACAAGTCCATGATCCTCCTGTGTCGAGAGCCTCGACTGGAGAGCAGAGTGTAGCACATTAACGTGAGGTACTTTCTCCTACGAGGGTTGCAGCGACGCGGCCAGGCACGCTTGGACTTTGTGGCCTCAGAGGCCAACACTGCCGACGTCTTCACCAAGGCCTTGGCGCCTGGTGACCACCACAGGTTCTGTGTGCAGTTAGGACTTGTTGAGGCAGGCCCTCGGCTGCTGTAGCTTTGACTCTTGCTTGCTGTACTGTTGTACTTGCATTTATATATTCTTGTGACCTCTGAGAACTGGCCTTGTGGCCCCTTGTTTGTGCTCGGACTGCGTGGTGGCCTTGTGTTTCTTGTCTTGACTGGTCTTGTGACCATTTGCTGTCACTTGTTCGTTTCCTTGATGCCCCTCACTTAGCGTATGGGGGTGTGTCAATGTGTAGTAACAATGTTAGGCTGTAGTGAGGTGCCTTCTAGGGGGTACAGCTCTTAGGTTTGCACATTTGTACCCCATCCACTTTCTAGTTCATCCATTCCACTATGCATCACTCTTGACAATCCGGTACTAGTGTAACTGACACGACACCCTTACTGGACAGGGTAAACAATATTCTACAAAGGGTAAAAAAAAAAAAAATACACATTGGGTAATCAGGGCAGTTTACCCCTCAATTTTGAGGCCACCTACCTTGCCAAGGCCTTTCTTGGCACATCTATCAAGAATATACACCGCCACCTCTGATACTGGGAACTATCCCGCGCCTGGCACACTGCAGTGGCAGGGTCCCCCAAAATGAATAGGTGACCTCTCACATAGGTGACCTCTCTGCGGTGCATGTCGTTGGGTCCTGGCTTGTAGGCCCCTTCCATACAGGTGGAGGGCTCGGCGCGCGGCTCGACATCCTACAGGACGGTTGCCCAAGTGTAGCTGACATTCGTCGCCGCCTCTACACTAAGCTTCCTCTCGACCACGCCGCCCGCTGGGTCCACGTCTTACCCGCCCCTCCTCCTCTCATCCCTGACTTCTCCCACGACTTTCTACGCGAACAACCCAGCCTCCAGCGCGACGTCTTGTACAGGTTCTACATTCGCACTCTTCCTTCGAATTCGCATTTCAACTTTGCCGCAGACCGAGGGATTTGCTCACTCTGCCCTACCGCACCAACAGATTCTATCTCCCACATCTTCTCCGAGTGTGGGGTTGCCCCTGCGGTGATTTCCGCTCTCTCCTCCGTCGCTCGTCGTCACCTCCACCTCTCTCCTCCTCCTGAGCTCTTGCTCTTTCCACTCGCCTCCAGAGCTGGCCAGGTGGCCCCCTGGAGACTTCTGGTTGGGGCATCTGCTAGAGCTATTTGGAACGCGCACTGTGAACACAAGTTCCAAGACTTGCCCTCCTCCCGGTTTGAGATTCTTCAACTCATCCTGGCACAGTTCCTCATTGCGTTCAAAATTTTCCTGTGGCGAAGGAAGAAACAATCAGCAAATAAACAACGACGCTCAGCTACTCGTATTAAGCTGGCCACTCGACTCCGGTTCCTCGCTTTTGACCACGACGGAACCCCTTCTATTCACCCGGACCTCCGCTCTTCGTGGCTGCTTGGGGACCCCTTTCGCCCCCCCTAGTCCTTCCTTTTTTGCTGGTGGTTATCCATTGGATAAGGAAATAACGTGTTCCCTACGTACGCCTTGGGCTGTTAGTTGTCTAGACCATATTTCTAGCTTCTCTATGCTTTGCTGTAACTGGTTACGACCATATATAACCTTAACCTTAACCCCCAAAATGAATCAAGAGACTTGGCTTCCATCCGTCCATTCTTCAGTTTTTTTGAAAAAGTTACCAGTATCACTTGAGGCAGGTGAAAAGTCATATGGGCCCAATTTTTCTCGTGGCGAAGGTGGCGAGGTAGGCGAAGAGCCCGTGCTAAGTTCAGTTCGTATGATAGAGAAAGGTGACGTGCGACTAACGAGCGCCCAGTAGGGCGTGGATAAGTTCGGCGGTTCGGTCGGCGGAGAGCCTTGCCGGCTCAGATTGTAAGTGCAGCCCCCGGCTGCTCTCACTCACCTCGCCCCGCCCATCATGAGCACACACGTGCAACCCGGCGAAAGGCAGCCGGATCCGCGGTCCCTCATTTCGAGTCGGACTCATTGTCTACTTTTCTGTTCAAGCTGCAGTGTGATAGTAGACAATGAGTCCGACTCGAAATGAGAAGCTTCGCAGTGAAGCAACTCGAAGGGTTTGATAGCAACTCCAGCATACTAGTGGCCATGATGGCGAGTGCTGAGAGCTGGACCACCCGCGGCGCTGGTCAGCTCAGCAGCAGGTGGCAAACATGTTTATGTTTGTCTAGGACATCGCAAAAATGTTGGGGGTGTTGTGAATGGGGTGGTCCATCGGGCCACTTTTCTCGATGGTTTCTGATCGTTGTAAGTTGCTGTATATAACCTGTGCCTGCGTTTGGGGGCAAGGTGGCGAGTTTGGTACCGCGATCAACCCTGTTTTGCCCATTCTGCGTGCAAGAAAATGTATTTGGCTGCTTCCTGGAATGTGCGAACGTCTGATCTACGGACACGAATCCAAGCGATTTGTTAAACGGTCTAGATCACGCCTCTGATTCATTCCGCATGTCGTGTCGCACTTCGTGCCGCATTTGCTTCGAAAAATTGGATGCTCAATATTTCTTCATTGATTTCAGACGATCGATGAAACGAAGATCTACGGCTCACATTTTCTGGTCGCTGTGGGATTTCCAACGTGGCCACTTTCAGGAGGGATTCGTTACGTGCCTGTGGCTCATCCCGGTTTATAAGCAGCGCGAAAGTTCTGACACAGTCTGAACGGCTACTGGCGATATTTCTGTGGGGGTAACGCGAGGTAGAGTTTCGTCAAGACGCACTTGCGAAAGAATTATGGTAACGTTGGCGACCGAGTTTCTGCACAAGACCTGTAATCGCCAGGCATGGCAACCGTCAATCTTGCCTATTTATGATTGTTACAGAAATGAGTGCAGATTGTTATAACAGAATTGGTATGATAACAGAGTCCAAATTGCAACTCCTAACTAAATAATCAATCGCTTAACATCTAGCATACTAAAAAACCTGATTCATATGCATGTTGCTTGTGATTACGTGTGTTAGTTTAGGTCAAAATTTGTTTACAACCAAGTGGTTCAAAGTCCATTTGACCTATGGTATCAGCGAAGTATCAACAATAATCTATAAAAAGAATTGACGCTGTGCAGGTTGTCGTTTTGCAGTCGACTAAAAAAAAACGACCAATGTCACGGAATTGATTTGGATCAAACATTCGCGCCCGTGAGTCGTCATACCTCCGACAGATCAACGTGAATAATGCGTTCCTGTATGTATAACGGTATTGGACTCTGTAATCTACGTGGACACAGCCAAATTACAAATGTCGTCGCTGTCTTCGTTGTTGCTGTCGTCGTCGTCGTCGTTGTCCTCGTCGTCGTCGTCATCGTCGTTGTGGTTGTCGTCGTCGTCATCGTCGTCGCTGCTGCTGGCGTCGCTGCAGTTGTCGCTGCAGTCGTTGCTGCCGTCGTTGCTGCTGCCGTTGTTATTGTCGTTGCTGCCGTCGTTGCTGTCGTCGTTGCTGTTGCTGTCGTCGTTGCTGTTGATGTCGTCGTTGCTGTCGTCGTTGCTGTTGTTGCTGTTGTTGTTGTTGTTGTTGTTGTTGTTGTTGTTGTTGTTGTTGTTGTTGTTGTTGTTGTTGTTGTTGTTGTTGTTCTTGTCGTCGTCGTCGTCGCCGTCGTCGTCGCCGTCGTCGTCGTCGTCGCCGTCGTCGTCGTCGTTGTCGTCGTCGTCGTTTTCGTCGTCGTTGTCGTTTTCGTCGTCGTTGTCGTTGTTGTCGTTGTCGTTGTCGTTGTTGTCGTTGTCGTTGTCGTTGTTGTTGTCGTTGTTGTCGTTGTTGTTGTTGTTGTTGTTGTTGTTGTTGTTGTTGTTGTTGTTGTTGTTGTTGTTGTTGTTGTTGTTGTTGTTGTTGTTGTTGTTGCTGCTGTTGTCGTTGTCGTTGTCGTTGTTGTCGTTGCTGTCTTTGTGGTTGCAGTTGTAGCTATTGTTGTTGTTGTGGTTGTTGTTGCGGTTGTTGTTGCTGTTGTGGTTGCTGTTGTGGTTGCTGTTGTGGTTGCTGTTGTGGTTGCTGTTGTGGTTGCTGTTGTCGTTGTTGTCGTTGCTGTCGTTGTTGTCGCTGTTGTCGTTGCTGTTGGTGTTGCGTTGCTGTCGCTGTTGTTGTCGTGGCTGTTGTTGTTGTTGTTGTTGTTGTTGTTGTTGTTGTTGTTGTTGTTGTTGTTGTTGTTGTTGTTGTTGTTGTTGTTGTTGTTGTTGTTGTTGTTGTTGTTGTTGTTGTTGTTGTTGTTAACGTTGCTGTTGTCGTTGCTGTTGTCGTTGCTGTTGTCGTTGTTGTTGTCGTTGCTGTTGTTGTTGTCTTTGTTGTTGTTGTTGTCGTTGTTCCCTGCTGTTGTTGTTGTCGTTGTTGTTGCTGTTGTTGTTGTCGTTGTTGTTGTCGTTGTTGTCGTCGTTGTTGTTGTTGTTGTTGTTGTTGTTGTTGTCGTCGTTGTTGTCGTCGTTGTTGTCGTCGTTGTTGCTGTTGCTGTTGTCGTTGCTGATGTCGTTGCTGTTGTTGCTGCTGTTGTCGCTGCTGTTGTTGCTGCTGTTGTTGTTGCTGTCGTTGCTGTTGTTGCTGCTGTTGTTGCTGCTGTTGTTGCTGCTGTTGTGGCTGTTGTTGTGGCTGTTGTTGTGGCTGTTGTATTGGTTGTTGTTATGGTTGTTGTTGTGGTTGTTGTTGTGGTTGTTGTTGTTGTTGTGGTTGTTGTGGTTGTTGTTGTTGTGGTTGTTGTTGTTGTGGTTGTTGTTGTTGTTGTTGTTGTTGTTGTTGTTGTTGTTGTTGTTGTTGTTGTTGTTGTTGTTGTTGTTGTTGTTTGTCTGTTTTGTTGGGTTTTGGTTTGATTTAATTTGATTTGTTTTTTTGTTTGTGGTTTTTTTTGTTGTGCAATGGAAATGAATGATTTGTTGACAGCTCTCTACGAGTCCTATATTGTAAATGTTTGCGTCTTGCTTGGTTTGGTAGCATGAACCTTGCATTTTACTATGAATATAACGAATATAGACTACAAAAATATGCTGACTGATTGTGTCCTTTCTTGCTGCCTGGGTTTGTTACGCTATCTGGTCAAGACGATGCATCTTCGTGCGAATGACGTGGAGGGTCGTGTGTACTCGCATATATCAGTTTTTGTGTCTACCAATGAACTGTGTTTCAGATGATGATGTGGGGCTGTACGATTCGATTTCTTTTATCGAAATGTCATCTCGCGTCCAGCACAGCAGACATAGGCACCACACACCATCGCGCGCGCTAGGTACAGTTCACCACAGACACCCAAGTCGCTGGTGCACATCAGCGCAATTGGTACAGAGCAGCAGCTGCTCGATCTCAACCAATCCTGTCGCCAGACACAGCCCAATTATAGCTCTCGAGTCGCTGCTGATCAGCGCGATCGGCCGTGATTTTAGAGCAGGTGTGGACAAGTGCGGCTGGTGAGAAGCTCAACCAATCCGAAGTTCCCAACCCAACCAGCGCCACATTCATTTTGAATTGCGCTCGACTCGATCCCTTCCTATCCTACCTTCGCCCCATCCCATGCACTTCATCCTACCCTTGTACAAGGAACCCGCCTCACCTCACCCTTCCATCTCATTCTTACAAATAGTTTTATTAACCTCTGGTTATTTCATCTGGTGTCTCCCTCGTCTAATGCCACTCGATTACAGAGCTCACTTCGCAAGCTATGACCCTTAGTTATCCTAGGCATGCGACGTCTGAAGACGTCGTTGTCGAAGTTCAGCGCACACTCTGCTAGCAGTTTGTTCACTTCATTGCCAGTCGCAGATCTAACAACTGGCTGTTGTGTGAGCCCGTGAATTGTGTTTGCCAACTCCGTATTTCTAGTTTATCTAACCTCACGCCCAATGGCTGTTGATTCGTGTGGCAGATGTGCTGTGTTTGTGACGTTCGCAGATATTGTATGCATCTGGCGCAATTATGCTTATTGGATGTGCTCACGGCATTTTCAGTACGCCTTGTAAGTGCTGTTTTAGGCTACAAGCAGTTATAACCGTGGCTTTGTTTCTATGTGCAGGTGAATCTTTTCATGGCTCATTGGAGCTGTTACGTTACTAGCCCTAGTAGATTTGTATCATGCGTAGAACAGTATATGGATGTTATGGTGTATGTATGTGGCCTCTGTATATGCTCTATTAATGAAATGGTGCATCATTTTTAGAACGATACTCTTGACTAGCACTAAACAGCAGCAAGTGCAAAACAATTTCCAAAACGTTGATGTCGTCAAATACGACAATTAGTGCTGCTTATGTAATTTTATAGGGTTCCATTACATTGACATTTATAGTCGTCAAATTAAGGGCAATTAATATTTCTGCCCTTCAGTTACATTTACAGGCAGACAATACATGCCTGTATGTAGTCCTCAAATACACGAGCGTACAAGGCTCTGTACGACAATGTAGAACGGGCCATGAATGGCTGTTTCAGTCAATGTACAGCCCAACAATTCACAAGCCCCAAACGCCTACGAAGCGGCATGCGTACAGCCCGCCAATTCCTGGCCAAAAACCCGCCATAGGCATGGCGATTATGGCAGTAAACTGCCATTTTCAAGGGCCACATTTTTTAGATGGACCAATGCCGCGACGGCGTACCCCAACAGTCCGCTGACCGGCAAGCCACCCACGGAGCCGACGGTGCCCTGTCACATTTGTATGAATGTGAGGGGAGAGGTGTAAGCGCACGGGGGTTGTATAAAGTGTACAAATTGTACATAGCATGCTGGGCTAGTATCAGGGATGCTCGGCGAAGAAGTCAGTACTGTGTGAGAGGGTGAGGGGATGAACAGGAGGTTGACGTCTGCCGAAGCGAGGGGTTGGGGAATGCATGGATAGCGAGCTGGGCGGGACTTACGTAAGTGGAAGGGAGGCATGGGCTGTAATTACAGCGCTTGGCAGCGACAGGGTAAGCAGGTTACCACCACACTTTGGATGGGTGCTCGCATGCATGGATGTTTGCTTACGTATGTGTGCAGGTGTGCTCCAAGGAGCCAGCTGGAACAGTACAGTGGCAGCTGGAGGGAAGGAAGTAAGAGGCGGGCAACAGAGGCAGTTGGCAGGATGGTTGCTAGTCTGTTCCAAGGTCGCGATGGCGAGCTAAGACAGGCAGGGGTAGACGGGACAAGCGTGGCTGAGGCAGATCTGGTAGATAGGAGGTACCTTGTGGTAGCTATCCTCAGTGCTTGTATGTTTCTTTCATAATACGATATTCTTGCACCAGGCTGAGCAAGTAGTGACCTGAAGGAGATATTACAAGCTAAGATGTGATTAGTAGTTAGAGTCGTGCGTTATGTGAGGGAGCTAGGGCTTATCACATACAAGCATTCTTTGGATGCCTACGCGGTCAGGATTAGATTTCGCTGTAAAGGATTTGAAGAAGGAAGGCGAGATGACGGAAGGGGAAGAAGGGAACGTGCGAGAGCCACGAACGGAGACGAACGCGCACGGCACGGAAGGAATGGGCGAAGAGAGATCTGGCGGAGCCACGGGCTCAGGAGAAGGGCGCGAGGAGCAGCGACGCGCAGGGAAGGAAGGATCGGAGGAGAAAAAGGAGGGGCTGCCGCTCGGAGAGACGGCGGCGGCAACGCGAGCTGGCCGAGACAGTGAAAGATCGTATCGCCGCAGTGCGTCATGGCAGGGCTTCAAAGAAGAAGCGGCATCGACGCGTTGGCGTTATACCATGCTACCGAAAGTGGAGGTGCCGGAGCGATTTTCGGGAGAAGTTAGGCGAGGACCGTCGTTAAAAAATTACCTGATGCAGTTGGAGAATCTGCGCGCGCGATGGGCACGCGACCGATTGGACGCGGACGAGTTCTTCAGAGGGCTGGCGAATACCCTGACAGGAGAAGCTGAGACTTACTACCGCATCTGCAGGCGTGAGTTGTTGGATTGGGCGGCGCAGGCTCCAGCCGGGGAAAGGGATCCCACGAAGCGTTTCTTAGAGATGCTGCGGGAACAGTTTCCGTTGCAGACGCCGGAGAGGGTGATAGAATTCCGCAAGTTCAAACGAAGAACGGGCGAGTCGCTGCTGGGGTATTACGGGAGGCTGGTGGAGCTGGCAGAGGATATGAACTGCGTGGATCAAGGACGACTTGTCAGCAAGTTCCTGAATGGGCTAAACTACGAGCTGCAGCGGGACGTGCAGGTGAAAATCTTTGAGTTAGGAGCGGCGGCGACGCTGGCTGTGGCATACGAAACGGCGAAGAGAGTGGAGACTGGAAGGCGGCTGTACGAGGTGGAGCGCACGACGGAACGAGCGACAGAGCGCAGGAGGCTCGCGTGGAGCGCAGCCCCGGTGGACAGAGAGCGACCACCACGAGGCCCGGGGGACACACGCAAGTGCCACAACTGCGGACAGGCGGGACACCTGAGGCGGGACTGCAGGAACCCGCCGGCTTGTTCCATCTGTGGACAGGAGGAGCACCAGAGGCGCGACTGCCCCGAAGCTCCAGTGTGCGGGAAGTGTGGGCGACGGGGGCACACGGAGAGGGAGTGTTACGCAAGAAGGGGAGAAGGTCGAGGAGACAGCCGTGAAAGAAGTGAGGTGTCGGAAATGCGAGCAGAAATTGAGAAGCTGAAAGCTCAGTTAGAAGGACGAGAGCCCGGAGGCGAGAAGAAACCGGCAATGGTGGCGAGGAGGGAAGAAGAGGAGAGCAGTGAAGAAGATTTCTTTCTGATGGCGTGGCCCGCGAGGGATCGAGACGAGCTGGGTCTGCGGGCACGGGAGAGGAACCTAAGGCCGTGGACGGAAATAAGGAGGGAGGAGAACCCTCGGCGGAGGGCAACAGTAGAAGGAGATGACCTGCATCCGCCACGCCGCCACCCCCTGGAGAGGCTTAGCTGCGCCGCGTCGGTCCTGGTGGCAGAGAAGGGGTACATAACGATAGGAGGAGTGTCGGTGAAACATGCCATCATAGATACCGGGGCCCACCCAGTGCTGATCGGGAAAAGACTCGCACAGCAGCTGCAGCTGGATCGGCCGGAGCGGCAGATAGAAGAAGGCTTGCTGCTGATGACGGCTGAGGGAGGAGGCACCAAGTGGATGCCGAAGACCAAGAGTACGGTGGAGATCTACATTCGGCAGGGGAGCCCAGAAGAGTCTTCGGTCAAGCTGCAGTGCGGAATCTCGCCCTCGGAAGACTACGACCTACTACTGGGGGTGGAGTTTCTCTACAGCATCGGCGCCACCATATGCATGTGGGAGGAGAAGCTCACTTACCGAGTGGTATACTGGGAGAAGAATCAAACGGTGGCAGAATTGCCAGTCAGGTTGCATTCCTGGCCCGGACACCATCCGAAGTTCGGACATCCTGAGCTGTTTTTTTTATTTGTTTTCGATTGAAGGTCTAAACACAGAGTTACCTCGTATTGTTAGCCTTCATGGATGCGCGAACCCAACTTACCCAGAAGCAACCAAGTCTCGAAGATATGGCGCACGGACTCAGTCAACTGTGCTCACTCACACTCACTCACACGTGTGGCGTGGAGTGTACTCACATTGTGGAGAAGTTCGTTCGTTTTTCTCTCAGCATTCCAAATTTTCGTAGCACGGTGTCCAGGTCAGGTTAAAACGGGAGGAGTAGGCGTACAGCATTCAAAAACCGCTAAAAGTGTCCAAACTTCGGATGGTGTCCGGGCCAGGAATGCGATCTCAGATTCATCCGCCGGGAACCACGAGAGGCTTACCAGGCGGAGATCAGGACGGTGGAGGAAGAGCTGGGAATCCTCAGCTGGGAAAGGCTGGATGAGGAACGAAGGCAGAGGGATTGGCACCGACAGCAGTGGGGCGAGAGCGGCAGACTAAGGGAGTTGCACCTGGATGGGGGAGTGTTTCACAAGCCCATAGTGCTGCTGGAGTTGTTCGCGGGCATCTGCACCGGATTGGCGGCAGCACTGAAGGCAGGACTAAGGGTAGCAAAATACATCTACGTGGAGAATGATGATGCGGTGAATTGCATGGCTTGGCACCACATCAAGAAACTGGAAGAGCGATACCCCTCGCAGCTGTATGCAGGTGCGGTGGAAAAGGGGGCAGAATGGGTGTGCCACAGGGTGGAGGATGTGAAGGAAGACGCGCTGGCCCACTGGGGGCATGTGGATCTGGTAATCGCGGGATGGGAGTGTCAGGGTTTATCTCGGGCAGGAGAAGGAAGGGGACTGGAAGACCCCAGAAGCGGGCTGTTCCGAGAACTGGTGCGAGTGCTGAAAATGATCAAGAGGAAGCAAGGGGAGGTGGCATATATAGTGGAGAATGTGGACACTCGGGACGACATAAGAGAAGCGGTGAAAAAGGCAGAGGAAGAGATTCGAGCAGAGCTGGGGGCAGGAGTGGCTTGGGATGCAGCACAGAATGGCAGCAGGGCGCACAGGCCCCGCAGGTACTGGCAGAACATCGTGCCGGAGGCGGCAGTGTTATACGAACTATCAATGATGGAGCGGCCCAGGGCGCGCCTGGTCCAAGACATCCTTGAACCTGCGAGAGTACCAGCACCCGTGAGGTATCCTGACCATGAGACTCAGTTCCCGTGCAACGTGGTGGGCAAGCCGCGACAGGCGTGGCCCACACTGGTGGCACACGATCAGGCGAGAGGGTTCAAGATGGAAGGCGACAGAGAAGGCCCGGGAATGGTGTATGATAGCCTGAAAGGGGTGTGGGAGGAGCCGACAGCATTGGAACGGGAGCTGGCAATGGGGTTCATGGCGGGTGCCACGGCAAGCGGAGACGTGACGGAGCAGCAGAGAAAGAGAGCGCTGGGGAACGCCATGGACCTGAACGCACTACACTGGCTGGTGGGAGTCATGCAAAGGCACCTTGAGAAGAAGCGGCTGGAGAGAAGGAGAGATCACGCGGTGAACGCAAACCCAAGGACCGAGTTAGATGACAGAAAGCAGTGGGAAACCGAGCGGTTCCTGGAACTCTTGGAGGAGGAAGCAGGGGAAGAACGGATAAAGGGGGTGCCGGTGGAAAGGAGAACCGAAAGTCTCACCGACAGGGATGACATACCGGGACGATACCCTGACCAAGAGGAGGAGGAGGAGGATGGAGAAGAGTGGGGGGAGCCCGAAATGGATTGGGACAGCGAAGAAAGAGAGGACCCGACAGAGGCATGGATCCCAGACCCTGATGAGGTGTTCCTAGGCCCGGGGAGAGCGTACATGGTGCTGAGAACGGAGGGTGGAGAGGAGGTGAAACAAGAGGCTGAAGGAGAGATGGAGAGCGAGGCGGCGGAAGCAGGAGATACTGAAGATGAATCAGCACCACAGGTCGTGGTGGGCGGAGGAGGGCAGGTGGCAGCCGGAGTGATGGAGAGGGAGCCCGCCTGGAATATAGGCACAGCCCTGCAAGGAACTGCAGCCATCAGGCTGGAAGCAGTACTACGGCAGCACGCAGCCGTGTTCGCTCACAGCCTGCAGGAGCTGGGGAAGTGCATCACGAGCACTATGCACCTGCCTCTAACCAGCGAGGTACCGGTGTATCAGAGGCGGCGAAGGATGAGCCCGCAGGATATCGAGGTCTGCACCGCGAAGTGTCAGGAATTGCTGGCGACAGGATTGATCCGCCGATCAGCCTCGGACTATGCAGCGGCCACAGTGGTAGCCGCCAGGACAGATCTGACTGGAGCCGTCTTGGCAAGGCGAATGTGTGGGGACTACAGGGGCCTTAACAAGGTGACAGCCACTGATCGCTATCCTATGCCCATGGCAGAAGAAATCTTCGATCAGCTGCACGGAAGCTGGGTGTTTTCAACATTGGATCTAAGGCAGGGCTTCAACCAAATCCCGATAGCGGAGGAGGATAAGAGGAAGACCGCATTCCATGGGCCAGACGACTTATATGAGTGGAATTACATGCCCTTCGGATTGCCTCTGCAGTATTCCAGCGGGTGATGGATGCCGTGCTGAGAGAAGTGAAGGGAGCAGCCTGTTACATAGATGATGTCATCATCTTCAGCCCGGACTGTGCAAGGCACGTGCAGGACATAGAAGCTACGCTGGCCGCCATCCAAGCAGCGGGACTGACATGCCACCCGGGTAAATGCTGTTTTGGTCACAGCAGCGTGACCTACCTGGGGTTTGAGGTGGCAGCAGGAGAGCTGAGCATCCAGAAGGCGAAGGTAGAGGTGTTGGATAGGGTGGGGAGACCAAAGGACAGGAGCGGGATGAGAGCGCTCTTGGGCTTTCTAAATTACTACAGGAAGTTCATTCCCGACTTCAGCAAGCGCGCGGCACCGCTAAACAAGCTGCTGAGAGAGGATCAGAAGTGGCAGTGGGAGGAGCCGCAGGAAGGGGCTGATGGAGGCGGTGAAGAACGGAGCTGTACTGAAACTACCGGACGGGAAGGCGCCTTTTGTGCTCTACACGGACTGGAGCAGCATAGGCATGGGGGCGGTGCTGAGTCAGATGGAAGCAAGGCAGGAGAAGGTGGTCGCATTCGCGAGCAGAACCTGTAACCCAGCGGAGGCCAACTACTCATCATATGAGGGAGAGGGACTGGCGGCAGTATGGGCAGTAGGACACTTCCGAGTGTACCTACAAGGAAGGCACTTCACGCTGGTGACGGATCACCAGCCCCTGTTGTGGCTGATGCAGAACCAGACACTGACCGGGCGGAACGCGCGATGGGCTATGAAACTACAGGAATATGACTTCACAGTAACGCACCGCCCGGGCCGAACCATGCAGCACGTGGACGGGCTTTCACGGAACCCTCCGAGGGAGCAGGAGGATGGAGGGGACGGAGACACAGGCAGGGGGCAGCCAGTGGCGGCTCTAACAGCCATGGTCAAGGAGAAGGGGGTAGGAGGAGAGCAGGATAGGGGAGCAGCGGATGTGTGGCAGGATGCGGCAACGCTGGCGTGGATAAAGGGAGAGACAGCAGAGGATGGAGGACTCGGCAGCAGGGCGCGAGCCAGGGGGCAGCACTACAGGTGGTACCAGGGGCAAGTGCAGCTGCAGACGAAGGATGGATGGAAGCGCGTACCAGAGCCAGCAGCGCGAGAGGCCCTAATCAAGGAAGTACATGAGAAGCTAGGCCACTACGGGCCGCTCCGCACGATTCAGCTGCTGCAGACAGGGTGGTGGTGGGCAGGAATGAGGAAGGAAGTAAAGGAGTGGGTGGAGAAGTGTGAGTTGTGCTGCAGGAACAAGGCGACGCTGCTGCGGAGCCAGGCGGAGCTACAGCCATTGGCGATCGTGGAGCTCGGGTACCGCTGGTCCTTGGACATTGCGGGGGAGCTGCCAGTGTCTAGGAGGGGGAGGAGGTATATCGTGCTCATGATTGAACACGTGAGCAAGTGGGCGGAAGCGCGAGCTCTGGTAAACAAGACGGCGGCAGCAGTGGCAGAAGCATTTGAGGAAATGGTGATCACACGATTCGGAGCGTGCGCGGAGGTGCTGACGGACCAGGGGACGGAGTTTGAAGGAGAGTTCAAGGAGCTGCTAGCGTCGAACGGAATCCAACATCGCACCACCTCCCGCTACCACCCACAGGCAGATGGACTGACGGAAAGGCTGGTACAGACAGTGAAGAGAGGCCTGCGCGTGTACGGGGAGGCGCACAAGGAGGACTGGGATAAGAAGTTGGCATGGGTGATGGCCGGCTACAGGTTCAGCAAGCAGGCGGCCTTGAAGGACGTGTCACCCTATTACTTGCTGTTCGGAAAGTAGCCGATTCTGCCCGTGGGAGCGCCAAAAGTGCTTACCGAGAGTGTGTCAGCAGGAACGGCAGACAAGTGGGTGGCGCTGGCTGATGCAAGAGCTAAATATCTCAAGACGATGCTGCCTGCAGCTATGGAGAGCCTGAAGGTAGCCCAGCTGCGAGACATACACCGCTACAAGCAGCGGTAGTCGGCGAAGATGCAGGGAGGAGAGCAGCTAGTGGGGGAAGGGCAGGAAGTGTATGTGAGGCGAGCTAAGCGAGATGGGTTGGATCTCGGGGTGTCGCAGCAGAGGTGGACTGTGAAGGAGGTGAGAGACTCAGGAGTGTTCGTGCTGGAGGAGGAAGGTGGAAAGCGAGTCATGGATCACGTGACTAACGTGGCATTGGCGGGAAAAGGGGGAAAGGGGCAGCAGTACTCAGGTCCCATGACCAGGGCGAGGACGGCGGC
Source organism: Closterium sp. Naga37s-1 (assembly GCA_947471745.1). NCBI lineage: Eukaryota > Viridiplantae > Streptophyta > Zygnematophyceae > Desmidiales > Closteriaceae > Closterium > Closterium sp. Naga37s-1. Next base: position 678,747 of record CANJKZ010000139.1, on the reverse strand, counting down.
AGCAGGTCATGGGAGGGGGCAAGAGTGAGTTCAGCACAAGGAGCAGAGTCAGAGAAGGGGGAAAGGGGGAAAGAGAATGCAGCAGGCAAGTACCGTGGAGGGTGAGGGCAGGCAGAGGCCACAGGCAGCAGTAAACCAATAAGGCTGACGAGTGCAAGAGAGGTTTCAGCTAACACTGGGAGGAGCGGGGAGATCCGACAGCTGTCACATTTGTATGAATGTGAGGGGAGAGGTGTAAGCGCACGGGGGTTGTATAAAGTGTACACATTGTACATAGCATGCTGGGCTAGTATCAGGGATGCTCGGCGAAGAAGTCAGTACTGTGTGAGAGGGTGAGGGGATGAACAGGAGGTTGACGTCTGCCGAAGCGAGGGGTTGGGGAATGCATGGATAGCGAGCTGGGCGGGACTTACGTAAGTGGAAGGGAGGCATGGGCTGTAATTACAGCGCTTGGCAGCGACAGGGTAAGCAGGTTACCACCACACTTTGGATGGGTGCTCGCATGCATGGATGTTTGCTTACGTATGTGTGCAGGTGTGCTCCAAGGAGCCAGCTGAAACAAAACAGTGGCAGCTGGAGGGAAGGAAGTAAGAGGCGGGCAACAGAGGCAGTTGGCAGGATGGTTGCTAGTCTGTTCCAAGGTCGCGATGGTGAGCTAAGACAGGCAGGGGTAGACGGGACAAGCGTGGCTGAGGCAGATCTGGTAGATAGGAGGTACCTTGTGGTAGCTATCCTCAATGCTTGTATGTTTCTTTCATAATACGATATTCTTGCACCAGGCTGAGCAAGTAGTGACCTGAAGGAGATATTACAAGCTAAGATGTGATTAGTAGTTAGAGTCGTGCGTTATGTGAGGGAGCTAGGGCTGAACCGGGGGACTGGGATAAGAAGTTGGCATGGGTGATGGCCGGCTACAGGTTCAGCAAGCAGGCGGCCTTGAAGGACGTGTCACCCTATTACTTGCTGTTCGGAAAGCAGCCGATTCTGCCCGTGGGAGCGCCAAAAGTGCTTACCGAGAGTGTGTCAGCAGGAACGGCAGACAAGTGTGAGAGTGAGTTCAGCACAAGGAGCAGAGTCAGAGAAGGGGGAAAGGGGGAAAGAGAATGCAGCAGGCAAGTACCGTGGAGGGTGAGGGCAGGCAGAGGCCACAGGCAGCAGTAAACCAATAAGGCTGACGAGTGCAAGAGAGGTTTCAGCTAACACTGGGAGGAGCGGGGAGATCCGACAGCCCCCCACGCGGTGTGTCAGAGCATCCAACCTGTCGTGCTGCCCTGACGCTTGTGCCGACCTTAACTTCGCCGTTCAGGCGCTCGCCGTTAACGCAACCGCCGCGGTGTGGCCCGGTGTGGCTGATAACGACCGCACCTACCCCATGTCGGCTAGCGTGAGTGATCGCGCGATGATACGGGAATCAATGTATCAATGTAAACGAAGCATCAGTGCTGCCTGCCTACCTGCATGCGTTTTGGTCAGCCGCGGCGTTCGTTTTGGGAAAGGAACCAAGCCGTCTTGTCTTGTGCGTGTATGTGTGTGTGCTTGCGTGCGTTTCGTGCGTGCAGATCGGTACTTTCATGAAGGGTAATGAGATGTGTGTGCACATTGTCGAGCAACTCGCGTGCGCCGTGCAGTGCAATCCTGGTGAGCCAGCCATCACATTAAACTAACTTTAACCTAAACAGTGCATACCCAACGAATCCCACTCCTTCCGTTCAACGCTTTGCGGCACTTAACTCGCAGCCGCTAGCCGCTTGCCTTCCCCCCGCCTCACCGCGCCCGTTCGCCGCCCTCCTCCCCCTCTTCCGCCCCGTATTCCCCTCCCGTCGCAACCCCCATTTCTTCTCCCTCGTTCTCGCCGGCGTGTGTGGCAGACTCGGGCAACTACCTCACGGGCAAGCCCGGCAAGTACATGCTGTGCATCTGCCGTGGCCACTACTTGACGGCGATCTTCAACGCCTGCTCCTTGAAATCATGTCAGATCCGCGTTCCCGTGTTACAGTAGATTCGCTCCTTCCTTTCGTGCTTTTCAACTTTCCTTTGGAATATCTCCATCCCAAAATTACAGTGGTTTCGCTCCACCCTTTTGAATATTCTCTTGTCGGATTCCGTTTTGCTGTGGCGTTCGTGTGCAGTGGGGCATCTCATATTGATGGACGCGATCATATATCCAGATGACATATTCAAGCTGCTGCTCGTGCCGCTCATCGCGCAGCAGATCCCCGGCTTCAACGTCACTTTCGCGGTGACTCCATTTGCGGGTCAACCGGAAGTCAGAGCGCTCCAGGGCAGGGTAGTCAACCCGGGCGCTCGCTTTCACATCACAGCAGCTTGCGTGCGCTCCTTTTTCTTGCCAGCTTCTTTCGTGCGTTGCTGCTCACGGCTGCTTGAACTTTCCATGCCCACCTCCCACCTCCCACCGCCCACCTCCCACCACCAACCTCCCACCACCCACCTCCCACCTCCCACCACCCACCACCCACCTCCCACCACCCACCTCCCACCACCCACCACCCACCACTCAACCACCCACCACCCCCGTTATGCACATGCTGCAAGGCTTTCTCGCCCACCTCTCCCTTGCCCTGCTGCTCCTTGCTGCTGCTTGAACTTGCCATGCCCACCTCCCACCTCCCACCACCCACTACCCACCACAACGTGCAGAACACAGCGTGCTACTCGGGTCCCACGTTGATCCCGGTCATCCCACTGTCCTACGACCCGCTCACCATCCCCGCCACCTGCCCGCCCGGTGCGGTCAACATGACGGCGGCAAAGAACGTGTCTGGCCGTCCCCTCGACCGGGCCATCTGCGCAGGCTTTCCCTACTCCAACGCCACCCGGCCTTTCCCTGACGCTAATGGCGACGTCAATGCTCCTTACCCCTACTCTCCTACTCCTTCGCCTCCTGCTCCTGTTTCTGCACCCTCCTCTCCCGCTCCTGCCCTTTCTCCACCTACTCCCTCCACGCCGGCAACCATTACCGGTGCTCCTCTCCCCAGCATCATGTCTCCATCCCCCCCATCTGCGTCTCCTCCTCCCACTGGACCCATCCCTCCTCCTCCGTCCCCCAAGGCTGCTGGGGCGAGTGGAGCCTCTCTGGCTGCTGCAGTTCTGCCACTGCTGGTGGTTGTGCTCATGGCGGGGGTATGAGATTCAAGCGCGCTGGCTAGGGCAAGCCGATGGTACATAGGGTATCATATAGTCACGCTGTTGATTGAAAAGGCAAGTTATATACTAGGTGAAGAGGTTTCCTTTGCAGTGCATGCATTACTGTTCAGGTTGGTAAGAAGAGTAATGAAAGCTAGAAACACTTTGTGGTAGTGGCTGTATTGTAATATTCTTTCCACTGGTTGACTTATTTTGGTTCCATCCCAGCGAGCTTGTACCGAGTATTCACGATGTTCACTCACCACGACAAAGAACATTTTGCGCGATTTCTCAGCCCAGAGCACCCACCTGCTCACCTCACCTCCCCACTCTTCCCAACCATGCTGGCAGCACCGCGACTCTTACAATCCACGCCGAGGAGAGGAGTAACAGTAGTGGTTGCAGCAGCTTACTTTCCTACCCAACGGTGAGAGGGGGCCTTTCTTCAGGGATGTGCTTCAGCCTTTCGTCGCAGCGATCCCGAGCGGGAGCCATCTGGTGCTGGCGGGGGACCTGAATGTGATAGAGGACCCAGCGATGGATAAGACGTCAGGAGTTGGATCAAAGGGAGATAACGACAGGCTCATGGCGATCTGCAGCAGATTTGATACCAGGGACGCCTTCACGGCGATCCATCCGTACCTGAGGGAGTACACTTCCTTAGTAGCGGCGGTGAGGGAGAGTACGCGAATCGACCGCATCCTTTTTTCGCAGTCGCTTCTGCACCTGGTCCACGAGGTCCGGCATGTGGGACTTGTCAAGAAGTTCACGGATCACTGGTTTGCGGTCCATATGAAGCTAAGCGCGGGTGGAGATGGAGAGGCTGGCCCTGGTTTGTGGAGGCTCCCGGCCATGCAAGTATCGCGCCTTGGGGTGCAGAAGCGGGTATCACTAATAGTGAGGAGAAATGAGGAGAGGGGCGGTGATCCGGAGGCCCTGACGAACTCCCTAAAAGTCGGGCTCAAGGCGTACACGGTGGAGGAACGGAAGAGAGTAGCAGCCACGACAGCGCATTTGGAGCGAGAGGTTGGGGAGTTAAGACAAAGGGTGATGAGCAGGCCCTGGTGCTCAAGGGCTAAGGCAAAGTTCGTGAAGTGCGAGACTAAGCTCAAGGCGTATGAGGACGGGAGCAAGCGGGAATCAAAGTAGAGATGAACGGGGAGGCTCCTACCAGTTTCTTGTCGGGGAAGATCAAGGCGAGAAAGGCGAAGACGAGGCTGGAGAAGGTGATCCTTCAGGGGCGGCAATACGTCGGCGCCAAGGAAGCCCTCGAAGCAGCGTCTAATGTTTTATTCTGATCTGTTTCCGTCGCGAGCCGAACCGGGGGTCCTGCCGCCGGACTTCAGGATGGACAGGTGTTTCTCACCGGAGGACGCGGCAGTGCTGAGCGCACCTTGGGAGGAAGCGGAGGTCAAGCGCGCGCTGGCGGAGATGGCGCATAAAAGACGCCCGGGAGGGACGGGCTCCCGAAGGAGCTGTGGGAATCACAATGGGACCTGCTGGGGGGACACGTACTGCGCTTCCTGAGGGAGTTTGAGCGGACGGCGGAGCTGCCCGCTGAGTTCTCAACGGCGGTGACGGTGCTTCTGCACAAGAAGGGGGACAAAGAGGACTTGCAGAACTACTGCCCGATCACCCTGCTCAGCACAGCATATAAAATTGTGGCAAAAATCCTGGCGAACAGGGTAAAGCACATTTTGGAGAAGGTGGTGTCGACTGGCCAGTTCGGGTTCCTACCTGGGAGGAGCCTGGCGAGCGCGGTTGCGATTGCGGCGGACGCGATTGACGCAGCGAACTCGGGGCTGGAGGATTGGCTTCTCCTCATGGTTGACTTCCGGAAGGCGTTCGACTCGGTATCAAGAGACTACCTGTTCGAGGTTCTAAGGAAAATGTGTTTCCCGGAGGGGTACGTGAAGTGGGTTGAGGGGTTGCATCAAGGAGAAGCGACACGCATCTGCAATGACGGCTGGCTGGGGACGAGGTACCGGTGCAGACCGGGGTGAGGCAGGGCTGTCCTCTCGCGCCGTACATTTTCCTCTGCACAGTGGAGCCCCTCTGCCAGGAAGCACAGAGACGGCAGTTAGGGGTGGATATCACGGGTGCAGGGAAGTTGACTTACCTGGGGTATGCGGATGACACTACCCTTTTGTTGAAGGGCCGGGCGCAGCTTGACATGGCTGAGGAGTTGCTCCGGGACTTCGAGCGGATGTCTGGTTTGGCGGCAAACTGTGACAAAACTGTGGTGCTACCGCTGGGAAGACAGCGCGATGAGACGCCGCCGGCGGTCTCTTCTTTCAAGTGGGCAGCGCCGGATGAACCTGAGCGCCTGCTGGGGGTATGGATCACATCGGGGGGAGACGCGAGGCCTTCCTGGCAGAGAGCATTGTGCAGAATGGAAGCGGAACTAGAAAAATAGCAGAATTACCTTACCACAACGGCGCGAGTGGCAGTAATCAACGCCTACGTCATGCCCATCGCGCTGTTCCAAGCGCAGGTGTACCCGCCCCCAGACACGATATGGGAGGAGCTCCGCCGGCTCTGCCATGCCTTTGTGTCCTGCGGGAGGGCGAGCGCAGGGCCAGGTTTTATCCTCTGGAGTGCGGAGCTCATGCAGATGAGGAGATGTAAGGGCGGGCTGGGGGTGATGAACCTCAGGAATCGGCTGGATGCAGAGGCTCTCCAGCCGGCAGGCGAGCTGCTGACGGCAGAGTCTTCCCAGAGGAGAGCGCTGGCGGAGAAGGCGGCGTGCTTTCCCCTCAGCTACGCCTCCTTCTATGCGCACGAGGCTCTGCTGAAAGTGTGGGGTGGCGGAAGCGAGCGCTAGAAGGCGATTGCGGTTGTAGATCTCAACTGGCTCATCCAAGGGGGGTGGGTCTACCTGGGACACACCTGAGGGAGCAGGACCCTGTGGGGGGAGGGGGTCTACCGGGGGGGGGGACTGGTACCAGGAAGAGGGGTGCAAGGGGGACCGGGTGGGACGCGTGCGGGTGAAGTCGGTAGTAACAGACCGACTCGTCGAAGGTGACGTCCAGAGAGGACAGAACACGACGCGAGGCAGGGTGGTAGAACTGCCAGGGCGGGGCGTCGGTGGGGAAGCCCAGGAAGACACAGCGGAGAGTGCGAGGAGAGAGCTTGCTCGTTTTGGTATCGCGAACAAGGGAGAGCGCGCCCCAGACCCGAAACGACGACGTCACCAGGCTGTCCCGTCCAACGGAGTGTGGGCGAGGTCTCTGGAGCAGAGACACGGGGCCAGAGGTTGAGCTGATGCGCGGCGTATCGGACCGCAAACGGCCACAGGAAATGGGGAGCAGCCGCATGGATCATGGAGGTACGAGCAACCTCCATGATCAGGCCAATGCGACGCTCAGCGATCCCATTTTGCTGCGGAGAGGCCGGAAGCGTGAACGACTGGCGGATGCCCTCATCCTGGCAGAACGTCTCAAGGACGCCAGAGGAGAACTCACCACCCCTGTCAGAGTGCAGACGCAGGACTGGGAAGTCCTGCTGAAAGCGCTCGTGCAGCTAGAGACGAGTAGCACGGATCCAGCGGATCAAGACACCACTGACATCCGCCTTGCGCCGCAAGGGGAAGACTGTGGTGTAGCGTGTGTAGTCGTCAACCACCAGCAGGAAGTAGCGCTCCTGGTCCGTTCCACCGACGGGGGCCGGGCCCCACACGTCCATGTGGAGAGTCTGCAGAGGAGCAGTGGTCGGAGGAAACTCGGAGGAGTGAGGAGCGGCGCGCTGCCGCCCCTCGACGCAAGGAAGGAACGGCGGCGCAAGTGAGCGCGGGAGGGGGGGCAGGGTCTCAGGGAGGCCAGTGACCAGGAGCCGGGAGTGCATGCGGCGCAGACGCTGCAGGGAGGGGTGACCAAGACGGTGGTGCCAGCGCTGAGTCTCGTGCGTGAGTACTCGGCACGAGCAAGACGCAGCTAACTGCCCTGACGCAGACGCTCGACTCGACGTAGCTACCTGACCTGACTCAGCCACCTGTGCAGACGCAGTGGTCAGTGTGTACAGACTAGACCCAGGCTGTCGAGTGAACGTAGCCAGGTGACGGCCAGTCCGGGAGCACGTACAGATCGCCACACGCTGCCCTCCAGGAATAAAGGTATCAACCCAGACATCCTGAATGGCAGCGTTGCTCACCAAGTTCGTCGAGAACGTGAGGAGGTGGAGACCTGACAAAGAGTCGGAGGGGACTGATGGACAAGGGAGGACCGTGGAGGCTCTCGCAACCACTGGGCCCCCAGAGGGGTCAGCCAGTGAGACTGGGACAGGTGCTGTGAGTGGTGTGACTGTGGTGCAATCACGAAAGAAGCAACGTGACGCGCCTGAGTCAAGCGTGAAAGTGTGCAAGACCTCATTTGAGGCAGGACCTGTGGTAGTAGACGCACTAGCACCTAGAGCGTCGGTAGACGCACGGGCACCTAGAGCTGCAGCAGACTCACTAGCACCTGGAGCGGCAGCAGACTCACTAGCACCTAGAGCAGCAGTCCTAACAGAACGATAACCTCCACCACAAGGACGTCCTCGCTGAATAACCCACTCACGAAGCTGCCGAGGGGTGGGGTCGTCCGGGAGAAGCAGTGCCCGCTGCTGTCCACCCCTGGCCGCAGCAACTGCCGCGGAAGTGGCCATGACAGACAGTGACGGTCAGGAGTAGGTCCAGCACCTCCAGCTCCTACAGCAGCACCTCCTGCACTCCCAGCAGCACCTCCACCACTCCCAGTAGCACGAGTAGCAGCAGCAGCAGTAAGAGCAGCAGGGCGGCGCGCGGCCAGAGCAGGGCGGCGTGTAGCCAGAGAAGGGCGGCGCGCGGCCACAGCAGGGCAGTAGTAGGCAGTAGCTCCTAGGGCAGAAGCACCTAGGGCCCTTAATAAACAATTTAATTATATTTAGGGTATAGCATGGCGCTGGCGCAGGGCAGGGCGCGGGCGCAGGGCAGGGCGCTGGCGCAGGCTGCAGCAGTGCGTGACGCGAGGGGCAGCTGAGCGCGACGCGACGGGCTGCCTTAGGGCGCGACGCGCGGGCTGCAGCAGAGCGCGACGCGCGAGGCAGCAGTGCGCGACTCGTGGGCTGCGTTAGGGCGCGGGCTGCAGGGGCAGGACGCACGGGCTCCAGGGGCGGTGTGCGGGCTCCAGGGGCGACGCGCGGGCTGGAGGGGCCGTGCGGACGGGCTGCAGAGGCGACGCGCGGCTCGGCAGGTCTGCGCGCGAGCTGTAGGGGAGGCGCGAACGGGGCGCAGAGGCGGCGCGCGGGCTCCAGGGGCGACGCACGGGCTGCAGGGGCCGCGCGGACGGGCTGCAGAGGCGACGCGCAGCTCGGTAGGTCTGCGCGCGGGCTGCAGGGGCAGCATGAATGGGCTGCAGGGGCCGCGTGAACGGGCTGCAGGGGCAGGGTGAACGGGCTGCAGGGGCGGCGTACGGGCTGCAGGAGCGACGTACGGGCTGCAGGGGCAGCGCGCGGGCCACAGGGGCAGGCGCGGCTGCAGGGGCAGCACGGTAGCAGGGGCGAGCACGGCTGCAGGGGCAGCACGGTCGTAGGGGCGAGCACGGCTGCAGGGGCAGTGCGGTCGCAGGGGCAGCGCACGGGCTGCAAGGGTTGCGACAGTAAGAGCTAGGGGCGCCAGTGCGCTGGCTACTGTGTAGGGCGTGGCGCTACCACTAGGCGGAACGGTGGGCCCATGTAGGAACGGTTCCTACTCTGATAACATGTCAAGAATAGAACTAGGAATGAATGAGTGAACTAGGCAAGAGGTGAGTACAAGTAGGGGAAATCTAACCCTAAAGTGTTGTACTCACTAAGGAGTGACCCTACTGTAGCCTAGAGATACATTTGTAATTTGACAGAGCTGTCTGTTCGAAAATTAGCCAAGAAATCAGTTTGAAATCGCTTAAAACCGGAGGGCCAAGAAGGCCCAAATTGCATCAACCTTCCTAACCTTGGTTGAGTTTGGCCCTCGCACCCAAAATCTTGGCCAATTGTGCTGCTCGCTCCAACCAAGCTTCCTAAGGTTGAAGTTCGTGGCCCGTGGGTTTTAAGTATTTTTTTTGTAAGAGAGACACAGAGGGAGAGGCATGCAACGAGTAGCACAGGGTCTAAGGTCTCAGAAATAAAATGCAACGGAATGTTTGAACTAGAGAAGCAAGGGATACAAATAGCAACCCTAAAAGTGTTATACTCCCTAGAGTGCTACTCACTGTGATCACAGACAAGGAAACTCAAGGTGGGACAATTGCTGCGATCAGACGTTGATCATCCCTAAAATCACTTCGGGAAGGTTCGCAAACAGTTGATTGATAGTGGTGGGTACATGAAGGAATACGAAACGACCTAGCTAGCCATGTACTCTAAGGGGTACATTCCCTTATTGCAGCGAAATCCAATCGTGCGACTCCAGACGGTTACGAAACTGTCCGGGCAGAATCCTCGCCACTGCTGCTGCCTTATGCTATCTGCCCTGACGGTCCAGATGCTTCGTAACCGTACGACCCTTCGCGTCACTTCTGCCTTTTCGTCTTCAGCCTCGGTAGTGTGTGCTTCGATTGCTGCGGTAAGGAGTGCACAGTAATGCTTCATCTTTTACTATTCGTAACACCCCCCTTCACTCCTGGCCGTAGCAGGTCTTGACCCGCTTGACTACTCCGCTGAGTTCGGAGCAGTGCTGGTACTGCTGACGTGGCAATTTCTTCGTGAGGAAATCAGCCGCCATGTCACCCGTTGGGCAGTAGGTCAATTCAACCTTGCCCTTGTCAACTTCGTCCTTGACGAAGAAGTACCGCAGCGCGATGTGCTTGGTGCGGTTGACGAAACCAGGTTTGTTCGCAATCCTGATCGCGCTCTAGTTGTCACAGTGCAGGCGGAAGTTCGGCGAAGCTGGAATTTTCGCCTCCTGCAGCAGCTCCTGAAGGTAGAGGCCTTCGCGAACGGCTGCTGTTGCTGCGATGAACTCGGCTTCTACCGATGACAGGGCAACCAACTCCTGTTTCTGCAAATTCCAGGAGATGGGGCCGCTGGGCTCGAGCCGAAATAGGAAGCCTGTTATGGACCGTCGATTGTCGGGGTCAGCGGCATGATCGGCATCGACGTAGCCGATGAGGTTGAAGGACGCGATTAAGATGGTGGAGTAGAAGAGTCCAACATTGGGCGTGGAGATGAAGAACTGCAGAGCTCACTGAAGATCTAGGAGATTTTCAGCCGTTGGTTTGCGGGAGTACTGAGCCAGCTGACTCGCGATGTACGAGAGATCGGGCCTGCAGGTAACAGACGCGAAGAGAAGGCTTTTGACAGCTGCTGCTGGTAATCCGAAGCCCGGCGTGGGACAGGGCTTTGTTGTCAGGCTTGTGGTTGGGTCCTGGAGTGCGGTAAGGGGTGGAGAGCGGTGCAGGCGCGATGTTGAAGCATTTGCCAAGTTCTTTGGCGTACTTGGCTGCTTAGAGATGAATGGCTTCTGGCGGGTAGGAGATGTTGAGGCCGAGAAACTGCTTCACGTCATGGTTGCATGTGATATCGACGCGCCCCGCGAGATTCTTCTCGAACTGCTCAAGCAACTCGTTGCTTGACCCTGTGTAGAGGAGGTTGTCGACGTAGAACTTGAGCAGGATGTATTCGCCGTGGAAGTCGCGGCGATACATGTCAGAATGTTATAATTGTCTAGCCTGCAGTGGGGTACTCCATAGTGAGTACAGCCCAATTAGGGTTTGCTATATGTATCCAACTGCTTGCTAGTGAAACCCCTCCTTTCTTCATTCTTGTTTCTGCTGCTAGTTCTGACATGGTTTCAGAGCAGGTCGATCCCCTTGGGTCGATCCTGTGGGTGGGCCCACCACCTAATGCTTCCGCTGCTTTACTTCCTGTCGTGCGCCTCGGGCGCGCGACGACTTCTTCCTGCCGTGCGCTCGGGGCGCGCGGCGGTTTTCTGCCCGCCGAGTGCCCCGTGGCGCGCGGCGGTTTTCTGCATGGCGCGCCCCCCCGTCGGCCCTCGCGTCGCCTCAGGGGATCCGCGCGCGCCCCCCGTCGGCTCTCGCGCTGCCCCGCTGGACCCGCGCGCGGCACTCCGTCGACCCTCGCGTCGCCTCCGGGGACCCGGACGCGACCCCCGTCGACCCTCGCGTCGCCCCCGGGGACCCGCGAGCCGCCCCTGGAGCCGTGCGCGACCCCCCCGCTGCCCCGTCGCGGCGCCTTGGGGGGCCGCGCGCGGCCCCTCGCTGCCCCATGGTGGCGCCCTGGGGGCCGCGCGCCTTCCCCCTCGCCGTCCCCCGCGCTCCTTCCCCGTGCCACCCGTTTTAGGGTTTGGGGGTGGGGAGTGTGGGGGTGGCGGTTGTGGGGGTGCCGGTTGTATGCGCCGTCCCCTACTCCTCCTCCTCCTCCGTCTCCCGCTGCTGCAGCTGCCGCTCAGGGGGGTGGGTGTGTGGGGAGCCGAAGGCGTGGTGCTAGGGGGGTGACGGGGGAGTGGAGCTAGGGGTGCAGCAGGGGGTGTGTGGAAAGGGGGTGGGACTGTTTGGGGAGGTTGCGCGGAGGTAGCCGTCGTGTCGCCAGCAGCGCCAGTAGTCCGGAGCCCTTGCTCTCGGTAGCCCAGCGAGCCTGCTGCGCCAGTCGCCTGTGGGTCCGTAGCTCCTGCCGCTCGTCGTAGCAGCGGAGTCTGTTACTCCAGTATTCCGGGGCCCTTGCTCCGGTAGCCACTGTGCGAGCCTGCGCCAGTCGCCTGTGGGTCCGTAGCTCCTGCCGCTCGTCGTAGCAGCGGAGTCTGTTACTCCAGTATTCCGGGGCCCTTGCTCCGGTAGCCACTGTGCCAGCCGCTCCTGTCGCCCGTGTGTCTGCAGCTTCAGCCGTCGCCCCCAATCTCCTCTCCTCTCACAGTCACTCCTCCTCCTCACTTGCCCTTTGTGAATGCCTCTAGTTTTGCTTGCACTTGTGAACCTGCTCTATGCCTGCTTATTGTGCTGATTACACCCCACTTTGGCTATGGGGGTGTGTCAGAATGTTATAATTGTCTAGCCTGCAGTGGGGTACTCCATAGTGAGTACAGCCCAATTAGGGTTTGCTATATGTATCCAACTGCTTGCTAGTGAAACCCCTCCTTTCTTCATTCTTGTTTCTGCTGCTAGTTCTGACAATACATCCCTGGATCGTGAGGCAGCTGCTTGAAGCCAATTTCAACCAGGATGTTTTGAAGGTACTGCTGCCAGAGCCTTGGTGCATGTTTGATCCCGTAGAGGGATTTTCGCAGCTGACACATACGTGAGTCCCCTTTGCCGTATGTGTGCGGCTGCTCCACGTAGATCACAGCATCTACTAACGCGTAGAGGAACGCGCTCTTCACATCGATCTGCCGAAGTGGTAAGTGTCTTGCGGCGGCGATGGCGAGCAGGATCCTGACGGAGGTGTGACGGCTGACCGGCGCAAAGGTTTGGTCGAAGTCGATGCCGTGCCTCTAGTCGCATCCGCGCACGACCCATCGTGCTTTAAATCGCTCAATCGTGCTGTCCGCTGCGGTCTTCACGCGGAAGACCCATTTCCCGGAAAGAATCCTCCTTCCCTTGATTGCCGCTCGATCGACGAGCACCCAGGTGTCGCGGGATTCGAGTGCCTTAATTTCCGCATCCATCGCCTCACGCCATTCCTTGATGCGTGGTCCCGTGAGTGCTTGGCGCGGATTCTTCGGCTCGATGACACGTGGCGCCGTTGAGGTGGCGGTGTGGAGCCCGAGAAGCTGAAGTCCAGTGACGGTGCTGTCGTGGCGGTGCTGCCGGATGATCTCCTGCACGTCATCGTCATCGCTCTCTGGCTCAAGCGGTGCTGGCGGTGGTGTGCCTCTGCCGCCTCCGCTTCCGCCTGCTCCTCCTCCGGAGGAATCGTCGTCGTCGTCGTCGCTGCTGCGGCGATCGCCTCTTGTGAACTCGCCTCCGGTGTCTTGCTCCATAATGGCTGCTGCAGCTTCGTCCGCAGGTGTCTTGCTCCAGAATAGCTGTGCCCGTTGTTGGCGTAAACACGATCGTGTTTGCCTGCTCATCCTCGCAAAATTTCTCGAGGAAGAGCCGCTCGTAGAAAATAACATCGCGCGCGTTCGTGGTCTTCTGGCTCAGAAGGTCCAGGATGGGCCACGCCTTGTGTTCGTGGCTGATTCCGAGGTGAATTCCCCTGCGCGCGTGGCTTGCAAACTTCCCGATAGTTGACGTTGGCGGGCGGTACTGCACCATGCATCCCCACACGCGGAGCATGGATGTGTCGCGCTTGGTCCCCGTCCATTTCACATGCGGGGATAGTTTGCCGGTGATGGCGGTGGTTGACAGTATGTTGTGTACTCGCACGGCATGGTGCATCGTGTGTGTCCAGTAGGTTGGCGGAAGCTTCGATTGCTTCATCAGCACCCGCACCTTCTTCATGAGCGTGCGATTCGTGCGCTCAGCTACGCCTTGCTGCTGATGCGCGTAGGGAAGGGAGATGTGATGTTTGATTCCCTTCTGCGCCAGGTAATCCTGTAGCTCCTTGCTCCTAAACTCCGCTGCGCCGTCAGACTGCCAGATTTTTAGCTTCTCCCCGGATTGTCGCTGCGCGTGCGCCAGCCAGAGGCGGAACACTTCGTACGCTCTGATGCGCGCCTCCACGTTCACGATCCAAACGTAACGTGTTCTGGCATCGACGAATGTGAGCGTGTACAGTTCGTCGTTGATTCGGCAATGGCCCACGTTGAGGAAGTCACTGTACACCTTCTCCAGTTTGGCGTAGCGGTTGGTTCCAGGTTCTGACAGGGGGAACGGCTGGTGGCTTAGCGCAGCTTCGGGGCAGACGGTGCAATTGCGCGGATGTGTCGCGCCTCTTACTTCGGTGCCATCAGGGCGCAGGAGTGCTCCTGGTGCAAACACCCCGGCTTCGATGCAATTTTTCAGCATCAGACGCGAGGGAAGACCAAGGCGTTGGTGCCAGAGGGCATCGTCGGCGCGGAATCCATAGGTGCGCATGTAGCGTGCGCGGACTGCGTCAGGGTCTTCCTCTGGTACTGGGGCGGCTCTTGCTGCTGCTGCGTCAGCTGCTTCTTCTTCTTCCTCTTCGTCGCTCGCCGTGGTTAGCATCAGCGCCAAAAACTCTCTGTCGCGAATGACGGAGTATGAGATATTGGTCCCAGGGATGGTTCCAGGGACAAAGGTTGGCTCGCGCGGCTCGGGGTCAGGCCCGTAAATGGTACGCCGCGGGGTAGAGGATTCGTTACCCCAGTCGATGGTGTCCCAAGGGTCGCGGTGCGGCTGGATGTCAGGTGGAGGTAGTGCAGGAGTAGGGCGGCGCGGAGGGCGACCAAGAGGAACAACAGGAGGTTCCGCTTCTTCTTCCTCCCCCCTTTGTTCCTCGCGGGAAGCTCCCCAGCCTTCGCCGGAAGTGCCCCAGCCGCTTGTCTCGCCGCCAGATGCGGCGCCCCATCCGCCGGTGTTGCCACCAGTTGCTGCTCCCCATCCGCCGGTGTCGCTCGTGCCCAATCCGCCAGTGTTGCCACCAGTTGCTGCTCCCCATCCACCGGTGTCACTCGTGCCCCATCCGCCAGCGCTTCCCCACCCCCCTTCATTGGAGGCGCTCTCTTCTTCCTCCCATCCGCTCCAAGCGAATGTACCGCGCGATTCCGCAAAACTCCGCTGACGAAGCTCTTCTGCTTCGCGGCGCGCCAGTTCTTCTTCTTCCGCCACGGTGAGTTTCGCCGTGGGGTCGCGCCAGTGGGGGTAGATCTCCATGAATTTCTCCTTGGTGTAGGGTCGTGCCACTCCGTCCGCGTCGAAGGTTCCGCGGCGCCGTCCGCGTAAGATGCCTTCGAGCCGTTGAGAGGGGGGTCCTGCGTGGGGGCTGTGTTCGGGACCGAAGACGCGCTGAATGGTTACCTCCAGCTCCAGCGACGTCATGCCTTCTTCTGGCAGCGCATGTCGCTTAGCTTCGGCAATGGCGGCGAGGCCGCGGCCGTCAATTGCGCTGGTTGAAGCAGTGGGCGTATGGTAGTCCCAGCAGATGCCGTCTGCGTTAGGGTCATGCAGCGCCAGCTCGCGTGGGTGAGGGTGATGCGGCACCTACGGCCTGCCGTCAGGATGTTTCCAGTCACGGTGATGAATGTGTTCGAAGCGCAGGGGAATGAGGTCGATGAGTTCCTGCAAATCGCCGCTGCAGTCGGGAATGTCGAAATCAAGTATGTAGACTCCGTTCTCGGAGTGCGCTCTTCCGATCTACTTGCGCGTTTTTTCGGCGCGATGTAGTGAAGCAGGATGTCGCGCGTCTCGGAGTCGGTGCTGAGGTCAACTCCGCAGTCCATGAGTTGCGCCGCCGAGAGGAGATTAAAGCTTAAGTTCTGCACAATCAGCACGTCGTTCAGCGTGATGTGTGTCCTTCTCCCTCGAGCCTTGAGCACCACGATTCCTTGCGCACTTGCGCGCAGGCGTGTGTTGTTCGCCACGGTGACATATGTCACGGCGGGGGTGGAGACGGCGTTGGATATGTAATGCTCAGAGCCCACCATATGCTGCCCACAGCAGCTATCCAGGTACCACGAGTTGTAGCGCCTGTTGTCGTTACGTGCGAGCAGCGCCAGTCGTGGAGTAACTATGTGCGGTGTGTCGAACTTGAGAAATTGCTCGCGCGAGATCCAATCGATCGGAGCCGCCCGCGTATCAGGTACGTGCGGGGGGCTTTCAAGCAGCGGGAGTGGGAGATTCCAGTCCTCTTTGTCGTCGTCGCTGAAATCATGGCGCGTGCTGAACGGATAGTTGTTCGAGAACGCTCCGATTGGGTGACGTGCCGGCTCAGGTGATGGTGAGCGCACGCGGGGACGACGTGATCCGCTTGTCATCGTCATGTTGCCCATGACGTTGCGGACGGCGCAGTCGGTGGCGGCTGCTGCTGCTGATGCTGAACCGTTGGGTTCAGGTTGCGCGATGGGGGTTGATACCCCTGGGCTAGACGCGTGTCATTCCGTCTTGTCGGCCGGACCAGTTGCTCGGATTGGTCTGGCGAGGGCGAAATCGGGAATTGCATCGATCTTCCAAATGCCCAAAATTTCTGCAGATTTTGCAGTAAAGGCACCGCGGTCGTCGCTCCTCTGTGTTGGTGTAGAAAGCGAGGCGTTCCCGGTCTCGTCGCGGCGCTGGTCGCTGCTGGTCCATATCCCTCTGTTCGACAACAAGGGCGGCACATAGGGCGGCCTCCGAGATGACCCCCTGCTGTCGGAGAAGCGCCTTACCACCACTATGGGCCGAACCCTTGAAGCACGGTATTCACGAAAATCTCCTCTGAGATCGTGCTTCCCAGTTTCGCGATTTGATAGCGTAAGCTCCGACAGCGGTTGATGTAGCTGTTGGCCTTCTTCCCTGGGGCCATTTTAGTCTCCAGTTGCTGATGGAGTAGGCGGCTCGATGAAACCGAATCTTTCGGTTGGTACACGCCGTTCAGGTGGCGCCAAGCGTCGAGGGCTGGAGCAGGTGAAGTTTTGTACGATCGAATCCTCAACTGCTCCGCCGGCGACATGTTCCGAAGGAGGATGCCGTATGCCATCAGGGACTCGTTGTAGTATCTCGTTCTGGCGTCGGCGGTATCCTCAGCGGGTCCCGAGTAGCTCCCGTCGAAATAGTGGAATATCTGCGCGTTTTGCAGCAGCAGCTTCAGCTCGAAGCTCCTCGTATAGAAGTTTCTGGCGTCAAAACAAACACTTGTCTTTATTTTTTATATGCTTAAAAGCCTTGATTGCGCAGAGAGAATTGCTTCTTTGCTCGGACGGGGAGTTTTGGGAGTTGATCCATTTATGTCGAGGGAGAAGGAGTGCGGGGCGGTATTGTGGCCGTTCGAGGCCGGTTGAGAGGGTTGGGAAGAAGTTTTCGCGTCGTCATTCCGCAATGTTTGGAGTCCTTGCTCCAAGCTGGTGAGTCGCTGAAGTAGTTGTGCGAGGACGGCGGTTCCAATCGTCATCGTTTCTTCGCTCGTCGCTGCCGGGTTGGGCTGCGCTTCAGCCGTTAGATTCGTCTGGCCACCAGATCCTCCAGCCATTCTCACACGTGAGCGTGTGCCAGACGCCACTTTCCGTTCGCCGAGGATTTCGAAGGTGGAAGTGCGAAGAATTTCCGTGTCGCTCTCATACCATGATGCGATCAGACGTTGATCGTCCCTAGGATCACCTCGGGAAGGTTCGCACACTGTTGATTGGTAGTGGTAGGCCCTTGATGTCAGAGGTCCACTGGTGATCCCCGATTGATCCTAGGGAAGGGTTACAGGCTCGTTGTCCTGGGGGGTTATGGGCGCACTGACCCGCTACTTAACAAGCCATTTTATCCCAATGGTCTAGTGGTTGGGATTATGACATGTTATCAGAGCGAAGGTCTCGGGTTCGAATCCCAGTGTGTGCACTTCGGGCATCCCAGTGCGGGGGGGTGTCAGAGCTCCACTGGTGATCCCCGATTGATCCTAGGGAAGGGTTACAGGCTCGTTGTCCTGGGGGGTTAGGACGCGGTGAAAGTAGACGATCGATCGTCAGTCGCGATCGATGTGCAGATTGGTTACCCTATTTACTGCGCTGTAACCATGCTACAGTACGCTTTTTGGCCAAAATTTCTGTACAGTGTGTGAATGCGAGTGATCACTGATCGCGGGAGATCTGTCAATTCTCAGGTGCGATTGTTACAACGTCGCGGTCGCCATGTTTCGCCGATCGTTCTGCCCACTCGATTGTGGGGCTCGATATTTGCAGACAATCCTGCGATTTTTGCACTTTCACCGCGTCCTTATGGGCGCACTGACCCGCTACTTAACAAGCCCTTTTATCCCAATGGTCTAGTGGTTGGGATTCTGACACTTGGCCTCAAAAGCAGAGTGAATGTAAAATGCTTGAGATGATTAAAACATGCAAATACAAGAGTATAAATAAGAGTACAGGAAGGAATACGAAACGACCTAGCTAGCCATGTACTCTAAGGGGTACATTCCCTTATTGCAGCGAAATCCAACCGTGCGACTCCAGACGGTTACGAAACTGTCCAGGCAGAATCCTCGCCACTGCTGCTGCTTATGTTATCTGCCCTGACGGTCCAGATGCTTCGTAACCGTACGACCCTTCGCGTCACTTCTGCCTTTTCGTCTTCAACCTCGGTTGTGTGTGCTTCGATTGCTGCGGTAAGGAGTGCACAGTAATGCTTCATCTTTTACTATTCGTAACAACAGTAAACAACTTGTTACTGAACACAAATTTATGTCGATGACTTCACTCATTGCCCCTAACAAAGAGTAGTAGTGAGGCGACATTGCCCCTCAGCTTCTCTTTTCTGAGACCCACTCCCTTGCCAAGGCCTTTCTCAACACTTCATCTAAACCTAAGTAATGTAAACTAGCAGCGGTAATTTCAACGACTATACACTGCCACCTCTGACACTGCAATTTCTTGACTATGCCGCGCCTGGCACACTGCAGTGCCATCCGTCCATTCTTCAGTTTTCAGTGTTATCACTTGAGTCAGGCGAAAAAGCGTACACGCCCCAATTTTCCCGTGGCGAAAGTAACGAGGTAGGCAAAAAGCCCATGCTGCGTTCAGTCGATTCGATAAGGGAAAGGCAGTGTGCGACTAACGAGCGCCCAGTAGGGCGTGGATAAGATTGGCGGTTCGGTCGGCGGAGAGCCTTGCCGGCTCATATTGTCAGTGCGGCCCTGGGCTGCTCTCACCTCGCCCATCATGAGCAGCACATACGCTACGCACCCAGCAAAAGTCAGCCGGATCCGTGGTCCCTCCCTCATGTCGACTCAACATCTTTTTTCTGTCCAAGTGTGGTACTGTAGTAGTTTCTGTTTGCCGCCTGCTGCTGAGCTGACCTGCGTCGAGGCACTCGATCGCCATGATCATAACCACTGTCATGCTGGCCAGGAAGACTTGGAGTCGCGGCTTCATCGCGGCGAAGCTTCTCACGGAGCTGCTGGCGGCGGCATTTCTGCTGCCGTCTAGGACCAGGGGCTCCAGGGTAGTCTATTCGGTCGCTCGCTTTCACATCACAGCAGCTTGCGCGCACTCCTATTTCTTGCCAGCTTCTTTCGTGCGTTGCTGCTCACTGCTGCTTAAACTTTCCATGCCCACCTCCCACCTCCCACCTCCCACCTCCCACCTCCCAATACTCAACCACCCACCACCCCCGTTACATGTTGCAAGGCTTCCTCGCCCACCTCTCCCTTGCTCTGCTGCTCCTTGCTACTTCTTGAACTTGTCATACCCACCACCCACCACCACGTGCAGAACACAGGGTGCTACTCGGGTCCCACGTTGATCCCGGTCCTCCCGCTGTCCTGCAACCCGCTCACCATCCCCGCCACCTGCCCGCCCGGTGCGGTCAACATGACGGCCGCCAAGGGCGTGTCGGGCCGCCTCCTCGACCCGACCATCTGCGCCCACTTCCCCTACTCCAACGCCACCCGGCCTTTCCCTACCCCTTCGCCGCCAGCCCCCATTAGCGGTGCTCCTCCTCCAAGCGTCGTGACTCCGTCCCCCCCATCTGCGTCTCCTCCTCCCGCTGGACCGAGCCCCTCTCCTCCTCCCCCCAAGGCTGCTGGGCCGAGTGGAGTCTCTCTCGCTGCTGCGGTTCTGCCGCTGCTGATGGTTGTGCTCATGGCGGGGGTATGAGTTTCAGGCGTGCAGGCTGTGAGGCATGCTCACGGGTCTGAGTTTTGGCCCAGTAGCCACAAGAGAATGCCCTCTTGAGTCCTGTGGTTTGCATTGTAGGCTATAGCCTATTGCATTGCAATGCTTTGCTTCTGGTTTTCTTTGACACTCTGGTCGCTAGTCTTTGATATCCAACTACCTTATGAGCATGCTATTGAGTGAAAAATGCAAGGCTGGTGAAGTATGTCCGTAAACTCGTGCCTACTGGTCAGTCACGGCCAAACGACCGAATTGCATTTGTCACTTGACTGCACACTCCTTTTTGGTTGCTGCCCCATTCGTCGCCGTTTCAGTGGCCACAAGCGGGGCCTTTCTTAGCGAAGCACGATTTGTAATACACATGATGCTCAACTGCTGCCCGCAAATTTGCCCTGCCCCCTGTCGATTACCTGCCCACGAACTGATACAATCCAAAAGTCGCTAGAGTAGCGGAAATACTCTAGGAAGATAACGACGTCCCTGCGGCGGGGCAATTGGTCACTTAGAGGTAGCACTTCTGGCCTGTTGGAAAAACCGAAAGGTTATCGGAACATTCCCGAAGGCTCTCCACTCGCGCGTCACTCCATAACGAAGCAACGCGCCTGTATCAGTATCGCAATAGCTCATATAGAGCATGCGGAAGGTCGAGGGTCACCCGAAGGTCAACAGTCGAAGACAGTCAACGGTCGTGACCCTTGACTGCCCAGTAACCGCACTTGGAAGTTACGCGCTGCAACATGGTAACTGTCAAGAATAGCAATAGTCGTGGTTACTGTAGCAATGCAATTCAGTTAATAAGGGAATGTACCCCTCAGAGTACATGGCTAGCTAGGATTGCTATTTATTCCTTGTAACACTATCCTTTAATCATCTTGTTCTCTTTCAACTTATCAACAAGGTCATTCAGAGACTTCATTGTCTTTCCTTAACTTAGCAGCCTTTATCCTGTTCACTGCGATCCTTCAGTTATAACAACATGGTATGAGAGCTAGAGTGGATTATAAGGGCTGTTAAAGTTCTTGTTCTTTCTAGAACAACCTCTTTATAAATTACTCGTTAAACCATTACACACTCTGCATCACTATGGCTCCTGAAAAGTGGACTTCAGAGTCTCCGGGCCCACCACCAGCAACGCCCACTGCACTATCAGCGGTGACCTCCGTCAGCGCCGCTCTCATTGAGCAGCTGGTTGCTCGCATCAACGCTCTTGAGAGCCATCAAGCCATGAGCATTGATGGCTCAAGCTACGCACGTGGAGTTGCTGGACTCCCTCTCCCTGGAGAAGACCGCCGCGTCAACTCCGAGAGGTCATTTACCTTTGACAACCGCCAAGCTTCAGCTCCTTCGCAGGACAGTCAACATCGCACAGAAACAATTGCGCCAATGCAAACAAAGTTTGTTCTGACTTCAAAGCTGAAGACATCATTTCCCTTCGATGGCAAGGACTTTTACACGTGGAGCTTCGAGTTCGAGCTCCTCGCGACAACCGCGCAAATCTGGATGTACTACGACGGAAGCTTACCGTTTCCAACAGAAGGCACCATTCAAGAGAAGAACCAGTACTACCACGAGTCTCTTCTCGCGTACACCACCCTTCTCCGAAACCTCTCTCCCGCCGAACAGCTTGGCATTCGCTCCTATAAATCAGAGTGGGCACCCGCGTACTCTTCTTGGGAGCACCTGCGCAACTCATACATGGCAACAGATCCCGTTACAATGAGTCGCCTACTCAGCCAACTTACATCGGTCAAAATGCAACAAGGGGAGAAGGCGGGACCAGATATCAATCGGTGCCGCAATCTGCGCGACCACATTAAGAAGTGCGGCGGAACCGTTCCCGACGACATGTTCGTCTCCATGGTTCTTTCCGGCCTTGGACCCGATTGGCGACAGTGCCAATCGTTGCTCCGTGCTCGAGCAACCGTCTCCGAGTCCGCCTTGTGCGCCACGCTTCTCTCCGAGCAGAAGGAGATTGATCTGTACAATGAGAAAAACAGCAAGCGGGATAAATTAGTCTTCTATGCAGGAGCGACTGAAGGGGAGCAGCACGGCAAGAAAGGAACTTTCTGCAAATACTGCAAGAAGCCCGGGCACACTATAGATCGGTGCTACAAGCGCAAGGCAGCTGACGAGAGGCGCAACAACTCCTCCAGTCAGCAGTCTTCGGCACCCTCGGCTTCTCCTGCTACAACATCAACCGTGTCGCCACCTTCCGTCGCAAGCACTTCCCAAACTCCTGCGCGCATCACGGTTAAGGACAAGGGAAAGGGGTCAGTCATGAGCTGCATGGCGCGCCGTCGCAGAGGCACTCGATACTACGATGGCACATAATTTCCACCTATAGCGCCCATTAACCCCATTACGCCCAGACTAGACAACGACCCCACCATTCATAGCTGGATTGATCGACCAAGCAACATCCCACCTGATTTTGAGTTGCCTCTGTCAAACTTATATGCTGCTTATTGTGAAGGCTATAGTGGGGTAGCCCATATGGGGTACAACCCAATTAGGGTTTGCTACTTGTACCCATCTTGCTGCTAGTTCATTCATTCTTGTTCGTACTTCTGACAGCCTCCGCCAACCCCGGAGTCTCCCCCCAGCATCTCCGCAAGACGATACATTGATCTCTCGCCATACACCAGGGACTTCGATCGCATCGTGACTCCGAAGATAGCCGGGATTGCGCGACAGAACCGTGAAAATTACAACACCTGGTATCTCGACAGATGATGCGGGCAACACATGGTGGGATCACCAAAGTTCATTAGCGAGTCAAAGCGCATGCGGCGACCGTGCGAAATCACCGTCGCCAACAACAACCGTCTCAAGGCCTACGAAATCGGAGAAATCTATCTCGAGGCCGAAGACACTCGGAGATGTGCTGGTCGTTCCCAATCTGCAATACAACCTCCTCTCCTCGGCGCAACTCATGAGGTGCGGAGTCGATATTCGGAGCAACTGCGAAGACAATACCTTCGAATTATTCTACAAAAATACCTACATCGGCAAGGCGGTCGATGACGACGGAGTCTTCGTGTTGAACTTCACGGCGGAAGGAACGACAGGCGACTCCGAACGAACTCTGCTCCTGAAGACAACTCCCACCGAAGCGCCGACTTGGTCACACCCTGACGAGATGGACCTCGAGCGTCCTGGATGGACTTCTCCGCTTGCGTGCCCTCCCAACCGCCTCAACCTCCAATCAAGGCGATACCGGACCTGCAACAATGGAGGAAGACGACAACAACGGAGGGTCAGCAACTGCAGAAGCTGACACCGGAGGATGGGGAACAACGCCAGCAGCAGGCGCAGGGTGGGGAACTCCTACTCCTACGATCGGGCCGTGGAGAGTCATCGAGCCACCACCAACCACACCTGGAGGCGGCTGGGGTGCCTTCCAAACTCCAGAAGAAGAAGAGGAAGGAACCACTGGAGAAGCCGCAGGAGCCGCCACAACAACGGAGGAAGAAGAAGGGTGGGGGCCGCCATCAGCACCGACGGACGTCCCGGCTGAAGGAGGCTGGGGAACCGCCAACGCTCCCAACGAATGGGGTTACCCAGAAGCTCCAGGCCTTCCACCTGAACCCGTCACCGAGCTCGATCCTTACTGGGCAACACGCGGCACCAGCTGGGGCGGACCTCCTCTTCCGGACCAATACGCTCCTAACACAGCGGAACCAGTTCAAGAAGAATCAGAAGAAGAAGTAACTTATGAATTCTTCGGGGAAGCAGGGGAACTACCGGAACCTACCGAGAAGCCGTCGTCGCCAGAACAAGGACCGCAACAAATCGAGGTCATCGGGGACGAGTACAGCTACTTCCGCATCCCCATGAAAGGACTTCCCGTCGCTGATTGACCCAAAGCGCCACCATCTCACCATCTGCTCGTCACCGGCGAACAAGTTCACGCCGCCGACACCGACGACATCATTGGAATCCCTCGCGCGCTCCTAGAATGCGACTCCGTACGAGGTTTCGCAGCGGACGCCGATGCAGCCACCGACACGGGACCTGAGAAGCGGCAAAACGACGAAGCGAAAAGGCAAAAATATTATCAGAAGACCGTTGGATATCGTGCGGACCCAGAAACATGGCACCAGCGACTCGGACACCCCTCGTACATCACGCTAAAAATTTCTCTTAAGGCCGGCGTCTTCGACGACGACGCGCTGCTTCTTCCCCGAGGAGGCTCCCTCACAGCAGAATCGGCTGACCCGCCATGCACCTTGTGCCCAACTGCGTCACTCGCTCACAAGCCCTTTCCAGACTTACCTCCCGGCTACGAACGCTACAAGCTGCTAGAGAAAGTCTACAGCGTCTTCATGGTTCTAAGTCAAGACGGGCTCGACGGCGAATCTTACACCCTTACCTTCATCAACGCATGCACACGCCACGTCTGGGCCATCAACACCGACTGCCGCTCTCTTGCCTTCGAATGCTTCGTGGCATGGATGAAGCGGGCTGAACGTCAGTCTGGACTGAAGCTGAAAACCTACCAGACAGACGGGGGTTTGGAATTCTTCTCAACTGAGTTCAAAGAACTCTTCAACCAGAAGGGGATTGAGCACCTGGTTTCCATGCCCTACGCTCACGAGCAGCAAGGCGTGGCAGAACGGACAAACGGGAGCCTTGCCACCAGGATGAGGGCCTTGATGAAGCAGTCGGCCGTCCCAACCAAGTACTGGCCATTTGCGATGAACCACGCTGTCCGGCTGCACAACTTGTTGTCGTCCCGAAGCCTCGAGAACAATAACTCTCCCTACAGGGCTTGGACGGGCAGAAAGGCAGACACGCGTCTGCTTCGGGTGTTCGGCGGCATGGTACAGTACAGGCCACACATAGCAAGGACCGGAAAATTTGCTGACCGAGCACGCTGGGGCATCCACCTCGGAATTGAAAAGGAATACAAGGTGTGGATCGTGCTGGACTACGCGACACACGAAGTTACAAAATCACGTGACTACATCTTCTACGAGAAGCTGACTCTGCCACTGTTCAAGGAGCACCGCGAAGCTGACAAGGCACCGGAAAGGGTTTTCGAGGGACATCGCAGCTTCGCAACTCCACACGATGAAGCTGACCTGGCAGAAGATGCTGATGCAGCAGATGTCACCCCATTTGACAGCGCACCCAACATCCCCCTTACAAGCCCATTCCAAACTCCAACATTCATTCCTGTACACTACTTCGATCCCGACGATACAACTTACGAAGCCCACAACTACAACAGTGCAGCGCGCCGATCACCTGATGCCGAGTTACCACCTCAAAACACCTCGCAAGACACCCTCCGCCTCGGCAACAACAGCGACGACGACGTCGTCGAAGTAACCAGCTTCCACGACTACGATCGCCTTCACTACGAGAAGACCAACGAAACTGGCCTCCGCATCCTTGGGCTCGCCGTGGCTGTTCGCCAGACCTCCCCCAAGGAACCCACCACCGTTCGCCAAGCCTTGTCTGGCCCCGACAGTGATAAATGGAAGGCAGCCATGGCCGCAGAAGTCGCAGCACTCAAGAGCCGCGGAACGTGGAAGCTGGTTCCACGATCATCAGCGAAGGGGAGAAAAATTCTCAGCGGCAAATGGGTCTTCCGAATCAAAACACTTACCGACGGCTCCATCGACAAGTACAAAGCGAGATGGGTGGTACGCGGGTTCGAGCAAACTCACATGGTGGACTTTGACCTCACCTACGCGCCTGTCGGGCGACACACCTTGGTGCGCATCCTCATCTGCATCGCAGCCGTCAAGCAGCGGCCACTCCGCCAAATCGACGTCGCCAGTACAAACCTGTACGCTCCCGTCGACGCCATCATCTTCGTTGAGCAGCCGCATGCCTTCGAGGAGAGCGACGGCGCCGTCTGCCTTCTTCAAAAATCCCTCTATGGGATTAAGCAGGCACCTCGACTATGGCAGCAGTACCTGCACACCGTCCTCACGGAGCTCGGATTCAAGCAACTACCGCATGACCTTGGGATGTACCGGAAGGAGTCGCGCGGCAAGTTCATTCTCCTCGTCGACGATCTCCTCTACACCGGCGACGACACGGAGATGCTGGATCGGTTTGAGGCGGATATCAAGGAGAAGCTTGAAGTGACCATCAACCACAACGTCACCCAATTCCTGGGCCTCAACATCACCCAATCCGCCACCTCCATCCACCTCTCCGCCGCTAAATACGCGGAAACACTAGCGAAGAAATTCGCTGTCACCCCGATTAATCTCACGACCCCCTTCCGCACTCCTCCTCCCAACCACGAACCCGACACAACACCGCTCTCACTCGAGGACCATCGTCTCTATCAGCAGCAGCTCGGGTGTCTCCTGTTCGCCGCCGTCACATGCTGGCCCGATCTCTCCTACGTCGCGAGCCATCTCGCACAGTACCTGAAGCGACCTGAAGGGAAGAATCTACTGGATCTACGCCGCGCACTCCAATACTTCGTTTCTACTCCTGACGTCGGACTCACCTACGAAGCTAACCTCACCGCTACTCTACAGCTTCACGGCTACGTTGACGCAGACCACGCGGGAGACATTGACAACAGACGCTCCCGTACAGGATTCATTTTTCAACTCCAACCTGCTGGACTCATCTCTTGGAACTCCCAGAAGCAGGAGCTCATTGCACTTTCGTCATCCGAAGCTCAGTTCATCGCCGCCAGCGCAGCTGTTCGCGAAGGACTGTACCTGATGGAGCTCCTACAGGAAGTGAAAGTGACGATGAACGGGCACTTCACGTTACTCTGCGACAACCAGAGCGCGATCAAGATCGCGAACGAGCCCGGCTTCGTGAACCGCACGAAACACATCGCACTCCGTTACTTCTTCGTCAAGGACGAGATTGACAAGGGCAAGGTCAAAACTCACGTAATGCCCAACCGGTGACATGGCAGCAGATTTCTTGACCAACAAGCGACCACGTCAGAAGTTTCAGCACTGCACCGACCTCTGCGGGATCTCAAAGAAATCCCACGTGGCTCACCTTCAGGAATGAAGGGTATTGTTGGAATAACCAAAAGGTTATCGTAACATTCCCGAAGGCTCTCCACTCGCGCGTCACTCCATAACGAAGCAACGCGCCTGTATCAGTATCGCAATAGCTCATATAGAGCATGCGGAATGTCGAGGGTCACCCGAAGGTCAACAGTCGAAGACAGTCAACGGTCGTGACCCTTGACTGCCCAGTAACCGCACTTGGTAGTTACGCGCTGCAATATGGTATCTGTCAAGAATAGCAATAGTCGTGGTTACTGTAGCAATGCAATTCAGTTAATAAGGGAATGTACCCCTCAGAGTACATGGCTAGCTAGGATTGCTATTTATTCCTTGTATCACTATCCTTTAATCATCTTGTTCTCTTTCAACTTATCAACAAGGTCATTCAGAGACTTCATTGTCTTTCCTTAACTTAGCAGCCTTCATCCTGTTCACTGCGATCCTTCAGTTATAACAACAAAGTAAGGCTAGCGACGACGTCTCTCTGTTAGAGCACACGTTCGGTTCCCTCCCTGCCCCTCTTGAATCAGCTGATCGAGCCCTTCATTCTCAGTGGCTCACGCGATGCTGCAGCTCGCCTCGCTGTCCGTAGTGCGCTCCCGCTAGATGAGCGCGTTCACTTTGGCCAGCTTAAGATGGCTAAGGAACTCTATGACGCTGTAGTCTCTCGCTACTCCTCCCCGTCTACTGCTGCCCTCAGCCGTCTCATGCTGCCGTATCTCTTTCCTGAGCTCTCAGGCTTCCACTCTGTTGCTGATCTCCTCACCCAACTTCACGCTAGTGAGACTCGCTACCGCGCCGATCTCAAGCCGGCCTTCCTCGCTGCGAACCCCCCTCCCCCCCCCCCGCCCCCCCCCCCCCCCCCGCTTTATAGCACCCTGTACTTCCTCGTCACTTGCCTCCCTGACTCCCTTCGCACCGTTTGGGAGCACTTCCTCGATCTTGACCCCACTGAGCTCACGCTTGCCTTGCTGGAGAAGTACCTTCTCGAGGCTGAGACCAGTACTGCCGCTATCGCTGTCTCTTGTGGCACTCCCCGCTCCCCCTTCTTTGAAGGGTGTGCTCCCTCCCCTCTCATACCCTCAGTTGCCTCTGCTGCTGCTGTCGACTTCCTTGGTGCTGAGAAGGTCGGCGCTGCGTCTGCTCCTAGTGGGAAGCGCCGCAGCAGCAAGGGCAAGGGGGGTAAGGGTGGTGGGAGTGGCACTGGTGGGGGTGGTAGCGGGGGTGGTAGCGGGGGTGGTGGTGGTGTTGGAGGCGGGGGTGGAGGCGGTGGTGGTGGCGGTGGAGGTGGCGGGGGTGGCGGAGGAGGTGGGGTGGGTGGAGGGGGCTCGGGTGGCGGTCGGGGTGGAGCTGGCAGGGGTGGAGGCTATGGGAGTTCAGCTCTCGGCAGCGGAGGCTCTGGGAGTGGACAGCATCAGCTGCCATGCCTCCTGGACACTCCCACACCTCCGTAGCTTCGTGAGTGGGTTGTCCAGCGTGGTTCCCCTGGGGGTCCTGTTCGTTGCCCGTACATCCGGAAGACGGGTCTCAAGAAGGGTGAGGCCTGTGGGAAGACTGGGCACACTGAGTATCGTTGCTTCTACCGTCTCGAGGATGCCAAGCGCACCGAGTATGGGGATGAGCAGGAGATACCGAACTAGCTGGGACTGCTAGCGAGGGGAGTAGATGTGTTTGCTCTTGACTTTGTTAAGATCAACAAGGGACTTTATGCTATGTATGTTGATGCTACTAGTGCTGAGGGTGCCTGTTACTCGTGTGTGCCTTGCGCTGCTAGTGTCGAGGCTGCCGCTGTAGGTGCTAGTGCGTCTGCTGCTACAAGAACTAGTGAGTCTACTGCTAGTGAGTCTGCTGCCTTGGCTGAGGCCTTGCACACTTTCACGCTTGACTCAGGCGCGTCACGTTGCTTCTTTCGTGATTGCACCACAATCACACCGCTTGCTTCTCCTGTCCCAGTCTCACTGGCGGACCCCTCTGGGGGCCCCGTCGTCGCACGGGCCTCCACTGTCCTCCTGTGTCCGGCAGTCCCCTCTAGCTCTCTTTCAGGTCTCCACATCCCCTCGTTCTCTCGAACTTGGTGAGCAACGCTGCCCTCCAGGATGTGTTGGTCGATGCCTTTACTCCTGGGGGTGAGCGTGTGGCGATCTGTACGTGCTCACGGACTAGCCGCCACCTCGCCACATTCACACGGAAACCTGGGTCTAACCTGTACACACTGACCACTGAGTCTGCACAGGTAGATGCGTCGGGTCAGTTCACAGCGTTTTGCTCGTGTCGGGTACTCTCCCACCAGACTCTCCTCTGGCACCACCGACTCGGTCACCCCTCTCTGCCGCGTCTCCGCAGCAAGCACTCCCGTCTCCTTGTCTCTGGCCTTCCCAGGTCCCTGCCCCCCCTCCCGCGCTCGCTTGCTCCGCCGTGCCTTTCCTGCGTCGAGGGGCGGCAGCACGCCGCTCCTCACTCCTCGTTTCCTCCGACCACTGCTCCTCTGCAGACTCTCCACATGGATGTGTGGGGCCCGGCCCCCGTCCGTGGGACGGGCTAGTAGCGCTACTTTCTGCTGGTTGTTGACGACTACATGCCCTACACCACGGTCTTCCCCTTGCGGAGCAAGGCGGATGTCCGTGGTGTATTGATCCCCTGGATCCGCGCTACTCGTCGCCAGCTGCGCGAGCGGTTTCGACAGGACCTTCCAGTCCTGCGTCTGCACTCTGACAGAGGCGGTGAGCTCTCTTCCGACCTCCTTGCGAACTTCTGTCGAGACGAGGGCATCGTCCAGTGGTTCACGCTTCCGGCCTCTCCGCAGAAAAATGGGATTGTTGAGCGTCACATTGGCTTGATCATGGAGGTTGCTCGTACCTCCATGATCCATGCGGCTGCTCCCCATTTTCTGTGGCCGTTTGTGGTCCGATACGCTGCGCATCAGCTCAACCTCTGGCCCCGTGTCTCTGTGCTAGAGACCTCGCCCACTCTAAGTTGGACGGGGGATGTTGGCGATGCGTCGACGTTTCGGGTCTGGGGCGCGCTCTCGCTTGTTCGCGATACCACTGCGAGCAAGCTCTCCCCTTGCAATCTCCGCTGCGTCTTCCTTGGCTTCCCCACCGACGCCCCGCCTTGGCAGTTTTACCACCCTGCCTCGCGTCGAGTTCTGTCCTCCCAGGACGTCACCTTTGACGAGTCGGTCTGCTTCTACCGTCTCCACCCGCACGCGTCCCACCCGGTCCACCCGCCGCCCCTCTTCTTGGTTCCAGTTACCCCCCGAAAGATCCCCTCCCCCCACAGAGTCCTGCTCCCTCCGGTGTGTCTCAGGTAGACCCACCCCCCTTGGTTGAGCCTTTGGAGATCTCTTCTGACTCCTCTGGCCTAGCTAAGGGGGGTGTCCCCACCGCTGACGACACGGCGGCCACTCGCTGCTCTCCACGCTTGGAGACCCCCCAGGGTTTTCCGCCTCGGCCGTCTTCGCCGCCTCCGCAGCCTGTCGCTGTGGACTCTGGTGCTGTTGGGGGTGGTGACGCTGGGGGTGCGGACTCTGGAGCTGCTGGTCCCGGGAGTGCTCCGACACGTGGTGCTGAGACTGGGGGTGCTGGCTCTGGGGGTGCTGACACTGGGGGTGCTGACTCTGGGGGTGCCGCGAGTCTTGGTGGTGGTGGAGCTGTGGGTGCTCCTGCTGGAGGACCTGACGAGGCGCTCTCGCCGCAGCAGCTTCGCGAGCGGCGAGGCCACTCTGGGACTGGAGCTTGGAGTTTTGGAGGTCCTGGAGCTGCTGGAGCTGGAGGTAGTGCTGGAGGTGCTGGAGGTACAGGAGGTGCTGCTGGTGCTGGAGGTGCTGGAGCTGCTGGCATTGGAGGTGCTGCTGGTGCTGGAAATGCTGCAGGTACTAGAGGTGCTGCTGGAGCTGGAGGTGCTGGAGCTGCTGGTGCTGGAGGTGCTGGAGTTGCTGCTGGTGCTGGAAGTGCTGTTGGACCTGGAGGTCCTGGTGGTTCTAGGGGTGCGACTGCTCAGCCGTCTGCGCTTCGCCACCTTCTCAGTCTCCCGCCAGCTGCTACTGAGTTCCCTCTCGCTAGTACTACTCCTCCGATGTTGTTTCCACCAGCCGAACCGTCTCTGCCACAACTATTACCTGCCTCCCCGCTCCCTGCTCCTGTTCCTTACACTGAGGTGACTGACTCCCTGACGGAGCGTTGTGAGCCTGAGTCTCGTGCTTCCACACATGTTCGTGGTCGTCGTGTTGCCCATTCTCGTGCTCCGGCTGTCCCAGGCACTCATTATGGCACTCCGCCCTTCCTCTGTTCCACAGCGTGTTGCCCTGCTGTCACCTCCTGCGTCTTCTCTTCCTGACGTTCCTGACCCTGAGTCTGACCTTGTTCGTGCTGCCAGTCCGACTGTCACTCATTTTATTGCCACAGTTGTGACTGACCCTTCGTTTTCGTCCCTTGCTGCGTCTGCCTTAGTAGCTGAGCTTGTTGACTTTGCTACTATGTGCCGTCTTGACTACGCTGCGTGTCTTGTTTGTGACCCTGACTGTCCTCCGTCTGTCGCGGGTGAGACTGCCCTTGGCTGTGACGTTCTTGAGGACAGGCAGTTTGAGCTTGAGCACCTAGCAGCTGCTGCACCTCATCTCGTTGCCATGATGTTTTGCACTGAGGGAGACCCGGATGCACTGGACATCCCCACCCCACGCACTTACACAGAGGCGATCTCGGGTGAGTACTTCTTGTTAACAGAAATGGGGTGTTGGCCCCGCCCTCGCTTGGGCAACGCCGACGACTTGGTCGGATGTACGGGAGTAGCAGCCGACCGTTCACAGTGGGAGAGTTGCTCGACAGGTATCGTCGAGCTGCAGGGAACCGCTGTGGTGCTACTGTCGACTAGGGAGCTCGACAGCTGCAACTGACTGGTCTGGGCGACGGGTGGGCCGTCGACCAGGAGGGGCAGTTCGACCAGGAGGTCTCCGTCGACCTGCAGCTCGACCAGGGGGTCTCCGTCGACCTGCAGCTCGACCGGGAGCAGTCTGTCGACCTGCAGTTCGACCGGGAGGTCGACGGAGCAGTCGGAAGGGGTCCGTCGACCAGGGGGTAGCTCGACGGGAGTTGTGGTCGACCAGAGGCACCTGGTGGTCGACCAGAGGGACCTGGTGGTCGACCGGGTCGACCGGGTAACCTGCTCGACGAGTCCTGCGGAGGCACGCGAACGTCGTTGAGGTTGCGATGGCGCAGGCGACTGCGGGCTGGTATCCGGAAGTCGATGTGGCTCGTCAAGCGCAGACAACAGCCGACGGATGCCCAACGAGGCAAGTCGGGCCAATTGTCTGCGCGCACCTGCGAGCGTGCGCACTGCTGTGTTCTACGGGGCAACGCTGGACAGCCGCTCCGCTGCAGCGTTGGCACGCTGTCGACCTGCTCTGTTGGCAGGTCGCCTTTCCGCAGTGCTGGCGCGGCTCCTCTACGCAACGCTGGCAGGCGGTCGACCGAGCTGTGCTGGCGGTCGACCAGGCTAGCTGCAGGGTTGCTAGGTGCCTGATGTAGTCATTCTGTCATTGCTTGTTCAATCATTCTGTAATTCCAACTTTGCTAGTGGAAACTCTTGCCGATTTCTCCCGTGAATGTGCAAGTGCTAAGGAACGCAAGCAAAGCTACGATCACCTCTAGTAGTTCGTGCCAACCCCCGTAGTCTAGCTCACTACCGGTGTAGAGTGACTCTTCGCATGGTGCGGTGAGCGTGGACGGCCCCGCAGATTACCTTGAGATAGGAGCCGACTTTTGCACCTACTAAGTCGTTCGTAGGCCGGCAGCAGCGTTAGTCGCCATGGTCGACCCCGTAGTTGATGCGGGCGTAGCGGACACCTTGGAGACACGCTTGGCTGACGCGAGGAGACGCCACGCGGATGGCGAGTATGGGACGATCCCCTTGGTGATCGCCGAGTTGGGCATCCGGTCGCAGTGGGCGACGGAACACCCTTCCCGTCTTGCTTCTCCTCGACCGGTGCGCAACGAAGGTGGCGTCGACGACGAGGTCGACGGTGGTGCACGAGTCAGCGGCAGTGAAGGCACGAGGCAGAGAGGGGTGATCAAGGTCGACGGTGCTGTCGACGGAATCCAGGCGCGAGTGCAGCGGTCGACGGCAGCCGCAGGCAGCTCGCGTGCCGATGTTGATGTTCGACGTCGCTCTCCTCTACGAAGTGGTGGAGGGCTCTCGGCGACGACGCATGTGACGGCGGGGGGAATTGCACCGGCGTATGGCTACTTCAAGTTCTCGCCGGACCGGATCACCGTCGCCCCGCTGCAAGGTCGACGAGACCTCATCACATGGAGGGAGTCGATAGAACCTCAGCTGGAGGTCGCCGGGCTGAAGGGCTTCGCCGATGGCACCGTGCCAATTCCGCCCGTGGACGATGTCGAGCTGCGCGGAGAGTTCCGTGCGGCTCACCTGCTCACATTCATGGTCATCTCGAGGTGTTGCTCGCCGGTGGTGCAGCTAGCGCTCAGGAGCTGTCGAGAGCGACTGGATGCTGGTCACCAGGCATGGCACTTCATCCTGTCGACGTACCAGGTCAGGGACGACCTGTACATCGGACAGCTAGAGGAGAAGATGACACACATTCGGATGGGCGAGCAGGAGTCGGCGACGGACTACTGCAACCGTGCTCGACGGATCCTGGCTGAGATGCGGATGGCGGGCGCCGAATACTCGACGGCGTCCTACATCACCCACATCGTCAAGGGCCTGCCGCGCGGCTACAATCTCATGAAGAGGATGATGATGGTGCCCGGCACGCGTGAGTCCCTCGACGAGGACTCCGTCACCAGCTACATCCTTCAAGATGAGGCGATGCAGGAGGCCGAACAGCCCACGGAGCTCCTTCCGCAGGCAAACTACGCTGCACCGACGAAGCTGAATAAGCAACAAGGGCAGCGCGGGAAGCCGGGCGGAGGTGGTAGCGGAGGTGGGCGGTCGACGAAGGACGTCGACGAGAAGAGGTCGACGCGGGACAAGGGTCGACGAAGTGGTGGTCGACGGCGGGAGTGTTGGATCTGCGGCGACCCCGACCATCTCTCCTTCGAGTGCCCTGACCGCGATGACAGTGACGAGGACGACAACAAGGGAGGCCGCGGTCGATCGGCCAGTCGTCGCCCCCGTCGAGATGAGAAGTCGCGCAAGGAGAAGCAAGCGTCGAAGAAGACGTCGTCGACGAAGGACGTCGACAGCTCCAGCGGCAAGAGCCGAGGCGACGGGGAGGCGTCGTGCTCGATGGTCGGCGTCGTGGAGCCGACGGTCTCGCTGGCGCCGGAGGCTGGCGAGGACTTCCAGGCAGTGGCGGCAGCTGTGCAGGCCAACCTGATGGCGGTGCTGCTCGACAGCGGGTGCTCCCACCACCTGATGGGGACGAAGTCGGTCTTCGTCGACATGGGGCCGAGCGACGGGGTGAAGCACGTGCGTGGGTTCAACGGGGCATTGCAGCCTGTCGAGGGTCGCGGAACCGTCGCTCTGCAAGGGGAGGCCGGGAAGCGGGTCCTCATCCCTGACGTACTCTACGTTCCGGGCGTACAGGCGAACCTGCTGTCTGCTGGCCAGCTGAAGGAGAGCGGGGTTCTGCTGCAGGGCGATGGCGACGAGATGCTGCTCGTCGTCGCGACCGGGGAGGTGCTCGGTCGAGCACGCTTCACCGGACGAGTCCTCTGCACCGACCTTCGCCCCTGCTCGACGCAGTCGCAGTCGACCGAGGTGGTGGCTCTGCGGACGATCGTCTCGGCGACGAAGACGACCCCCGATAGGATGCATGCGCGGCTCGCCCACGTCAGCGTCGACACGATCAAGAGCTCGGCGAAGCATGGTGTTGCTACCGGGCTCGACATCACGTCGTCGACCGGAGCAGACCCGCCGTGTGTCTCGTGCGTCGAAGGAAAGCTGGCGCGACACACCTTCCCCGCCAAGGGCTCGGACGCAGCGGAGGCGCTGGCTGTCGTGCACATTGACTTGTGCGGGCCATTTCGGGTGGCTGCCAAGGATGGCAGCTTGTACTTCCTGCTGCTGAAGGATCGCCATACTCGATTTGTATGGGCAATGCCGGTCGCTAAGAAGAGCGACGTGCTGCGGGAGTTCCAGCGGTGGCTGGTGCTGGTGGAACGACAGACAAAGAAGTCGGTGCTGTCGCTTCGCTCCGATCGAGGAGGGGAGTTCCTCGGGAAGGCGTTCACCGACTTCGTCGACGGGAAGGGCATCGTCCACGACCTGACGTGCCCCTACACTCCGCAGCAGAATGGGATGGCTGAGCGGGAGATGCGCACGGTCGTCGAGTCCGTGCGGACGATGCTGCTGCACATGGGCGTGCAGCACCACTGGTGGCACCTTGCTCTACGACAAGCTGTCTGGGTGCGCAACTGCTTGGAGCGGTCGACGACGCCGCCGGGGACGACTCCGTACCAGCTGCTGACCGGGACGAAGCCCGACCATACGCTTGCGCGGGTATGGGGCTGCATGGTGCAGTTTATGGTTCCCGAGCAGCAGCGCGGTGGGAAGCTGGCGCCGAAGGCTCGCTGGGGACTTCACCTGGGTGTGTCGTCGGAGAGCAAGGGCTGGGAGGTGCTCGACCTGACCGACAACCGGGTGGTCACGTCGGTCGAGGTGATCTTCTACGAGACGCTATCGCTGGAGGTGTGGAAGGCGAAGTATGGGCCGGCGTCAGGGCGGACGCAGGCGCACCCGCCGACGGACACCTCGACGGCGACGGTTCCGTTGCTCGCCGACGTCGACAAGCCTGCTGATGAGGATGTTGTGGAGGTTCTTCCCCCTCCCCCTGCTCTTGCTCCTCCGTTCCCCGTCGCAGATCGGCCTGTGTCGACCACCGACGATGAGGGGAGCCTTGAGGCGTCGCCTGTGGCGCCGGCCCGTGGCATCGTCGGCGGTCGACAAGGCGCCAAGCTCGTCGACCAGGATGGGAAGCCGTCGACGACAGGGGAGCACCAGACAGGGGAGCTGGTCGAACAGGAGGCAACAGCAGGGGTACATTCGACAGGGGAGCAGCAGCCGGGGCGGTCGACAGGGGAGCTGTCGAAGTCAGCAGCAGACGAGCAACCGGTCGAAGGGTCGAAGCAGCTGGTCGACGACGAGGACGTCGACGAGGAAGGGGAGCAATCGGCGGGTGAGGAGTCCACCGACAGCGACGTAGTGGAAGTGCCGATCACGAAGCCTGAGCTGCGACGCACAGGTCGAGCTCGACGGCCACCGGAGCGGCTGAGCTTCCACGCCTGCCTACCGCCAGCCGCCTTCACCACGGTGTTTGACGAGGTCGACGACGACCTGTTGTACGACGACGCCGAGGAGGATGAAGACCTGCCGGAGCTCGACCCTGACGTGCATGCCGACCCCGAACACCGCTGGGACATCGCCACGATGACGGTGAAGGAGGCGCTGTCGAGCTGGAAGGGCGAGGCGGTGAAGGTCGCCATGGAAGATGAGATCCGCAGCCTCATCGGTATGGGAACTTGGGAGCTGGTCGAACGCCCACGCGGGGTGAACATCATGAAGAACCGGTGGGTGCTGACGACCAAGTACCGCATCGACGACACCGTCGAGCGCGAGAAGGCGAGACTAGTCGTGAAGGGCTTCACGCAGGTGTACGGTGCCGACTACGACGAGACGTACTCGCCGGTGAGCAGCTACGTCACGCTGAGGATCTTCCTCAGCATCGTCGCCGTCCTCGACCTCAACCTGATGCAGCTCGACATGAAGAACGCTTTCCTGCAGAGCAAGCTCGACAGGGTGCTCTACATGTACCAGCCGGACTACTTCGACGACGGGACCGGCCGGGTGTGTAAGCTGCTGAAGAGCCTCTACAGGCTGAAGCAGTCGCCGCTGCTGTGGTACAGGGCTCTCGACAGTGTGCTGCTGGGCGCTGGCTGGAAGAAGAGCTAGGTCGACGAGGCGCTCTACTTCAAGGCCGGCAACGATGGGGTGACCTGCTGGGTGCTGGTCTACGTCGACGACCTGCTCGCCGCCAGTAGCAGCACCGCGATGCTGAAGGAGCTGAAGGAGCTGCTGGAGGCCGCCTTCGAGCTGCGCGAAATCTCGCCGGTGGTAAAGTACCTTGGGCTAGAGATTGTGCGCGACAGGACGGCCAGGAAGCTGTGGCTGCACCAGCAGGGCTACGCCGACAAGCTGCGCAGGCGCTTCATCGACGAGGAGCAGGGCGGTCGAGTTCCGAAGACGCCGGTCTCGGTCGACGCTTACGCTCAGCTGACGTTCGACGACGAGGAGGCTCAGGAGCGCGAGGAGGAGGAGTACCGGCAGAAGGTCGGCTCGCTGCAGTTCGCGGCGACGACGACGAGGCCGGACATTGCGTTCGCGTGCAGCAAGCTGGGGAGCGGCCTCACGGTGAGGAGCGACCAGAATTGGCGCCAGGTCGACCGCTGCCTCGCCTACCTTGCCGACACCCGCGACACCGCCCTGGAGTTCGGCGGTGGACCAGAATCGTTGGAGCTGATCGGCTACGTCGATGCCGACGACGCGGGCGACAAGCAGAACCGGACGAGCACGGGAGGCTATGTGTTCGTCTACGGAGGGGCCGCCATCTCCTGGTCGAGCTCGCGCATCAAGTGCGCGACATTGTCGTCGACCGAGTCGGAGTATGTGGCGGCCACGGATGCAGGCAAGGAGGGACGCCGACTTCGTTTCCTTCTTGCGGAATTCGAGCTGCTCGACGCTGGGAAGTCGACCATCCTCCGCGTCGACAGCAAGTCGGCAATCACGGTCGCTGAGGGCTTGGGGCTGACGGGCAACCTCAAGCACATGGAGCGACGCTACGCCTGGCTGCAGCACATGGTGAGGCGCGGGAAGTTCGAGCTGAAGTACATCCCGACCACCAAGCAGCCGGCGGACTTCCTGACGAAGGCGCTGCATTTTCCGGCTTTCAACCGGTGCTCTGTCGCCATCGGCCAAGTTCGTCTGGCCGACGTCGGCGACGGCGACGACGAGGTGCAGCAGTATGTGCCGTGCCCTTCTGCACGGCTGGTGCGGTGACGGCGTGCTGTGTGTGGGGTGCACGCCGAGGACGAGTTTTCTCCGTGGAGTACTGCCGTGTGGGCTGGAGGCCCAAGCGTGAACGCGGCAGGGGAGTGTTAACAGAAATGGGGTGTTGGCCCCGCCCTCGCTTGGGCAACGCCAGGAGGCTGGGAGGGTACGCGAGGTCAGGTCGTGTGCACGTCATCAGGTACATGAGGCAACCCACAAGCTCTGGATACGGACCACTCGGCTCTACGGACTCGTCCGAAGGTGGAGCTAAGAGCGAGTGGACTGTAGGCAGAGGAGTGGGCTGTGGCGAGGAGAAGGTGAAGCCGAAGCGCTGAAGGACCTGCTGCACCATGTGAGACTGAGTCAACGTGATGGTGCGCCTTGCTCTGTCCCTAGTGATCTGCAAGCCAAGATCACTGCGCAGCTCACCCAGGTCAGTGCAAGTGTGTCTCTTCTGCAGCTCCGACTTCATGAGAGCCAGTGCCTCAGTGTCAGCAGTAGCAAAGATCAAGTCGTCGACGTACACGAGGACGTAGAACGGCGGCAGGGAAGTGTTTGTGCGCAGAAACAGCGATGGGTCGGCAGTCGAGGGAGCGAAGCCAAGAGCCGCAAGTGTCGTCCTGAGTGTGTCGTGCCACTCTCGGGGCGCCTGACGTAGGTCGTAGACTGGCCGTCGTAGGCTCCACTGGGTGCCCGCAGGAAACGACCCAGTGAAGCCACGTGGACGGCGCAATCAAATGGCCTCGTGAAGGGTGCCTTGTAAGAAGGCAGTCGAGAAGTCGAGGCAGTGCAGCTCGTAGTCACGCTGTGCATCAACGTGAAGTAACACCCGAAGAGTGGTCATCTTCGGGGTAGGGGAGAAGGTCTGAAAGAAGTCGACCCCCTCACGCTGACTGAAGCCTCGAGCAACATAGCGCGCCTTGAAGGCAGGCAGAGAACCCGGTGGCCGCTTCACCCTGAAGATCCACATGCCATCGACAATGTTCGCCCCAGGAGGGGGAACCTCGTCGACGTAGGTGCCTGTGGACTTCCGGGAAGCCATCTCTGCATCCATGGCTGTCTGCTACTGAGAGGAGTTTTCGCCCGAGATCGCCTCTACATAAGAGCGCGGGGTGGGGATGTCCAGTGCATCCGGGTCTCCCTCAGGGCAAAGCAGCATGGTAGCGAGATGAGGTGCAGCAACCGCTAGGCACTCAAGCTCAAACTGTCTGTCCTCAAGAACGTCACAGCCAAGGGCAATCTAACCCCCGACGAACAGGGGACAGTCAGAGCTAAAGACAAGACGCGCAGCGTAGTCAAGACGGCACATAGCAGCAAAGTCAACAAGCTCAGCTACTAAGGCAGACGCAGCAGGAGACGAAAACAAAGGGTCCGTCACACACGAGGCAAGAAAACGAGTGACAGTCGGACTGGCAGCACGAACAAGGTCAGACGGAGGGTCAGGCACGTGAGGAAGAGAGGACGCAGGAGGGGACGGCAGCAGGACAACACGCTGTGGAGCAGAGGAAGGACGGAGTGTCATATCGTGAGTGACTGGAATAGCCGGAGCACGAGGACGAGGAACACGACGAACATGAGCAGGGACCGAGGCTCTAGTCTCAGGCTCTGGACGCTCAGGAGTGGAAGCACGAGCCTCAGGCTTTTGACGCTCAATCAAGAACTCTGTCACCTCGGTGTAAGGAGCAGGAGAAGGTAGCGGGGAGCCAGGCAGTCGCTGTGGCTGAGTCTGGTCCGTCGGTGGAAACAGTAACGGAGGAGTAGTACCAGCGACAGGGAACTCAGTAGCAGCTGGCGGGAGACTTAGAAGGTGACGAAGCGCTCCAGAAGCACCTCCAGAGCTAGTAGCTCTAGCACCTCCAGCACCAGCAACACCTCCAGCACCTCCAGCACCTCCAGCACCAGCAGCACCTCCAGCACCTCCAGCACCAGCAGCTCCAGCACCTCCAGCACCAGTAGCACCTCAGCACCTCCAGCACCAGCAGCACCTCCAGCGCCTCCAGCACCAGCAGCTCTAGCACCTCCAGCACCAGTAGCACCTCCAGCACCTCCAGCACCAGCAGCTCCAGAAGCTGTAACACCATACCCTCCACCACCAGGACGGCCTCGCTGAATGATCCACTCACGAATCTGCTGCGGCGAGAGCGTCTCGAGTCGACTAGGCAGCTACGGCTGTCCAACTCCAGGACCTCCAGCAGGGTCACCCACGGCTCCACCACCACTAGGACTCGCAGCACCCCCAGGCTCAGCACCCGCAGTCTCAGCACCCCCAAACTCAGAACCCCCAGTCTCAGCACCCCCAGCCTCAGCACCCCCAGCCTCAGCACCCCCAGGCTCAGCACCCCTAGGCTCAGCACCCCCAGGCTCAGCACCAGCAGTCTCAGCTCCAGAGTCCACAGCAGCAGGCTGCGGAGGCGGCGAAGACGGCCGAGGCAGAAAACTCGGGGGGGTCTCCAAGCAAGGAGAGCGGCGAGTGGCCGCCGTGTCGTCAGCGGCTCGGTCACCCCCCTCAGCTGGGTCAGAAGAGTCAGAAGAGATCTCCAAAGGGTCAACCAAGGGAGATGAGTATACATGAGACACACCTAAGGGAGCAGGACCCTGTGGGGGGAGGGTGTCTACTCGGGGGGGGGACTGGTACCAGGAAGAGGGGCGGCGGGGGGACCGGGTGGAGTGCGTGCGGGTGGAGCCGGTAGTAGCAGACCGACTCGTCAAAGGTGACGTCCTGGGAGGACAGAATTTGACGCGAGGCAGGGTGATAAAACTGCCAGGGCGGGGCATCGTTGGGGAAGCCAAGCAAGACGCAACGGAGAGTGCGAGGAGGGAGCTTACTCGCGGTGGTATCGCGGACAAGGGAGAGCGCGCCCCAGACCTGAATCGTCGACGCATCGCCAACCTTCCCCGTCCAACGGAGTGTGGGGGGGGTCTCTGGCAAAGAGACACAGGGCCAGAGGTTGAGCTGATGCGCGGCGTATCGGACCGCACAGAAAATGGGGAGTAGCCGCATGGATCATGGAGGTACGAGCAACCTCCATGATCAAGCCAATGCGACGCTCAGCAATCCCATTTTGCTGCGGAGAGGCCGGAAGCGTGAACGACTGGACGATGCCCTCTGCTCGACAAAACTCCTCAAGGAGGTCGGAAGAGAACTCACTGCCCTTGTCAGAGTGCAGACGTAGGAATGGAAGGTCCCGCCGAAACCGCTCGCGCAGCTGGTGACGAGTAGCACGGATCCAGGGGATCAAAACACTGCTGACGGCCGCCTTGCTGCGCAAGGGGAAGACCGTGGTGTAGCGCAAGTAGTCGTCAACGACCAGCAGGAAGTAGCGCTCCCGGTCCGTACCACGGACGCGGGCGTGGCCCCACACGTCCATGTGGAGAGTCTGCAGAGGAGCAGTGGTCGGAGGAAACGAGGAGGAGTGAGGAGCAGCGCGCTGCCGCCCCTCGACGCAGGCAAGGCACGGCGGGGCAGGCGAGCGCGGGAGGGGGGGCACGGACCTGGGAAGACCAGAGACAAGGAGACAAGAGTGCATGCTGCGCAGATGCTGCTGGGAGGGGTGGCCTAGAAGGTGGTGCCAAAGCTGAGCTGGCTGCGTGAGTAGCCGACACGAGCAAGAAGCAGCTAACTGAGCTGACGCATCCACCTGACCTGACGCAGCCACCTGACCGGACTCAGCCACCTGTGCAGACGCAGTGGTCGGCGTGTACAGACTAGACCCATGCTGCCGAGTGAACGTAGAAAGGTGACGGCCAGTCCGTGAACACGTACAGATCACCACACGCTGCCCTCCAGGAGTAAAGGTATCAACCCATACATCCTGAAGGGCTGCGTTGCTCACCAAGTTCGTCGAGAACGAAGGGAGGTGGAGACCGGAAAGAGAGCCGGAGGGGACTGCCGGACAGGAGAGGACAGTGGAGGCTCGTGCGACTACTGGGCCCCCTGAGGGGTCAGCCAGTGAGACTGGGACCGGTGCGGCAAGAGGTGTGACTGTGGTGCAGTCACGAAAGAAGCAACGAGACGCGCCTGGGTCAAGTGTGAAAGTGTGCAGGGCCTCAGCTGAGGCAGCAGACTCACTAGCAGTAGACTCACTAGTACATGTGGTAGCAGACGCGCTAGCACCTAGAGCGGCAGCAGACTCACTAGCACCTAAAGCAGCAGCATCGACACCAGCATCGCAAGGCACACACGAGTAACACGCACCCTCAACACTAATTTCAGCAACATACATAGCATAGATAGCAGCATTGATCTTGGCATAGTCAAGAGCATACACATCTACTCCCATCCCGATCAGCTGCAGCCAGTTGGGCACAACCTGCTCTTCACTGTACTCAGCCACCCAGGCATCCTCGAGACGGCCGAAGCACTTATACTCAGTGTGCCCCTTTCCGCAGGTCTGACCCTTCTTGAAACCCGTTCGCCTGACATACGGGCAGCGACCACAGCCCCCAGAGGAACCACGCTGGAGAACCCACTCACGAAGCTGCTGGTCGGTGGGGTTGTCCGGGAGGCGCGGCAGCTTCTGTCCACTCCCATAGCCTCCACCACCACGTGGAGAGCCGCCATAGCCACCACCCCTGCCAGCTCCACCCCGACCTCCTCCACCGCCCCCGCCGCCTCCACCACCCCCGCCGCCTCCACCACCCCGTCCGCCTCCACAGCCTCCACCTCCAGAGCCACCCCCACCGCCTCCGCCCCCTCCACCACCACCCCCGCTACCACCACCGCTAGTGCCGCCCCCTTCACCCTTACCCCCTTTGCCCTTGCTGTTGTTGCGCCTCCCACTAGCAGCAGACGCAGTGCCAACTTCCTCAGCACCAAGGAGGTCGACAGCAACAGCAGTAGCAACTGATGGAATGAGAGGGGAGGAAGCACACCCTTCAAAGAAGGAGGAGCGGGGAGTGCCGCGAGAGGCAGCGACAGCGACAGTACTGGTCTCAGCCTCGAGAAGGGACTTCTCCAGCGAGGCAAGAGTGAGCTCCGTGGGGTCAAGGGCGAGGAAGTGGTCCCTAACAGTACGGAGGGAGTCAGGGAGGCGTGTGACGAGGAAGTACAGGGTGATATACAGCGGGGGGGGGGGGGGGGGGGTTCGTAGTGAGAAAGGCAGGCTTGAGAGCGGCGCGGTAGCGAGTCTCACTAGTGCGAAGGTGGATCATGAGGTCAGAAACAGTGTGGAAATCAGCTAGCTCAGGAAAGAGGTACGGCAACATGAGACGGCCTAGGGCAGCAGTAGCAGGGGAGGAGTAACGAGCGACAACAGCGTCATAGAGGGCTTTGGCTGTCTTCTACTAGCTAAAATGTGCCCTCTCAGCTACCGGAAGGTGGTTGCGGACAGCAAGGCGGGCAATAGCGTCACGAATGAGCCACTTCGAATGATCTGCTACCTCTGTGTCAGCTGGGGCTAGGAGGGATCCTGACGTATGCGCGAAAGGTGAAATGCCATCTAACCTCGCTCTGCAGGTAAAGCTAGAGATCATCGAGCCAAACATCAATGCTAATCGCGCGACCCTCCGCATCGAAGCTAAGAACCGAGACGGTAGCCATAGTAGCAGGAGAAGAGGTAGCAGCAGTAGCAGCAGTAGCAGAAGGTGCAGTAACTGTAGCAGTAGCAGCAGCAGTAGTAGCAGCAGCATGGCAGTGCTGCTCAGTAGGGGCAGGGCAGCGCGGCTCGGGCAGGGCGACGCGGCTCGGGCTGGGCGGCGCGGCTCGGCAAGGCGGTGCGGTTCGGGCTGGGCAGA
The DNA here is from genome assembly GCA_947471745.1 of Closterium sp. Naga37s-1. Lineage (NCBI taxonomy): Eukaryota > Viridiplantae > Streptophyta > Zygnematophyceae > Desmidiales > Closteriaceae > Closterium > Closterium sp. Naga37s-1. The sequence goes on along the minus strand of CANJKZ010000139.1, from coordinate 635,223 downwards.
GTGCAGCCGCAGTAGCGCTTGCAGGAGCAATAGCAGTAGCAGCGCGCTTAGTAGCAGTAGCAGCGCTTAGCAGCAGCAGCAGCGCTTGGCAGCAGCAGCAGCGCATGCAGCAGTAGGAGCTGCGCAAGTGGCAGCAGCAGCAGCACGAACAGGCCGAGCGCAAGGGTGCGCGCGGGGTGCGCGTGGGGTGCGCGCGGGGAGCGCGTAGGGTGCGCGTGGGGTGCGCGCGCACTGCGCGTGGGATGCGCGCGGGCTGCGCGTAGGTCGGGCGCAGGTTGCAGGCGGGCAGCGCGAGCAGCGCGCTAAGCCGCAGGGGCGCACAGAGTGCGCGCGCGGGGTGCGCGTAGGCAGCGCGCAGGCCGGGCGCAGGCGGCGGGCTGGCAGCAGCGACAGCGCGCAGGCCAGCAGGTGCGCGGGTAGGAGGGACGCGCGACAGTACACAGCAGCGCGCGGGCAGGGAAGGCAGCGCGCGTGACAGCAGGGCAGTGCGCGTGACAGCTGGACAGAACAGCGCTAAGGCGATTTGGGCACGAACGAGCGGAACGATTCGGTGGCCCTAAGAAAAAACCTAGCAGGTTTCCTGCTCTGAAACCATGTCAGAATGAACTGTGCAGGAATGATTGCATTGAGCAGCAGGATGAGTACAAGTATGAAACCTTAAAGGGGTGTACTCACTAGAGTTTGCCCCACTACAACATAGAACATACAAATATAATTTGACACCTCATTCCATCCATACTCCCCACAAGGCCTCTGGATTGCAGGGCGTTTTACCTTGTTTAGCCTGTTTTTCAGAGCGAGTTTTGGCCACCACACAGCTAAAACAACATTCGTCGCATGTGCCACCCTGCCCAGCGCTGTGAAATTCAGCCTGCTTTATTGGTTAACCATACTGTGAAACCATGCCTTGTCGGAGCTCGATTCTAGAAGCACCCTGCTGAAAATCTTGACTGATCTGCTGGAGCGTTGCAAAGTCCCTACACTCACGTGAAATGCTGAACTGCCAGTTGGAAAACTCACCAAGTCACTTTGAGATCGGTAAAGAATTTTAATTTAAGAGAGACAGAGGGAGAGGCAGCGAGGGGCACAGGGGTCAAAGGGAGTGATCATAGACAAGGAAGCTGAATGTGGCACAATAACTACGAGTTACTGAATACAAACCTATGTCGGAGACTTCAGTCGTTGCTCCTAACAAAGAGCAGTAGTGAGGTGACCTTGCCCCCTCAGCTTCTCTTTCTTTAGACACACTCCCTTGCCAAGGCGTTTCTCGACGCTTCATCTAAACATAAGTAAATTACCCGGGGTGTTCTCAAAGAATATACACCGCCACCTCTGATATTGGGATCGGAACACCAGTGGAAGGTCCCCTAAAATGAATCAAGAGTCTTGGCTGCCATCCATCCATTCTTCAGTTACTGGTATCACTTGAGGCAGGCGAAAAGTCATATGGACCCCATTTTTGCTGTGGCGAAGCTGGCGAGGTAGGCGAAAAGCCCCTGCTGGGTTCACTCCATCCGATAAGGGGAAGGCCTCGTGCGTCTAACGAGCGCCCAGTAGGGCGTGGATAAGTTTGGCGTTTTGGTTAGATTCCCTTGCCGGCTCATATTTGTCAGTGCGGCCCTGAGCTACTCACTCACCTCGCCCTGCCCGTCATGAGCACACATACGTGCAACCTGGCGAAAGTCAGCCCGATCCGCGGTCCCTCCCTCGTTTCGAGTCGGACTCACCATCTGCTTTTCTGTTCAAATGTGATAGTAGTTTCTGTTTGCCGCCTGCTGCTGAGCTGACCAGCGCCGAGGGGGTCAGCTCTTACCACTCGCCATCATGGCCTCTATGCTGGCGAAGTATTCGAGTGCCGGCTTCATTGCGAAGCTTCTCACGGCGCTGCTGGGGGCGAGTCTTCTGCTGCCGTCTAGTACTACCAATGCAGCGACGGCGTACCCCAACTGTCCGCTGACCGGCAAGCCACCCACGAAGCCGACAGTGCCTCCCACGCGGTGTGTGGGAGCATCCAACCTGTCGTGCTGCCCCGACGCTTGCGCCGACCTTAACTTCGCCGTTCAGGCGCTCGCCGTTAACGTATCCGCCGCGCTGTGGCCCAGTATGGGGGGTTTCGCCGAGATCTCCCCTGGGGACTTGCCGGCTAGCGTGAGTGGTCGCGCAATGATAAGGGAATCGATAGATCAATGTAAACGAAGCATCAAAGCCGCGTGCCTGCATGCATTTTGGTCAGCGTTCGTTTACACGCTGCACCTGCTCTGGGAAAGGAACCAAGCAGTCTTGTCTTGTGCGTGCATGTGTGCGTGCTCGCGTGCGTTTCGTGCGTGCAGATCGGTACTTTCATGAAGGGTCATGAGATGTGCGCGCACATCGTGGAGCAACTCGCCTGCGCCGTGCAGTGCAATCCCGGTGAGCCAGCCAGCACATTAAACCAACTCCAACCAAAGACAGTGCATATTCGACGAATCCCACTCCTTCCGTTCAACTCTCTGCGGCACTTAACTCGGAGCCTCTAGCCGCTTGCCTTCCCCCCGCCTTACCGCGCCCGTTCCCCACCTTACCCTACCGTTTCCGCCCTGTATGTCCCCGCCGTCTCGGGCCTCCGTTTCTGCTCCCGCGTTCCCGCGGGCGTGTGCGGCAGACTCTGGAAACTACTTCACGGGCAAGCCCGGCAAGTACATGCTGCACATCTGTTGGGACTACATGGATATGCTCTTCGACGCCTGCTACATGGTACAAGGTCAGACTCGCGTTCCTGGGTTACAGCGGTTCTGCTTGTTACAGTGGTTCTGCTTGTAACAGTGGTTCTGCTTGTTACAGTGGTTCTGCTTGTAACAGTGGTTCTGCTTGTAACAGTGGTTCTGCTTGTAACAGTGGTTCTGCTTGTAACAGTGGTTCTGCTTGTAACAGTGGTTCTGCTTGTAACAGTGGTTCTGCTTGTAACAGTGGTTCTGCTTGTTACAGCGGTTCTGCTTGTTACAGTGGTTCTGCTTGTAACAGTGGTTCTGCTTGTTACAGCGGTTCTGCTTGTTACAGTGGTTCCGCTCCTGCCGCGCTGTTCGACTTTCCTTTGGTATCTCTCCATCTTGATATCCGTCCGATCTCCATTCTTTTGTCTGGTTGCGGCTTGCTTATGCGCGCGCGTGCAGCGGGGGAACTCCATTTGGGCAGCTATTTTCCCTCAGCGGAGGACATGGTTCGAGGGTTGTACGTGCCGCTGGTCGCGCAGCAGATCCCCGGCTTCAACGCCATCATCGTGGTGAGCCCATTTGGGGGTCGAGCCGTGGTCATGGCACCGCTCCAGGGGAGTGAATCCGGTCGCTCACTTTCACAGCGCAGCAGCTTGCACGCGCGCTCGTTTCTCTCGCCCATGCCACGCACATGCTGTGCAACGCTGCCTCGCCAGCTTCTCCCGTGCGCCACTGCCCACTGCTGCTGCTTCAACTTGTCATGCCCACCACCCTCCTCCCACCCCACCCTCACCACCCACCACCCTGTGCAGGAGACCAACTGCTACTCCTTGGGTGACGCCTTGATCCCAGTCATCCCGCTCAGCTGCGACCCGCTCACCATCCCCGCCACCTGCCCGCCCGGTGCGGTCAACATGACGGCCGCCAAGGGCGTGTCGGGCCGCCCCCTCGACCCGGCCATCTGCGCAGGCTTCCCCTACTCCAACGCCACCCGGCCTTTCCCTGACCCTTATGATGACTTCAACGCTCCTTACCCCTACACTCCTACTCCTTTGCCTCCCACTCCTGTTCTTGTGCCCGCCTCTCCCGCCCCTGCCCTTTCTCCGCCAGCCCCCATTACCGGTGCTCCTCCCCCAAGCGCCGTGTCTCCGTCCCCCCCATCTGTGTCTCCTCCTCCCACTGTCCCCAGCCCCTCTCCTCCTCCTCCTCCTCCCCCCAAGGCTGCTGGGGCCGCCGGAGCCTCTCTGGCTGCGGCGGTTCTGCCGCTGCTGGCGGTTGTGCTGATGGCGGGGGTATGAGATTCAGGCCTGCAGGCTGAGGCAATCCAATGGTCCGATTTTGGCCAAGTAGCAAGAAAATTGATGCCTTCTTTTTATCTTGTGGTTTGCGTTACGGGTTACGGATCGTACCGTACTTGTGAATTCTTTAAAGTGTTCCCTGTATAGTCACGCTGTTGATTAAAGATGCAAGTTCATCACTAGGTGAAGAGGGTTCCTTTGCAGTGCATGCATCAATGTTCAGGTTGGCGAGAAGAGTAGAGTTTCAAAGCAATGAAATCTAGAAACACATTGTGGTAGTGGTTGTAGTAATGTAATATTATTTCCACGGGCTGACTAATTTTGGTTCAATCCCACGGAGCTTGTACCGCGTATGCACGATGTTTACTCACCACGACAAAAAACATGTTGCCCGATGTTTCTCAGTCCAGGTCACGCACCTGCTCACCTCCCCACACTTCCCACGCCAACCATGCTGGCAGCACCGCGACTCTCGCAACCCTCGCCCGTCGCCTCGCTGCTCGTGCGTGTCGCGCCCATGGCCACGCGCGCAATCAGCCTTGGGCTCCAATTCGCTACTTCCATTCCGCCAGTCCGCAAAGCCCGCACGCCTCCAACCCCGTCCTTTTCGCGTTCCCCAGGCCCTCCGCTGCGCCACTCCGCTCACGCGCGGAGTTTTTCCGCGCGTGCGCAGTCGTCGCCCGCGGAGCCGGCGGGTCGAGGCGGAGCGGACGGGCGCACGCGGGCGGGGGGCTGCGCGGGGCTGCCGGTGGTGCACCACGCGCTGTTCAGCGCGCCGCAACTGGCGGCGAGGCACCGGTTCCCGATGGGCGTGTTCGAGGCGATTCACGCCATGCTGCTGCGCGAAGGGGTGGTGCGACCCGCGCAGGCGAGTTCCGCGCGCAGTGAAGGGGCGCGGAGGGGGAAGGGAAGGGGGAAAGGGGGAAGTGGGAAGGGGGGAAAGGGGAGGGGGGTTGTTGGGGGAAAGGTGATGGGGCCAGTGGGAAGGTGCGAGTTGATTGGTGGGAGGAGCAGTGGTACCAAGAGGATGAAAGTGACGTGATGTGGTGGCTCATCTCTCAGCTCATCTCTCACCTCATCTCTCACCTCATCTCTCAGCGCCTTCGCCCTCCCGCCTGCACACTTACTCCCCCCTCTCTTCTCCTCCCCCATCCATGTTGCTTCCCATTCCTCCACCCGCTATCATCTCTCTCACTCGCCCTCCACCACCCTCTCGCCCTCCAGGTGGTCACGCCACACCCCATGCCGCCCGTTTCCGACCTGCTTCGAGTAGGTCTGTCCCTCCCCTCCTCTTCTCTCCATTCCCTCCCGTCCCTCCCGTCCCTCCCTCCCTTCCAAACCCCCTCGTGGTCTTCCTCCCCCCCCTCCTCCCCCCCCCCCCCTCGTCCATGTTTTGCTGGCTAGGTTTTCCTCGCCTGGTTGCTCGTTCTCTCCCTCCCCATCCCCCCGCGCTATTATGAATTCAGCAACCCCGACCACGCACTGCCAGCTCTCTGCACCGCCCCAAGAAGCGTCTTCCCCACACGCACGCCACACGCACGCCAACACATGGCTATGGTGCATCAACACGGCATTCTACCCCCTCGCCCTCTCCACCTTCCACACCCTCGCCCACAGCTCTTTCCTCACCTCCAAATCCACCATGCACCCTATTCCCCTTCTCCCCTTCTCTCCACTCCACCCTTCTCCACCCACCCTCTCCTCCCTCCCCCTCTTCCTTCCTCCTCCCCTCTCCCCTCCCCCTCCCCATTTCCCCCCTCCCCCCTCTCCCCTCCCCCGCCCCCTTCCCCCAGGTGCACTGTGAGCAGTACCTGGCGCAGGTCTGCCAGGGCGCGCTCCCCTCGGCTGCCATGCGCCGCATTGGCTTCCCCTGGTCGCCCACCCTCGTTAGACGAACTCTCGCCGAGGTGCGCTGGGGTAGAGGGGCAGGGGAGTTAGAGGGGGGGGCACGGGAGGTGTTGGTATGTGTGTGGGTGAGTGAGCTGCATGGGCGGCAGGGCGTTGGAGGGCGGCTGCTCCTGCGTGAAGCATGTGTGTGCAGTGTCTCACCTCCTCATGCTCCGTTGCTCTTCCATCCTGCCTCCCCACCTCGCTCGTCCCCTCCTCTCTTCCCCCCACCTCTGTCTTCCCTTGATCCCTCCTCCCACCTTTCTCCTCCCCCTCCCCAACTCTCTCCTGCCTCTTTCCCCTCTCTCCTCCCCACTCTCCTCCCCACTCGCTCCTCCCCCTTCCCCCAGGTGGCAGGCACGTTGGAGACGGCACAGCTGGCACTGGAACATGGACTTGCATGTAGCACGGCAGGAGGTAGGCTGCACTTGTTGGGCGGTGGAAGGGGAGGAGGGGTGAGGTGGTAAGGATGCTTAAAATACAGCTGACTGAATGTGATTGATATTGATTGATAGCTGCACAGGGGGGCATGGCAGTGTTACAAGGGTGAGGGGAGAGGGGGGGGAGAGGGGGGGAAGAGATCGGCACTCGCAGTGAGTTGATGTGTTGAGTGACTGAGGTAGTTTGCTTTGCAGGATGATGAGGGTGAGTATGAGGCACATTCGTCTCCTCCTCTCCCCGCTGTCTGCCCCACCTGCCTCCGCGTGTTGAGAAGTGGAGTAAGTGTGTGGAGAGGGGAGAGGGGAAGAGGGTGTTGAAGTCAGATATTTTAGGCCGGCTGGAGGGAGCACCCTGGTGGAGCTTGGGAGAAGAGTGGATGGGCTCGTGTGCGGGGCGTTGAAAGGGGATGTGGCTGTGCTGCTTTTGGATGGGTTGGAAAAGGTGGCTTGGCATGTGATTTGAGTCCAGAGGAAAGAGGGGTGGTTAGAAGGAATAGGCTGGAAGGCACGGGATGGGCAATGAGGGGATGTGATCGAGCAGTCGTGGAAAATGGTATAAAACAGGTCCTACCGAGAATTGAACTCGGCCTTTCAGATTCAGAGTCTGACGTCATAACCACTAGACCATAGGACCATGCAAGCCGATAGTCTAGAATGTCTCTCACTTTAGTGCCCCCGAAAATGCTACAGTTTCTGTACAGTGTTATCCAAACTACTCATTTCTGGTCCGGACGAGGCTTGGTCCGGATCATCGTGCGGTTGGGAACGAGCCGCACGCCGGTGTGGAACTTGGGGGCTCCGTCCTTCTCCACTCCCCTCTGTCTGCCCTACCTGCCTGTGCGTGTGAAGAGGGGAGAGGAGAACATGGTGCAGTTCAGGTATTTAAGGCCGGCAGGAGGGAGCGCTTAGCAGAGCATGGGAGATGAATGAATGGGCTCGTGTGTAGGCTGTTGAATGGCCATGGGGATGTGTGCAGGTGGTGGCAGCGCGGCTTTTGGATGGGTTAGAGAAGAAAAGGTGGCTTGGAATGTGATTTGATATGTAAAAAACCAGGTCCTACCGAGAATTGAACTCGGCCTTTCAGATTCAGAGTCTGACGTCATAACCACTAGACCATAGGACCATGTTAAGTATGAACCAGATGCTTCATTTGGTGGTGGGTGAAACACTCTCTCTCTCCACATCAATCTGCACATATCTGTGTGTATGTGTGTGCATGTGTTGATGTACGGTGCCTGTGCAGGCGTGGGTGCAGGCACCTGAGCATGTGCATGTGCATGTGCATGGCAAGGCAACATGCCCTCTCAGATGCACACCCTGTCCCTGCCTGCCATGCCAATGGATACAGCGTGGTCATAACCATTGTACATTACCCTTGTCTCTAACACCCGCCTGTCTCCAACACCCTCCCCAACCTGCCCTCCACCAGGCACGCACCACGCGTTTCGAGCCCATGGTTCGGGCTACTGCATTCTGAACGACCTTGCTGTCACGGCCGCTGCCCTCACTGTCTCCTCCTCCCTGCACCCGTCGCCACCGCCACCGCCGCCACTAGCAGCAGCGCTTTCGCCAACCCAAGAAGCATCAATGCAATCACAGACAGCATCACTGCCGCTGGTGTTACCAGCAGCACGATCAGCAGCAGCAAGTGCAGCTGGTGAGGGCGAGCAGGAGGACGACGTGTGGAGAGAGCTGCTGGAGGGAGCAGAGAGCGGTGGGAGCGAGAGGGCGGTGATGAAGAGAGTGCAGCGCGTGGCAATAGTCGACCTAGATGTGCACCAGGTGATGCTCCCTCGGATCCCCCTCCTGCTCGCTCCCTTCATCACCCCTCCTACTTGCTCTCTTTCACTCACCCCTCCTACTCGCTCCTTCTGGCCATTCTGCTCGACCCCCTGACCCCTGAATCCCCCTTTCCACCTGGTCCCTCCTTTCTCCTGCTCCAGCAGGCACGGTTCCCCTGCAGTTCCATATTCTCTCTACTCTTCCCCTCCCTGTTCCCCTCCCTCCTCCCCTCTCTTCACCTCCCTTCCTCCCCTGTTCCTCCCCAACTCGCCCCTTCCCTCCATACTCCCCACACACCCTCCCTCTGTCAATACGTCCTGCTCCCGTCCCTCCCACCAACCCCCATCCCCACACTCAACCCCTTCTCCTGACAGGGCGACGGCACAGCAGCCATACTGTCTGCATGCCCCGGCGTGTTCACCTTCAGCATGCACTGTGGAGCCAACTTCCCCTCCACCAAACAGGTGAGATGAGATTTGAGGCACCTCAACAAACCTTCAGCATGCACTGTGGCACCAACTTCCCTGCCGTCAAGCAGGTCACTCCCTCCCACATCCCTCCCTCTGCTGCACACTGCTTCTCCTCTTCCTCCTCCTTCCTTCTATCCAGGTTTGTGTTCACGATAAGGGCTGGAGAGTGATGCATGGTACTCCTACTAGGAGATGGCTCAGTTGATTAAGGGAATACTGAAAGGGTGGAATGACTGATCAACAGGCAAGTGCTGGGATGCTTCAAAGGGATCGCTTAAGTATGATGATCGAATAGTTACCACTCTTACAGTCCTCTCACTCGTGCATGGTACCTTTCGTTGCCATGTATTCTGTCTAGTAAGCTATTGAGGCCGTTCACAGCACGTGCCAACAAGGGCTATGCTTGAGTCACTTTTGAGTATTCTCAGAAGCGATACTAGCATTGCAAGGGTTGTGTAAAACTGGTGTTGGTGCCTCATCTCCGTTCCTTCCCATGCACCCGCTCGTTCACACATGCACGTTTTGACACCCCCTTGCGGAGCGTCTCTCCCATGCCATGCCATCAGAGCAGCGACTTGGATGTGGACGTACCAGAGGGCACCGGGGACGCTCAGTACCTTGCCCTGCTCGCTCACCATCTCCCCTCGGTGCGTCTGCTCCTGCTCCTCTGCTCCTCTGCTCCTCTGCTCAGTTCTATGTACCTGTGTTGCGTGTGAGCATGCTCATGTGCTGATAATTGCCTTTCCTTGTTTCCCAACTTCAGCCCCCCACACGTGCATTCACATTCCCGCTCACCCGCATACCCAATCGCCTGCACTTGCACCCGCATCTCCTCACCTCCAGGTACTCGCATCATTCCGCCCTGACCTTGTTCTGTACGATGCTGGTGTCGACCCGCACAAGGATGATGCTCTCGGCAAGTATGTGACTGGGTTCCTTCAGGTGCTGTACGATGCTGGAGTGTGCACCTATTCCATCATGAGCTTGGATGCCGACCTCACCTCGTGCTGTATACGATGCTGGTATCGACCCTCACAAGGATGACGCTCTCGGCAAGTATGCTCTCTCGCCCTCCTGCCCTCCTCCCCTGTCTCTCTCCCTTCATACGCATATGAGTATATATGTGTGCATTTGTATGTGGCGTTCTCTTTGTCTACCGACCTGTATCTTATCAGTTGTCCTCTCCGTGTCTCGCACTTCCCCCGCGCATGCTCCCTCAGTCGGTGCATGCCTCAGTTGTTCCATCATCTTGTTGTCTCTCTCCAACTCCTCTCTCGCCGCATGCCCCTGCCCATGCCCCTTGCCACGCAGGCTATGCCTCACTGATCAGGGCCTGTTTCGCAGAGACATGCAGGTAATGCTTGCTCCTCTCGAGAGTCCTCTTGTCAGGTAATGCTTGCTTGATTCTCCTCGGCTCATGTCCTCATTCACTTCTCCTACTACCTCCGTCCTACTAACGCATGCCCATCCCGTCCAAACCCCCAGCCACCCCGTTCTCTCCAACTCGGCAACGACTATCAGCCATGCGCTGTCCATGCATCCCATCTCCCCTCCTTTTACTTTACACCTGCCCTTTTCTAAGTTACTCCATTCCGTGGCATGCATGTGGATGTGATGTGCATGTGATGTGCATGTGATGTGCATGTGATGTGCATGTGGTGTGCATGTGACGTGCATGTGATGTGCATGTGATGTGCATGTGGTGTGCATGTGACGTGCATGTGATGTGCATGTGCATGTGCATGTGATGTGCATGTGCATGTGATGTGCATGTGCATGTGCATGTGCATGTGCACGTGATGTGCACGTGATGTGCATGTGCATGTGATGTGCATGTGATGTGCATGTGCACGTGATGTGCATGTGATGTGCATCTGCACGTGATGTGCATGTGATGTGCATGTGCACGTGATGTGCATGTGATGTGCATGGTACATGGTGTATGCCTGTTCACATGCACGGCACGCGCACCACCAGGTGATCGACACATGTGTGGGCATGGGGATCCCAGTGGCAGCATACGTGGGGGGCGGGTACCACCGTGATCTTCAGGTCAGCCCGGGTCTGGGGTTGGGCAGCATGGGTGCACGAGCAGGATGAGCAGCATGGGTTGGGGAAGGCAGCACGGGGTGGGACGAGCAGCACGGGCATAAGGGTGAGGAAGATCAGAGAAAGGGGTTAAGCCCATCCACATGCACCGCCATGCATGGGTGCACTGCCATGCATGGGTGCACCGCCATGCATGGGTGCACCGCCATGCATGGGTGCACTGCCATGCATGGGTGCACTGCCATGCATGGGTGCACTGCCATGCATGGGTGGACTGCCATGCATGGGTGCACCGCCATGCATGGGTGCACCGCCATGCGTTGATCATGTCGGAGCAGGATTGTACCATACCATCCACGTGCCTATGAGCTTCTGGCCTCTCCCGCTGACCTCTGCTGTGCCCAGCTGGACTATCCCTAGGGGAGTATCACCCTGCTGTTGCTCATGCCACAAGGGGTCATCCACAGGAAGCACAGGTGGAAATATCTCTCACAGGTGGTGTCTGTCCACCCACCTCTCACCGAGTACAGGTCTATCTGCCTCCCCATCTCTCACCGACCGTAGAACATGGTGGGTTTCCATTCCCAATAGCCTAATGACCACGTATCCGCCTTCCCACCTCTCACCAAGTACAGGTGCTATCTGCCTGACCCAGCCCAGCAGTGTCTGGTCTGCAAAGCATGCCCCTGCTTTCCATCTGCCAGAGCGGTCTGCTCTGCTGTCAATGCACCATGGCACAGGCTTGACGCCCGGGACAGTACACACATTTGCGCGATATCTTTCTGCAAGTCGCCAACCCTCAACCCCCAGCCCCCAGCCCGCAGCCCTCAGCCCCCCAGTGCGCAGCCCCCAGCCCGCAGCACGCAGCCTCTGCTTGGTGCACTTGCACTCGTGCTCCTTCACCTCACCCCATTGCCCCGCTTAGACTTCCTAGAGTTTGCAGCCACCCCAATGGCTGACAACTTTGTGCTCTTCCCTGCGGCCTGTTTTGTGTGCCGTAGCACAGCCTGTGTTGCATTTGCATGATGCATGTGCTGGCATGACTCGTGTACCCACCCACCCGTCCCTCCCTCCCTGGCTTACTCTACAGGTGCTGGCCCATCGGCACTGCCTCTTGCACCGAGCAGCAGCGGACGCATGGCAAGACCATGGCTTGTAGCAACCAGGCGTTTTTGTCTTCCTGAACATGTCTGGTGGGCTGGCCTGTCCGAAGTACCCTGGCCCACTGGGTAGGAACAGCTTAAAGTGTAGTTTACAAGGTAAATGAACAAGAAGTACGAATGGCATGAGAGAGGAAAGGGGATGAACGATGGGGACTTTAGCTGGGAGAGAGGCGTGGAGGGAAGAATAGTGAGACTCGGGCCAGGACTGGGACTTGGAGTGGGTGAAGGTGACAAGGGGAAGTGTGGAACTTGGAGTGGGTGCAGGGGTGGCACTGGTAAAAGAAATGCTGGGAGATGGGCTAGCGGGATGGGCTGAAGGGAACAATGGGGAGAAGGGGGGCTGGATGGAGGGGTTGACAATGACAAGAGGAAGGAGGGGACTTGGGGCTACCCTGCCACTACTGTCAGTAGGTTCAGTGTCGCTTATTCTGCCACATACCGTACCATCAAACATCCTTCACTTTTTCTACATGTACGGTAGGTACGGTACCATACCTGCCATACCAGTGGTGTTCCCAGGATCCAATTCTGGTGACAAAGGCTTGTAGCAAATGGTGCCTTTCCAGGATTACAATGATTGTACCGGTTATAGCAAATGATGCACACAACAATACCATCATACAACTTTAGCTAGCCATGTGATGATGTCTCCAATGGGTACCAAGGCAATACGCTCATATTGTTGGAGAACCTGAGATTAGAAACCACAACCACCCACCCCACCCCCTCCCCCCGCTACCACCTCCCCCGTTCCCAACGTAGTTTCTGGAACGCAATAGCTCCAATGATACGGTATGAATGAACACAAGAAACCCCACTTCAATCAACCGACCAGAATGACCACCTAGCGAATCATACCATACCAAGTGGGGTATCAACTAGGTATGTACGACATCCGCCGACTAGCGCTCTTCCGTCGCTCCTCTCCACCCCCGCGCCTTCGCGATCCGCTCGCGCCCTTTTCACCCGCTCTCCCGCTTTCAGCCTCGCTCGTTACTACATGACAACATCGAAGACACAGGCGGGCAGCGGCATGTCACACAGCTGCCAGTTGTCGGGCCTGAAGCTCTCCACGGGAAACTTGCTCAGCCAGTAAGGTACTTGCCCGACCAGCCCATTCCCGCCCAGCGCAACCGTCTTCAGTGCCACGTTGCTCCCCAGATCCGCCGATATGCTCCCCGCAAGGAGATTATGCGACAGGTCGAGATCGCGCAGCACGGGAAGCACGGCGAAGCCGTCGGGAATGGAGTCGGAGAAGGCGTTGTGGCTGAGGTTGAGGCGGTGGAGGAAGAGGAGTTGCGTGAGCGCGGCGGGGATGGGTCCCGTGAACTTGTTGCGCGAGAGGTCGAGGTCCGTGAGCGGCGCGGTGTCGACGCAGGGCGCCAGCATGGCGGGTGTGAGCTCGCCTTCCAGCCCGTTGTTCGATAGGTCCAGCACCGCCGGGCAGTTGGTCAGGATAGGGAGCGCGCCTGGTGGGGTGACGGAGCAGGGAGGGGGGAGGGTGGGGGAGGGGGGAAGGCGGGGGGGGGGGGGAGGGGGAGAAAGGGGGGGAGGAAGAAGGTGGGTTTTTGAGGGAAGGGCGGAGGGAATAAGCTGATGATGAGAATGTTACTCCATGCATGGGGCATGGAGGATGAAGCAGGAAGGGAGAGAATTCAGGACGTGTGTGTTCGCCTGGATGCCTGGCACCTACGCCACTCCTACCCTCGTTCCCTTCCCTCTCTTCCACACCCCCTCGATTTTCCCTCCTCTCCGTCCTCTCCGTCCTCCCCTTCATACCCTCACCATTACTCCCCCCTTTCCAAACCGTCCCCTCCCCCCGCCCCTCCGCTCCCCCCATGCATGGCGCACCTGAGAGGGCATTGCCGCTGACGTCCACATGCTGCAGCACGCTGGCAGACGCGAACAGCTCCACAGGCAGTGTGCCGCCCAGCTGGTTCTCCCCCAGGTGCAACCGCCGCAGCCGCGTCAGCTTGCTCACCCACGTGGGCACCCCCCCAGTCAGCTGGTTGCCCGTCAGGTCAAGGCTGGTCAACGCGGTCAACGTGCTCAGCGGCTCCAGGGTGCCGCCGATTTGATTAAAGCTCAGGTCCAGGTGCTTGGCATGTGTGCCGCCCGTTGCCGCATCGTCTACAAGGAAATTCATAGGCACAGTCTCCTGGATGGAGTTATGAGAGAGGATGATCCGCTCCGTGAGGTTCCAGTTTCGGAAGGGGTTGAGTGCGGTGAGCAGGTTGTAGCTGAGGTCCAGCACCTTCAGTGGGGCCCTGCCTCCGTCTGCAAACGCCGCTGCCACCACGCCGTCAAACCTGTTGCTCTGACCGTACAGCGCGTCTTGGGCGGTCACTCCAAGCGACCCGCTGAAGGCGTTGTGGCTCAGGTCCAGGTGGCGCAGCGGCAGCGCGTTCAAAGTGGTGGGCACGGTGCCGGCCAGCCCGTTCCACGCCACGTTGAGGTGCGTCAGGTTGCCCAGGTTCTGCAACATCGTTGGCAGCACCCCTGACAGCCCGTTGTGCGACACGTCCAAGTGCTTCATGCTGTGGGACAGCGCGACCGGGGTGCGGGGGAAGGTGCCGCTGAGATAATTATGCTGCAGGTGCAGCTCCTCTAGGGATTGCATATTGAGGATGGCAGCGGGGATGTGCTTGCGCAGCTGGTTGCGGCTCAGGTCCATCACCTGCAGCCCTGTCATGTGGGTCAGCCCCGCCGGAATGACCCCCCCAATGCGGTTGCCCGCGAGCCTCAGGCTCACCATGCTGTGCAGCGTAGTGAGCCCCGAGGGGATCGTGCCGGTGAAGCGGTTGAAGCTGAGGTCGAGGCTGCGCAGGGACTTGATGCGGGAGAGGGATTTGGGGATGGTGCTGCTGAGGCGGTTGAAGCTCACGTCGAGGCTCTCCAGCTTGCGCATTTGGAAGACGGACCTGGGCAGGGAGCCCCACATGCGGTTGTGCGCCAGGTCCACATGGCGCAGCGTGTGGGAGAAGCTCCTGGGTTTCCTGGGCAGCCAGCCCAAGAGCCCTGCGTTGCGCAGGCGCAGAGTGTGCACGGCGGGCATGCGGAAGAGGTATTGCGGCACGCGCGTGCTCAGGCGGTTGAAGCTCAGGTCCAGCGCCGTGAGGTGCTGCAGCTTGGTGAGCGTGCTGGGGATGGCGCCGCGCAGGCTGTTGCAGGAGAAGTTGAGCGCCCTCAGGCTGCCCAGCGAGCCCAGCGCCGAATGGAGCGTGCCGTCGAGCATGGATTGGGCGGGCGGGTCGGCGCATTGCGAGAATTCGATCTGCACCACGCGGTCGTTCTCGCAGGTGATTCCTCCACGCTCGCACACTGGAGGCAGGGACCCGCCGCTTGTGTACGCGCCGGCGGCTTGAAATATTGCGTTCACGGCTGAATTGTCGTCCGCCCGCGTGGCGAGGACCAGCAAGGAGAGAAGGAGCGGGAGGAGAGCGGTGAAGGGAAGGTGCGTTGGAGCCATTGGGTTCAGGTGGTGGTTGCACGCACTGGCGAGGAGGTCAGATAGAGAGGAGGGAGGTGACTGGCGACGTTTAGCTCTGGATTCTCTGTCGTGGTGAGAGTTGGGTGAGAATGGAGATGTCTAGTACGAGTTGTGTCAGAGGATTTGGGTGTTTGTGAGTGAGTGTCGGGATGTTGGAGGAGATTCGAGGTTTTATGACGAACAACTTGCCTTAGCCTGCTAGGTTCATATTCACGCCGAGGGCGCTGCTCGGTAGAAGTCCAAGAAAGCAAGCTTTCGGCGTCTCTACATCGCGCTGCGATCAAGAGTCGCGGCGCGTGTAAGTGGTGCAACCGTACTAACCAGAGCGCGTGGATCCACATGGTAAGCTGTGCCTCGCTGGATGCTAGCGGGCATGGATGTGAGTGAAAATGCTCTTAGCTGGCTAGGGAAAGAGTCCGCATGCTCGCAATTTCTCAACCACTGCGTTGGTGTGTGATAAGAAAGTGTGAGACGCGGGCGGTATGCTTGGAGCATGATGCGACAGAGGGGATTTGTTGTCACTCGGCGCTTGAAGCTGTTTGCGATCTCTTGCTGGTCAATAAGGGGCACCCTGTGTGGAGTGCATGTCCCGCCATGTCAGCATGCCCCTCGCGCTGGCAGTGCCCCTGACCGAGACCGCGGGGCTCATGTCTTGGGGAAGGGGTTTGCCACCTCGGAGCACATGCCATGCGAAATCGTTTCGCGGAACGTGTGTGTTCGTGGCAGTTTGTTGTGACGAATTGCGCCAGCTGGTTACATTCCGCATGGTAGACTTCATGGTCATTGTTCAACTTCCACTTCGGCCCTGTTCAACAGGGTTGGCCAAGCCTATTGAGGAACCCCTCCGTTGCTTTCTTTGAAATGCAAACATAGTGATGCCCGAAATTCGGGAATCGAACATAAAGACTCCCACCTGTTCTCACATCATAGTGATGTCCATCGCATAAACATTCTCCCAAAGTTCGCCTTACAGCCCGTAGAGCATCTCCCCTGCCCTCCATTGCACGAGAAGCACGTTGACGATGGGGCGCGCGGTTACTCTGTTGTCGAGCTCGTGCTCCAGCTGTTCGTTGCTTCGGCGTCGCGATGAATTCTTGGTGCGCGCCTCGATGTCGAGTCGAGCTCCTGCTTCTCCCTGGCTGCCGACATTTCTCCTTCTGGAAGGAATTCCTATTTCTGCTCCGATCCCGAACTGTGATCTCATCAGCTCACTTTCGCACGCAGTCTTCACACACACACACTTTTCCATCTACCGCAGAGAAGGCTTTCTACGTTACCGCTAGCCTCCTAGTACTGGATGCAATTTTCCCAGTCCCTCTCCTGGTCGCAAATCAATCTCTCTGTTGGTCCGCGCTCATACGGTATTATATACTCGGAGACTTCCAAACCAACAAGCAGACAGCGTTCGAAGCACCGCTGCTAGTAGGAGCATGGTATCGTCAGAGCAGTCACAAAACCGCCCGCTGCTGCTGGCAGCGGCGCTCTTCCTCCTCTCCATGCGCATCGTGCACTGCCTCAGGCTGCATCCCGACGCGATGGCTCTCCTCGACTTCAAGAGCGTCATGGGCGCATTTCCTCACGTCCTGGGATCCCTTAACTCCCTTCTGCTTGTCGTGGGACGGCGTCGGTTGCGACGACAGCCTGCGCGTGTCGTCGCTCAAGTTATCAGCGTGCGCCACGTGGCCCCCAAAGATCAAGCTACAGGGCTCATTGGACGCCGCCACGAGCCTGGGGGACCTCAGCGAGCTCGTGGCTATCGACCTGTCGTGCAACGACTTCACCGGCACTTTTCCCTGGGAGATCGGGAAGCTTTCGAAGCTCAATCTGCTGCGCCTGCGGAACAACAAACGCTTGGAGGGGCCCATTCCCGAGAAGATCCTCACCATGCCGAAGCTCGAGACGCTCGACCTTTCCAGCACGAATCTCACCGGGAGCCTGCCCACAAAGGAGGGGTCGTTCGCGTCGCCGCTCAAGAACCTCGACCTGTCGTACAATCACTTGACGCTCGACATTCCCGAGGAGATGAGCGCGCTTTCGGGCCTCCGGTACCTCAACCTACGCGCGAATCGCTTCGAAGGTTCCACAGCGCCCATCGCGCTTTTGTACATGAGCAGCCTCACCTTCCTCGACATTTCCAATAATATTTTCACTTTCGAACTGCCGTCTTCGCTCGGGTTCAACTTGTCCAGCCTCGTACACCTGGCGGCCGGCAACAACCAGCTGGCCGGCAGCATTCCGGACTCTTTCACGCTGCTCACGGCACTCACATTCCTGGAACTCGGCTATAACGCCCTCTCCAGCTCCCTCCCGTCCTCGCTACTGAGTCTCCCGCGTCTCTTCGAAGCGCATCTGGGGCACAACTCCCTGGCAGGTAGCTTCCCCGCGGGCACGCCCACCACCAAGCTGAGCTCGCTGGACCTCTCCTGGAACGAGTTGCGCGGCGCGCTGCCGACGTTCATAGCCAGCAGCACGAAACTATCGTACCTCGATCTGAGCCACAACCACTTCACTGGGGCCATCCGTCCCGAGTGGAGCTCGCTGGTCAGTCTCCATCACATCAACCTGGGCTTTAACGACCTGACCGGGTTGATCCCCACCGCGTTCCAGTCTCTCACGAACCTCTATGCGTTCTACGCGCCGCACAACCGCCTGTCCGGACCCGCTGTTGGCGCGTTCGCAGCGCGCGGCGACCGCGGCGACACGCTCTTCTTCCTGGACCTGAGCTACAACCGCCTGACCACCGACAACCTGCAGCGCTTCGCCACGCTCTTCAACTTCATGGACGTCAACCTGTCGCACAACGACCTGCGCGGCTCCGTTCCGCCGCGCATGTTCCAGGATGTGTCCCCGTACATGCTGGACCTGAGCTACAACAAGCTGCAAGGAGGCTTGGATGGATTCATGGCGCTCACCAACCTCCTCACCTTGAACCTCGCCAAGAACCGTCTGTCTGGGACGATTCCAGCAAAGATAAGCGATCTCGCGCAGCTGCAGCGGCTGGTGCTGAAGCGTAACGCGCTGTCCGGGAGCGTGCCCGAGGCGGTGACGGCGAGCAACGGACTGGTGAAGCTGGACCTGAGCAACAACAGGCTGTCGGGTGAGTGTGTGACTTGTCAGCAAGCAGGTAATTTTCGCGCCTTGGAGTCACGCAGTTTCGTGGCCAATAAAATTTGCGGGAAACCTGTTCGCAGATTTCCCAACTTCATCGCTGGCAATCAGCAGGAAACCAGTATCGGCAGAAAACCCATTCGCAACCTGCGAGCGAACAAAGATGTGCGATGGTCGCATCACGGGTCGCGCGGCACGGCAGATGTTGTTCACTGAAGGGTTGAGTTCACTCCGTCACTCGTTCCGCGTGTGCTCAGTTATCTCGAGTGCCTTGTGCCCATCCAGAATCTACTACCCTCGTTGTCATTCACTCGAGCATTCAAAACCCCTTTTCCCTCCCCATCCACCCGCCCACTCCCCCCTCTCTTCCTCCAGGCAAGCTGCCAAATATCAACAACTGTCCCAAGAGCTGATCCTGGCGAACAACATATTCACCGACGATCTTCCCACCCTCGACTCGTGCGCGGGCGTGGCGGAGCGCATGGACCTGTCGTACAACCAGCTGTCGGGCGCCATCCCCACCATCCTCTCGCAGTTCTCCTTCCTCACCCACCTCTCGCTCTCTCACAACGCCCTGAACGACACCATTCCCGAGGGAATCGCGGATTTGCGCAGCCTACGCGTGCTGGACCTCTCGTGGAACCAGTTGCAAGGGTCTGTTCCCGCCGGGCTTGGGCTGTCCGAGGCGCTACAAGAGGTGTACCTTGCTGGGAACCAGCTGGATGGGATCATTCCTGAGACCATGGCAACTTACCCTGACTCGTCTTTCTTGCCCGGGAATGAATTGCTGTGTGGCGAACCTGTGAAGCAGTGCTTAGAAGATGACGTAGTATTTAAGTGAGGCGCCAGCACCCGAGCTTGCGAGCTTCTCACCCCATCCCTTCCCCGTTCAATTCTCCTTCGTTTGGCCTGTTTTGCCCTTTAGCATGTTATTCCTTGTCGCACATCCCGTTGGAGTTCCTTGGTATGTGATTAGCAGCGTCAGGGCTGGTAGGTGGATCACTAATCACATATATGGCGCAGTGTGGAGCAGTGAAGCTACCTATGTGGCTTGTATCCTTGTCTATATATACCTCCCATGTACAAAGTACCTGACTGTAATAGCTCGAAATGGTACTTTGACGCAGATGATACCACCCCTGCTACCGTATCATGTTGCACACGACTCAGACCAATGCTCCTACGGTATGATACCGTGCAAACATCCCCCTCACCGTCATAGTCTGGGGAGGGAAGCCTTTGCTGAAATCTGGCAAACTCTTTTGAGATGATGCAGGACGCAACACAGAATCCGTTCTCACTGCACTGCACGGTTACTAGTTGGGTTGGGTTCCCCCGCTACGGTTAATGGCAGCAAGAAGCCCTAAGATCAACCCCAGTTCTTACGAGATGGGGTTACCGGTGGTACCGGTAGTACTAGCAGGCCTACCTACGCTGCCCTTCCACATAGCGTGACTCTGCTGACACATCATCCCCCCCCACTTAAACCCGTGACATAACTCACCCTAGGAGCTGTCAGAATCAACTGTGCAGGAATGGTTGGATTATCAAGAGTTGGGGTACAAGTACTAACTTTAGAAATGTTGTACCCCATAAGGAGTGCTCCACTATAGCCTACAAGTAAGATTGTACTTTGACACACCCCCATAGGCTAAGTCGGGGACAACAAGACGGTCACAAGACCAGTCAGGCAAGACAACAGAGCAAAGCACAGCAAAGCTCAGGGTGGATCTCAAGGACACCACACAATCTGAGCACAAGCAAGCGGCCACAAGGCCAGTTCACATGCAGAGTTATAATAGCAAGGCAGTACACTGATCACAACCTACCAAGAGTAAACATGCAGGTATAAAGATATATATCAGTGTACAACAAGTGCAAGTCAAGCAATCAGCAGGTGAGACAGAGTGGGCACAAGCCCAAGAGCAGTGCAGAAACGCTGATGATCACCAGACCCAAGGGCCTTGGTGAACACATCAGCAGTGTTGGCCCGCGAGGCCACGTAGGAAAGGCGGAGCTGACGACGCTGCTGCAGCTCACGCGCAATGAAGTAGCGAAGAGCAATGTGCTTCGTTATGTGCTCCAGTCTCTGCTCGCGACACAAGGCAAGCATTGCCTTGTTGTCGACGTACAGAACTGGAGGAGAACGAGGCCGCTCACCCAAGTCGTTCAGCAGGTAGGTCAGCCAGCGTAACTCCTGTGCAGCCATGGCCCTAGCGTAGATCTCGGCCTCACAGCTGGAACCAAGCACAAAAGACAAACGAGTGGACCTCCACGAGACAGAACCAGAGCCAAGGCTGAAGCTGTAACCCTGTGACGACCCCTGAGTCGCCTGGTCGTCGGCCCAGGAAGCGTCTGAGTGACCTGTGACTACCACTGAGTCCCGTCCTCCAAGCACAAGCCCCATGCCCGATGTACTGCACAAGTAACGCAGTACCCTCTTAGCAGCTTCCCAGTGCACCTTTCGGTGTCTACCGGGAGCCACGTAGCGAGCCAGGAGGCTGAGAAGGTACGCGAGGTCAGGTCGTGTGCACGTCATCAAATACATGAGGCAACCCACTAGCTCTGGATACGGACCACTCGGCTCTACGGACTCGTCCGAAGGTGGAGCTGAAAGCGAGTGGCCAGTAGGCAGAGGAGTGGGTTGTGGCGAGGACCACGTGAAGACGAAGCGCTAAAGGACCTGGTGCACCATGGTGATGGTACGCCGTGCTCTGTCCCGGGTGATCTGCAAGCCAAGATAGCTCCGCAGCTCACCCAGGTCAGTACAGGTGTGTCTCTCCTGCAGCTCCGCCTTCACTAAGGCCAGAGCCTCAGTGTCAGCAGTAGCAAAAACCAAGTCGTCAACGTACACGAGAACGTAGAACGGCGGCAGAGAAGTGTCGGTGCGCAGAAACAGCGACGGGTCAGCAGTCGAAGGAGCAAACCCAAGAGCCGAAAGTGTCGTCGTGCCACTCGCGAGGTGCCTGACGCAGGCCGTACACTGGCCGCCGTAGGCTCCACTGGGTACCCTCAGGAAACGACCCAGTGAAGCTAGGTGGACGGCGCAGCCAGATGGCCTCGTGAAGGCTACCCTGCAAGAAAGCTGTCGAGAAGTCGAGGGAGTGCAGCTCGTAATCACGCTGAGCTGCAACGTGTAGTAACACCCGAAGAGTGGTCATCTTCGGGGTGGGGGAGAAGGTCTGAAAGAAGTCGACCCCCTCACGCTGACTGAAGCCTCGAGCAACGTAACGTGCCTTGAAGGCAGGCGGAGAACCCGGCGGCTGCTTCACCCTGAAAATCCACATGCCACTAATGATGTTCGCCCACGGAGGGGGAACCTCGCCGACGTAGGTGCCTGTGGACTTCCAGGAAGCCACCTCTGCGTCCATGGCTGTCTGCCACTGAGAGGAGTACTCACCCGAGATCGCCTCTCTGTTAGAGTGCGGGGTGGGGATGTCAAGTGCATCCGGGTCTCCCTCAGGGGCAAGCAGCATGGTAGCGAGATGAGGTACAGCGGCTGCAAAGCACTCCAGCTCCTCCTGCCTGTCCTCAAGAACGTCAAAGCCAAGGGCAACCTCACCCCCGACGGACGGAGGACAGGCAGGGTCAGGGTCAGAAACAAGACTCGCAAGGTAGTCTGGGCGGTACGCAGCAGCAAAGTCAACTAGCTCAGCGACTAAGGCAGACGCAGTAGGAGACGAGAACGTAGGGTCCGTCACAACTGTAGCAAGAAAGCGAGTGACATTCGGACTGGAAGCACGAGCAAGGTCAGACGGAGGGTCAGCAACGTCAGGAAGAGAAGACGCAGGAGGTGACGGCAGGACAACACGCTGTGTAACAGAGGAAGGACGGAGTGTCATATCGTGAGTGCCTGGGACAGCCGGAGCACGAGGACGACAGACACGACGAACACGAGCAGGAACTGAAGCTCTAGTCTCAGTCTCTCGACGCTCAGGAGTGGAAGCACGAGTCTCAGGCTCTCGACACTCAGTCAGGGACTCTGTCACCTCAGTGTAAGGAGCAGGAGCAGGCAGTGGGTAGTGAGGCACTAGCTGTGGCTGAGACTGGTCTGCCGGTGGGAACAGTAACGGAGGAGTAGTACCAGCGACAGGGAACTCAGTAGCAGCTGGCGGAAGACCGAGAAGGTGGCGAAGCGCACCAAGAGGTCCAGCACCTCCAGCACCAGCAGCACCTCCAGCACTCCCAGCAGCACCTCCAGCACCTCCAGCACCAGCAGCACCTCCAGCACCCCCAGCAGCACCTCCAGCACCTCCAGCACCAGCAGTACCTCCACGACTAGAAGCTCCAGGACCTCGAGCACCAGCAGCACCTCCAGCACCTCCAGCAGTACCTCCAGCACCTCCAGTACCAGCAGTACCTCCAGGACTAGCAGCTCCAGCACCTCCAACAGGACCTCCAGCACCTCCAGCACCAGTAGGACCTCCAGGACTAGCAGCTCCAGCACCTCCAGCACTAGCAGCACCTCCAGCACCTCCAGCAGTACCTCCAGCACCTCCAGCACCAGCAGTACCTCCAGGACTAGCAGCTCCAGCACCTCCAACAGGACCTCCAGCACCTCCAGTACCAGCAGTACCTCCAGGACTAGCAGCTCCAGCACCTCCAGCACCAGCAGCACCTCCAGCACCTCGAGCAGTACCTCCAGCACCTCCTGCACCAGCAGTACCTCCAGTAGTACCTCCAGCACCTCCAGCACCAGCAGTACCTCCAGGACTAGCAGCTCCAGCACCTCCAACAGGACCTCCAGCACCTCCAGCACCAGCAGCACCTCCAGCAGTACCTCCAGCAGTAGCAGCTCCAGTACCAGCAGCACCGTACCCTCCACCACCAGGACTGCCTCGCCGAACGATCCACGCATGAATCTGCTGCGGCGAGAGCGTCTCGAGTAGACCAGGCTGCTGTGGCTGTCCAGCTCCAGGACCTCCAGCCGGGTCACCCACAGCTCCACCACCACTAGGACTCGCAGCACCCCCAGAGTCAGCACCTCCTGTCGCAGCACCCCCAGAACCCTCACCCTCTGTCTCAGCACCCCCAGAACCCTCACCCCCAGTGTCATCACCAGCAACAGCTCCAGAGTCCACAACAGCAGGCTGCTGAGGCGGCGAAGACGGCCTCGGCGAAAAACCAGGGGGGGTCTCCAAGCGAGGAGAGCGACGAGTGGCCGCCGTGCCATCCGCGGCGGGGTCACCCCCCTCAGCTGGGCCAGAGGAGTCAGAAGAGATCTCCACAGGCTCATCCAAGGGGGGTGGGTCTACCTGAGACACACTTGAGGGAGCAGGACCCTGTGGGGGGAGTGGGTCTACCGGGGGGGGGACTGGTACCAGGAAGAGAGGCGCTAGGGGGACCGGGTGGGACGCGTGCGGGTGTAGCCTGTAGAAACAGACCGACTCGTCAAAGGTGACGTCATGGGAGGAGAAGACTCGACGCGAGCGCGGATGGTAGAACTGCCACGGCGGGGCGTCGGTGGGGAAGCTAAGGAAGACACAGCGGAGAGTACGATAGGAGAGCTTGCTCGCTATGGCATCGCGAACAAGGGAGAGCGCGCCCCAGACCCGAAACACCGACGCATCGCCAACCTTCCCCTCCCACCGGAGTGTGGGCGAGGTCTCTGGCTCAGAGACACGGGGCCAGAGGTTGAGCTGATGCGCTGCGTATCGGACCGCAAACGGCCACAGAAAATGGGGAGCAGCCGCATGGATCATGGAGGTACGAGCAACCTCCATGATCAAGCCAATGCGATGCTCAGCAATCCCATTTTGTTGAGAAGAGTCCGGAAGCGTGAATGTCTGGCGGATGCCCTCGTCTCGACAGAACTCCTCAAGGAGGCCAGAAGAGAACTCACCACCCCTGTCAGAGTGCAGACGCAGGACTGTCAAGTCCCGCCGAAACTGGTCGCGCAGCTGGCGACGAGTAGCACGGATCCAGGGGATCAAAACACCGCTGACGTCCGACTTGTGCCGCAAGGGGAAGTCGGTGGTGTAGCGTGTGTAGTCGTCAACAACCAGCAGGAAGTAGCGCTCCTGGTCCGTTCCACTGACGGGGGCCAGGCCCCACACGTCCATGTGGAGCGTCTGCAGAGGAGCAGTGGTCAAAGGAAACTCTGAGGAGTGAGGAGCAGCGCGCTGCCGCCCCTCGACGCAAGGAAGGCACGGCGGGGCAGGCGAGCGCGGGAGGGGGGGCAGGGACCTGGGAAGGCCAGAGACAAGGAGACGGGAGTGCATGCTGCGGAGACGCGGCAGAGAGGGGTGACCGAGGCGGTGGTGGGAGAGTAACCGAGCAAGACGCTGCAAGCTGACCAGACGCAGACACCTGACTCGACGCAGTCGCCTGACCTGACGCAGCCACCTGTGCAGACTCAGTGATCAGTGTGTACAGACCGGACCCAGGCTGACGAGTGAACGTAGCAAGGTGACGGCCAGTCCGTGAACACGTATAGATCGCCACACGATGTCCTCCAGGAATAAAGGTATCAACCCATACATCCTGTAGAACTGCGTTTCTCAACAAGTTCGTCGAGAACGCGGGGAGGTGGAGACCTGAGAGAGACCCGGAGGGGACCGCCAGACACGGGAGGACAGTGGAGGCTCGCGCGACTACTGGGCCCCCAGTGGGGTCAGCCAGTGAGACTGGGACAGGTTCTGCGAGTGGTGTGACTGTGGTGCAATCACGAAAGAAGCAACGTGACGCGCCTGAGTCAAGTGTGAAAGTGTGCAAGGCCTCAGTTGTCAGGACCTGTGGCTGTAGACGCACTAGCACCTAGAGCGGCGGCAGACTGACGAGCACCTAGAGCTGCAGCAGACTCACTAGCACCTAGAGCAGCAGCCTCTACACAACCAGGGACGCATCGCTGAGAAGCACAGTCGCGAAGCCGCTGCAGGGAGAAGGTGCTCTGCGGACGCTGCTGCCGCCGCAGTGCAGTACCCATAAAACCAAAACCTCCACCACCAGGACTGCCTCGCTGAATAACCCACTCACGAAGCTGCTGAGGGGTGGGGTTGTCTGGGAGAGGCAGTGACTGCGGTTGTCCACCCCTAGCTGCTGCGAGGGGGTTGCTCGCAGGCAGCAGGGGCGCGCGGGGCAGGGGCTGCTCGCGGGCAGCAGGGGTGCGCGGGGCAGGGGGCGAGCGCTGCAGGTAGTGCACGGGCAGCGCCCAGGCGGCGCAGGTCGTGCGCAAGCGGCGCGCGAGCGGGGCACAGGCAGCGCATTCGCGGGGCGCAGGCAGCGCGCTAGGGCAGGCAGTGCGAGTAGCTGCAGGGCAGGGCGACACTGTGCGAGCAGGGCCGGACAGCGCAAGGGCGCTTCGGGCAGGAACTAGCGGAACTTATCGTGTCAAACTGTATGTTTGTGTTCTCTCTAGGCTATAGTGGGTTAGCCTACAAAGGGTACAACACTTTAGGGTTAGGTACTTGTACTCATGCATGCTACCTAGTCCATCATTCCTGCCTGCTTATTCTAACATGGTATCAGAGCAGAATCGTTCCTAGGGCCCACCGAACGTTCCGCCCTGCCCTTTTCTTCCTACGCTGCCCCTGCAGCCGCGCTGCCCTTGCAGCCCGCGCGCTGCCCCTGCAGCCGTGCTCGCCCCTGCGACCGCGCTGCCCCTGCAGCCGTGCTCGCCCCTGCGACCGCGCTGCCCCTGCAGCCGTACTCGCCCCTGCGACCGTGCTGCCCCTGCAGCCGTGCCTGCCCCTGCGACCGTGCTGCCCCTGCAGCCGTGCCTGCCCCTGTGGCCCACGTGCTGCCCCTGCAGCCCGCGCGTTCGCCCCTGCAGCCCGTGGGCGCTGCCTCTGCAGCCCGCGCGCCGCCCTGCCGAGCCGCGCGTCGCCCCTGCAGCCCGTGGGCGCTGCCCCTGCAGCCCGCGCGCCGCCCTGCCAAGCCGCACGTTGCCCCTGCAGCCTGTGGGCGCTGCCCCTGCAGCCCGTACGCCGCCCTGCAGAGCCGCGCGTCGCCCCTGCAGCCCGTACGCCGCCCTGCAGAGCCGCGCGTCGCCCCTGCAGCCCGTGGGGCGCAGCCCCTGCAGCACGTACGCCGCCCTGCCGAGCCGCGCGTCGCCCCTGCAGCCCGTGGGCGCTGCCCCTGCTGCCCGCGCGCCGCCCTGCCGAGCCGAGCGTCACCCCTGCAGCCTGGGCGCCGCCCTGCCGAGCCGCGCGCCGCCCCTACAGCCCGCGCGCCGCCCTGCTGAGCCGCGCGTCGCCCCTGCAGCCCGTGGGCGCTGCCCCTGCAGCCCGCGCGCCGCCCTGCCGAGCCGCGCGTCGCCCCTGCAGCTCGTGGGCGATGACCCTGCAGCCCGCGCGCAACCCTAAACCCTAAAAAAAAAAAAAAAAAAAAAAAAAAAAAAAAAAAAAAAAAAAAACAACAACAACAACAACAACAACTACTACTGCTGCTGCTGCTACTCGTGCTACTGCTGCTGCTGGTGGAGGTGCTACTGGGAGTGCTGGAGGTGCGGCCGCCCAGCCCCACTGAGCCGCCCTGCTACTGCTACTACTACTGCTGCTGCTACTCGTGCTACTGCTGCTGCTGGTGGAGGTGCTGCTGGGAGTGCTGGAGGTGCTGTTGGTGCTGGAGGAGCTAGAGGTGCTGGACCTACTCCTGACCGTCGATGTCTGTCATGGCCACTATCGCGGCAGTTGCTGCGGCCAGAGGTGGACAGCAGCGGGCACTGCCTCTCCCGGACGACCCCACCCCTCAGCAGCTTCGTGAGTGGGTTTTTCAGCGAGGCAGGCCTGGTGGTGGAGGTTTTGATTTTAAGTGGCCTAAGCGACGTCGCGACTGTGCTTCTCAGCGATGCGTCCCTGGCTGTGTAGAGGTTCCTGCTCTCGGTTCTAGTGAGTCTGCTGCCGCTCCAGGTGCTAGTGAGTCTGCTGCCGCTCCAGGTACTAGTGAGTCTGCTGCAGCTCTAGGTGCCCGTGAGTCTGCCGACGCTCTAGGTGCTAGTGCGTCTACTGCCACAGGTCCTGCCTCAGCTAAGGTCTTGCACACTTTCACGCTTGACTCAGGCGTGTCACGTTGCTTCTTTCGTGATTGCACCACAGTCACACCACTCACAACACCTGTCCCAGTCTCACTGGCTGACCCCTCTGGGGGCCCAGTAGTTTCGAGAGCCTCCACGGTCCTCCCTTGTCCAGCAGTCCCCTCCGGCTCTCTGTCAGGTCTCCACCTCCCCACGTTCTCGACGAACTTGGTGAGCAACGCTGCCATTCAGGATGTCTGGGTTGATACCTTTATTCCTGGAGGGCAGCGTGTGGCTATCTGTACGTGCTCCCGGACTGGCCGTCACCTGGCTACGTTCACTCGACAACCTGGGTCTAGTCTGTACACACTGACCACTGCGTCTGCACAGGTGGCTGAGTCAGGTCAGGTGGCCGCGTCGAGTCGGGCGTCTGCGTCGGGTCAGTTAGCTGCGTCCTGCTCGTGCAGAGTACTCACGCACGAGACTCAGCGCTGGCACCACCGTCTTGGTCACCCCTCCCTGCCGCGTCTACGCAGCATGCACTCCCGTCTCCTTGTCTCTGGCCTCCCCAGGACCCTGCCCCCCTTGCCGCGCTCACTTGCCCCGCCGTGTCTTCCTTGCGTCGAGGGGCGGCAGCGCGCCGCTCCTCACTTCTCCGAGTTTCCTCCGACCACCGCTCCTCTGCAGACCCTCCACATGGACGTGTGGGGCCCGGCCCCCATCGGTGGAACGAGTCAGGAGCGCTACTTCCTGTTGGTTGTTGACGACTACACCACAGTCTTCCCCTTGCGTCGCAAGGCGGACGTCAGCGGTGTTTTGATCCCCTGGATCCGTGCTACTCGTCTCCAGCTGCACGAGCGTTTTCAGTAGGACTTCCCAGTCCTGCGTCTGCACTCTGACAGGGGCGGTGAGTTCTCTTCTGACCTCCTTGCGGGGTTCTGTCGAGACGAGGGCATCCGCTAGACGTTCACGCTTCCGGCCTCTCCTCAGCAGAATGGGATTGCTGAGCATCGCATTGGCTTGATCATGGAGATTGCTCGTACCTCCATGATCCATGCGGCTGCTCCCCATTTTCTGTGGTCGTTTGCGGTCCGATACGCTGCGCATCAGCTCAACCTCTGGCCCCGTGTCTCGGAGCCAGAGACCTCGCCCACACTCCGGTGGACGGGGAAGGCTGGCGATGCGTCAGTGTTTCGGGTCTGGGGCGCGCTCTCTCTTGTTCGCGATACCACCGCGAGCAAGCTCTCCTCCCGCACTCTCCGCTGCATCTTCCTTGGCTTCCCCACTGATGCCCCGCCGTGGCAGTTCTACCACCCGCCCTCGCGTCGAGTCTTCGCCTCCCAGGACGTCACCTTTGACGAGTCGGTCTGTTTCTACCAGTTACACCCGCACGCGTCCCACCCGGTTCCCCTAGCACCCCTCTTCCTGGTACCAGTCCCCCCCCCGGTAGACCCCCTCCCCCCACAGGGTCCTGCTCCCTCAGGTGTGTCTCAGGTCGACCCACCCCCCTTGGATGAGCCAGTGGAGATCTCTTCTGACTCCTCTGGCCCAGCTGAGGGGGGTGACCCAGTTGCGGACGACACGGCGGCCACTCGCCGCTCTCCACGCTTGAAGACCCCCCCGGGTTTTCCGCCTCGACCGTCTTCGCCCCCTCCGCAGCCTGCTGCTGTGGACTCTGGAGCTGAGACTACACGTGCTGAGACAGAGGGTGAGGGTTCTGGAGGTGCTGTGCCTGGGGGTGCTGGTTCTGGGGGTGCTGCGACTGGGGGTGCTGACTCTGGGGGTGCTGCGAGTCCTAGTGGCGGTGGAGTTGTGGGTGACCCTGTTGGAGGTCCTGGAGCTGGAGGTACTAGAGGTGCTTCTGGTGCTGGAGGTGCTAGAGCTTGTTGGAGTAGGCTAGAGCTCGCTCTGGCCTTTATTTTGGTGTTCTCTTATCATTCCACCATGCTTAGAGCGAGTTATGCTTCCAGGTTCAATTTAGGTTCATTTCGTAGCTATAGTACAAACTGAACACACCCTAAGTTCAATTAGGGTTTCCAATTCCTTTCTAGACTTGTATCTCGACTCTTCTTTCCTAATACAATTTTTCTCTCGCTACCTTCTCTCTTCCTAGCCATGGCTACCACACTCTCAGTTTTAACATGGTATCTAGAGCCAAATCCTTGGCGTTTTGTCCCAATCTATATCTCTTAGTACGGTTTAGGCCTTAGGCATCCGGCGCGCCACTTTTTACCTAGTCGAAAATTATCTTCCCTAGTATTTCGACCCTTAAAGTTCTTTTTTTTTCAATCACGGAACCTTCCATCCATCACCCGAGGTCTCCCTGCCTAGTCACGCGCCCCGTCCCCTAGTCGCGCGCCCTGTCTCGTCGTCGCGCCGTCCTCCCCCCCCCCCCCCCCCACCTCGTCGCGCGCCCTACTCACCGCCGCGTCGCACGCCCTGCCCGTCGTCGACGTGCGCGGCCGTCCCGCCGTCGACGCGCGCCTCCCCGCCGTCGATGCGCGCGCGCGTCTTGCCCACCGCCCTCCATCTCCTTGGCCACCCTTCCCTCCTCCCAGCCACCCTTCCTTACCCTCTCGTGGGCGGCCTGCCACACCTCCCTGCAGGCGCCTTCCCCTCCCCCCCGTGGTGCGCCTTCTTCTGCCGTTTCTGCACCACCTCCTCCTTCTCCCCTCACCCCATCCGCCTCTTCACCCTCCTCCTCCTCTCCTCATTCCTTCCTCCCTTCCGTGCCTTTCCTCCCTTCCTCCACTTCCTTCCCCTCCGCATCTGCCACCTGGCTGCGTGTTACTGATTGCCACTTGGTGATCGTGACCCTACTTCCTCCCCACACTCCGCTCCTTCACCCTCCTCCTCCTCTTCTCTCTCCCTCTATTTCACCCACCCTCTCACCTCTTCCTCCGCCTCTCTTCTCTCCCTATCTGCTGCAGCTGGTAGCTGTCCGTGTTTCGTCGCCTTCCACACCTTTCCTCCTCCTCGTATTTCTCCCCTCAGCGACGCAGCAGCAGACTACTTCTCCGCTATCCCTCCTCCTCGTATTTCTCCCCTCAGCGGCGCAGCAGCAGACTACTTCGCCGCTATCCCTCCTCCTCGTATTTCTCCCCTCAGCGGCGCAGCAGCAGACTACTTCGTCGCCATCCCTCCTCCTCGTATTTCTCCCCTCAGCGGCGCAGCAGCAGACTCCTTCGCCCCTATCCCTCCTCCTCGTATTTCTCCCCTCAGCGGCGCAGCAGCAGACTACCCCGCCGTTTTCCCTCTTCCTCTTATGTCTCCCCTCAGCGGCGCAGCAGCAGACTACTTCGTCGCTATCCCTCCTCCTCGTATTTCTCCCCTCAGCGGCGCAGCAGCAGACTCCTTCGCCCCTATCCCTCCTCCTCGTATTTCTCCCCTCAGCGGCGCAGCAGCAGCCTACCCCGCCGTTTTCCCTCCTCCTCTTATGTCTCCCCTCAGCGGCGCAGCAGCAGACTACTTCGTCGTTATCCCTCCTCCTCTTATTTCTCCCCTCAACGGCTCAGCAGCTGACTACATCGCCCCTATTCCTCCTCCTCTTTTCTCTCTCCAACACTGCTTTACTGCTATCCCCTCCCCCATATGGGGCCTCTTCTCGCTCTTACCTCTCTTCCTCTGCGCTTCCATCCTCACCCTTCTCCCGCCGTACCTCCTCTCCTACCATTGCCTTCCCTACTCTCCGCCCCCTTCGCTGCCCCTTCCTCCCCTTCGGCCCTTCCTACTTGCCATTGTACCTCCCCTCTTCTCCACCCCTCTTCTTGGATTCCGCTATCCCATCAGCGTCGCCGCTCTTCTGCCGCTGTAACCTCTGGTTTTGGCTCTCTGGCCTCTGTTTTCAGTGTGACCATGCCATCTCAGGATAGCATCCTTGGTGCTTCTCCTCTTATGGACCCTCGCTTTCTCGTTCCATTTTCTCCACCCGTTCAAAGCACTGCTTCTCACTCTCCCAGCCCTACGGCTGCCGCTCTCTCACTTCCTCGCACCTTGGATTTTGTCCTTGACAGTGCTGCTACTGACTCTGTCTTTCGTGATGCTGGTGTTCTTCGCAATTTTCCTCGTCCCCTCTCTATTGATGGGGCTGGGGAGACCATGACCATGATCTGCACAGGCACTTCCTCTCTTCCCTGTCCTGCCTCTCCCTCTAGCGCTGTTACTGGCCTTTATGTTCCCTCTTGCCGTCATAACCTCCTATCCCTTCCTGCCCTTCAACGCCTCTGTGTACGAGTGCTCTTCCCCGCAGGTGCACTCTATTGTGATCTTCATTACCACGACCGGCACCTCGCTCGTTTCACCCTTTCTCCTACTACTCGCCTCTACACCCTTCGTGTTCCCCTTGTCAGTAGATCTGCACTGTGGATGCCCGATTGATCATAGGGGGGTTACAGGCGTGTTCGCCTGGGGGGTTATGGGCGCACTCTGACCCGCTACTTAACAAGCCCTTTTATCCCAATGGTCTAGTGGTTGGGATTCTGACATGGTATCAGAGCGAAGGTCTCGGGTTCGAATCCCAGTGTGTGCACTTCGGGCAGCCCAGTGCGGGGGGGTGTCAGAGGTCCACTGGTGATCCCCGATTGATCCTAGGGAAGGGTTACAGGCATGTTGGCCTGGGGGGTTATGGGCGCACTGACCCGCTACTTAACAAGCCCTTCCATCCCAATGGTCTAGTGACTGGGATTCTGACATGGTGTCAGAAAGGTCTCGGGTTCGAATCCCGGTGTATGCACATGTAGGCCGTTGCCGCTGTGCTCAGTCCTGGGCCTCCCAGTGTGGGGGGGTGTCAGTAGATCTGCACTGTGGATGCCCGATTGATCATAGGGGGGTTACAGGCGTGTTCGCCTGGGGGGTTATGGGCGCACTCTGACCCGCTACTTAACAAGCCCTTTTATCCCAATGGTCTAGTGGTTGGGATTCTGACACCCCTCCCCTCATCTGTCCACCACACTTCCTCTTCTTCTGTCCCTCCCGTCTCCTCTTGCGACTGTCGCTCTCTCACCCAACCTACCCTTCTTCTCCATCATCACCTTGGCCACCCCAACTTCCCTCTCCTTCGCAGCATGGTCAACTCGAAGCTGCTTCATGATCTCCCTTCCTCTCTCCCGCCCCTTCCCCCCTCTCCCGCTCCTCCATGCACCCCTTGTGTTCAAGCTAAGCTCTCCCAATCTCCCCATCCTTCTTCCCCTTCTGCCTCCCCCAAACCCCTTGATCTTGTGCATATGGACCTCTGGGGTCCCTCTCCCATTGCCTCCCGTCAGGGTCATCGCTATTTTCTTCTTCTCGTCGATGACCATTCTCGCTTTGCCACTGTCTATCCCCTCCGTGCCAAATCTGACGCCCCCTCCCTCATCATTCGCTGGGCTGAGCAGGCGCGTCTTCGCTTTGGCCGCCCTGTCGCGCGCCTCCACTCTGATGGTGGTGGCGAGTTCTTTAACCACTCTCTTTCTTCTTACTGCTCCTCTCATGGCATTCGCCAAACCTCCACCCTTCCGCATTCTCCTGAACAAAATGGTGTTGCCGAGCGTCGTATTCGCACTCTCACGGAGATCACCCGCTGTCTCCTTACGCATGCTTTTGCTCCCCACTCTCTTTGGAGCTACGCTCTTGTTCACGCCACTCTTCTTTCTAACCTTCGCCCTCATCCCCTTCGCTCTTCCATTACACCCTTTCAGCTCTGGACTGGCCGCCAGCCTTCTGCCCGCCCTCTTCGGGTGTGGGGCTGTGTCACTCATGTCCTCATCAATCCCGCTGATCGGGCGCGTCAGGGTGGGAAGCTCGCTCCCAAGACGCAGCTTTGTGCGTTTATTGGTATCAACTCTGACTGTCCTGGCTACCTTTTCTATGCTCCCTCCTCTCAGCAGCTCATTCGCAGCCATGATGTCATCTTTGATGAGACTCAATCTCCATTCCTCACTCCCCCTCCCACCCCACCTGCTCCCTCTCTCCATTGGTCTGACTTTGATCCGCTGCCCTCTGCTGCTCCCTCTCCTCCTCCCCTTCCTCTTGCCCCTGCTCCACCTCCCCTGCCTGCCTCCTCCACCCCCCCCTCCGCTGTCATCTCTGGCATCTCTCCTCCTGCCTCTTCATCTTCTGCTCCCATGGCCCCTCCCTCATCACCTCCTTCTGCTACCCTCCCTTCTGCACCTGCCCCCCCACCCTCTCCCCGTCTCACCCGCTCCATGACCCGTGCAATGTCCAATTTTCAACACTCTGCTCTCTTTACTCGTCTCTCTCCCTCTCAGAACGTTGATCTTCTCGAAGATCGCTTTGAGGAGCTTTTCTCTGTTCATCCTGTTTCACCCCTCCTCTGTGTCACCATTGGCGACTTCTCCAATTCTCCGACTCTTCTCTCCGTTGACACTGCCGCTATTCCCACCCCTCAGACCTATTCCGAGGCAGTGTCTGGCTTTCATGCAACTGAGTGGATGGCTGCCATTATTGCCGAGTGTGAGGCATTCACTAGGACTCACTCTTACGTTGACTCTGTCCCCCCCCCTGGTGCCACCATTGTGAAGGGCAAATGGGTCTTTCGTGTCAAACAGCTACCTGGGGAGCTCCCTGTCTTCAAAGCCCGTTACTGCGCCAAAGGCTTCACCCAACGTGAAGGCATTGACTACTTTGCCACTTACTCCCCCACTGCCCGTCTCCCCACTCTTCGCCTCCTTCTTGATCTAGGCGCCCGCTGGAATTGGGAGATTCACTCTATGGATGTCTCCAATGCCTTTCTCCAAGGCGAGCTTCATGAACGCATTTTCCTTGAGCGCCCCGCTGGCTTTCCTCGCCCCTTCCCTCCAGGCACTGTCTGGGAGCTGAAGCGCCCAGTGTATGGTCTTAAGCAGGCCCCACGCGAGTGGCATGCTAAGCTTGCCTCCACTCTTCACTCTCTTGGCTTCTCCACCTCCTCTTCCGACCCCAGTCTCTTCATTCGCACTTCCCCCCACAGGGTTTACATTCTTGCCTACGTCGATGACTTGGTGCTCCTCGCTGAAGATTCTGCTGACCTTGCCGCTGTCAAGCTAGCCCTCCAGGCACGTCTCCTGTGCAAGGATCTTGGCAAGCTTCGCCACTACCTTGGCATGGAGATTCGTCGCGATCGTACTGCGCGCACCATCTCTCTCTCTCAATCTTTCTACATCCACTCCATCCTTGAACGCTTTGAAATGTCACAGGCTAAGCCAGTTTCCACTCCTCTTCCCGCTAACCATCAGCTTACTGCCCCTGCCGTTCCCGCTCCCTCCTCAGAACTGCGACCCTATCCTGAGCTCGTTGGGTCACTCATGTATGCTATGATGTGCACGCGCCCCGATCTTGCTTACCCCCTCAGTGTCCTCTCTCGCTTTGTTGGCCTTGGTCGCCACACAGACATGCACTGGGCGGCTGCCAAGCGCGTTCTCCGCTATCTCCGCGCTACCTCTGATCTTGCTCTCACTCTTGGTGGCTCTTCTCCCCCTGTTCTTTGCGGTTCCAGTGATTCCTCCTATGCTGATTCTCGCCCTGATCGCCGCTCCTCTCAGGGTTATGGTTTTACTCTTGGCAGTGGTCTCATCAGCTGGCGCTCCACTCGCTCATCCTCTGTCTGCCTTTCTACCTGCGAAGCTGAGTTGTACGCAGGCACATTGGCAGCTCAGGAGGCTCGCTGGCTCTCCTTTCTCCTTGCTGAGCTTGGTCACTCTCAGCCCTCTGTGACGCTCTCCTGTGACAGTGCGAGCATGATTCATCTCACTGAAAATCCTGTCTATCACGCCCGCAGCAAACACATAGAGGTCCGCTACTTCTTCGTGCGCGAGCTGGTGCAGTCTGGCTTCTTACGCCTTTGCAAGGTGGCCGCTACTGCCAACCTTGCTGACATTTTCACCAAGGCCCTTCTGCGTGCGCCACACCGTTTCTACG
>CANJKZ010000138.1:0-66806 GCA_947471745.1 Closterium sp. Naga37s-1 | reverse complement strand
CAAACAGCCCGCACACAGCCAGTCCGTCATGGTGTGCTCAAACAGCCCGCACACAGCCAGTCCGTCATGGTGTGCTCAAACAGCCCGCACACAGCCAGTCACGTCATGGTGTGCTCAAAACAGCCCGCACACAGCCAGTCCGTCATGGTGTGCTCAAACAGCCCGCACACAGCCAGTCCGTCATGGTGTGCTCAAAACAGCCCGCACACAGCCGGTCCGTCATGGTGTGCTCAAACAGCCCGCACACAGGCCAGTCCGTCATGGTGTGCTCAAACAGCCCGCACACAGCCAGTCCGTCATGGTGTGCTCAAACAGCCCGCACACAGCCAGTCCGTCATTGTGTTGCTCAAACAGCCCGCACACAGCCAGTCCGTCATGGTGTGCTCAAACAGCCCGCACACAGCCAGTCCGTTCATGGTGTGCTCAAACAGCCCGCACACAGCCAGTCCGTCATGGTGTGCTCAAACAGCCCGCACACAGCCAGTCCGTCATGGTGTGCTCAAACAGCCCGCACACAGCCAGTCCGTCATGGTGTGCTCAACAGCCCGCACACAGCCAGTCCGTCATGGTGTGCTCAAACAGCCCGCACACAGCCAGTCCGTCATGGTGTGCTCAAACAGCCCGCACACAGCCAGTCCGTCATGGGTGCTCAAACAGCCCGCACACAGCCAGTCCCGTCATGGTGTGCTCAAACAGCCCGCACAAGCCAGTCCGTCATGGTGTGCTCAAACAGCCCCGCACACAGCCAGTCCGTCATGGTGTGTTCAAACAGCCCGCCACACAGCCAGTCCGTCATGGTGTGCTCAACA
This sequence comes from Closterium sp. Naga37s-1, assembly GCA_947471745.1. Lineage (NCBI taxonomy): Eukaryota > Viridiplantae > Streptophyta > Zygnematophyceae > Desmidiales > Closteriaceae > Closterium > Closterium sp. Naga37s-1. Next base: position 65,997 of record CANJKZ010000138.1, on the reverse strand, counting down.
GCCCGCACACAGCCAGTCCGTCATGGTGTGCTCAACAGCCCGCACACAGCCAGTCCATCATGGTGTGCTCAAACAGCCCGCACACAGCCAGTCCGTCATGGTGTGCTCAAACAGCCCCCACACAGCCAGTCCGTCATGTGTGCTCAAACAGCCCGCACACAGCCAGTCCGTGATGGTGTGGCTCAAACCAGCCCGCACACAGCCAGTCCGTCATGGTGTGCTCAAACAGCCCGCACACAGCCAGTCCGTCATGGTGTGCTCAAACAGCCCGCACACAGCCAGTCCGTCATGGTGTGCTCAAACAGCCCGCACACAGCCAGTCCGTCATGGTGTGCTCAAACAGCCCGCACACAGCCAGTCCGTCATGGTGTGCTCAAACAGCCCGCACACAGCCAGTCCGTCATGGTGTGCTCAAACAGCCCGCACACAGCCAGTCCGTCATGGTGTGCTCAAACAGCCCGCACACAGCCAGTCCGTCATGGTGTGCTCAAACAGCCCGCACACAGCCTTCCCCACAAGCACAGCACCCAACACCAGCACCACTCACCAGCAGGCGACAGTCCCTGAGCCAGTCGGTCATGGTGTGCTGCAGCTGCTGCCACGGCAGCTGGTTCACATGCGCCGTACCCCTTATAGGCTCCACCTCCAACGCCTTTATCGTCTCCCGCACACAGTCCTCCCGCACCGACCTGATAGGGTGTTGAAGAGGAAGAGAGAAGAGCGAGATAGAGGCGGAGGGGAATTCAGGCGAGAGATGGAAGGGTGAGGGGGTAGTAGGCGGGAGACAGAGTGTGAGGGAGAATTAGCGGGAGATATATTGTGGAGGGGAAATTGGGCGGGAGGTAGAGTGTGAGGCGAGAAGGAAGGGGGTAGGCAGGGGGGAGGAGGGTAGGTGATTGATAGAGGGTGAGTAGCTTAAGCCATCTCTGCGTCACATGGCATAGCATTAGCATCACATTGTGCCACGTGGCTTCCATCTCCGTCCTCTCTAATTGCGCGCACAACCAGTCACTCGCCACATGATGATTCCCAGAGCACAGCACACATATGTCCGAGCCGAGTAGAGCGATACCGCCCAAATGAACTTCACACACACCTGAAATAGCAACCCCACACTTCAGCCATCCCACACACCAGCCGCCCCACACACAGCAATCCCCACACACTGACACTACCAGCACACCAGCAGCAACCCCACCCACCTGTAGATATCAAAGCAGCGGTCAAAGTGGCCTGCTCTAGCCAGCACCTGCACCACCTGCCGCAGCCCCACCGCTGCCTTGTTTGCCGCTGCCTCACACAGCAGTACTAAACCCCACACACCAGGATTTCTAACACACCACCAGCAGCCCCAACAGCCCCACCCACCTGTAAATGTCAAAGCAGCGGTCGAAGTGGCCTGCTCTAGCCAGCACCTGCACCACCTGCCGCAGCCCCACCGCTGCCTTGTCCGCCCCCACCCATTTAGTGGGCCTCCTCATCAGCCTCCCCTCCCTCTCCCTCCCCTTTCCCCCTCCCACTCCCCCCGCCGCCCCCACTCCCACTCCTGTGAAAACTGTTCCCTGTCCCACTGCCAGTCGCAAGAAACCGAATCACCAGCCAACGACCCCGTCCCATCACCCCCACCAGCAGCACCACCACCAGCAGCACCACCAGCACCAGCACCAGCAGCACCAGAAGAACCATGCCGATCAGCATGGGCAGGCGAGGGAAGGGGGGCGGAGTGCCTCCCCCCATCCTCCCCACCTTCCCTCGCAGACCCCCCACCCCCCTTGTGCGCGTGCCCCTTGGTCTTCGCAGTGGAGGTGGGAAGCGGGCCGGACTTGGAGGAGAGGGTGGTGACGGCAGGGGCGGGGGAGGCGGAGGTGGAGGGAGAGGAGGCGGGGGGCGCGTGCGCGGGGACCTGGTGGGCGGAGGAGGAGGAGCGGGAGGAGTGGGCTGCTGCCGCCGCTGCCGCCTCGTGCAGCTCTGCTGTATCCAGGGGTTGGCTGTAGTGGGTACGGGGGGGAAGGGGGGAACGTTGTGAGTACTTTTGAGAATTCTGGGAGGTGAGTGGAGGCATGTGGGAGAACGAGGTGAGCAGAGGCAACGGTACCTACAGGCGAGGAGAGGAGAGCGGCCGTGAAGCCATCGAGCAGAGCAGCTGCTGCACCCCCCGCACACACACACACAGCCGCCGCTGCTGAGCAGACTCAGAAGCATGCACACGCGCAGGCAGGCACATGGATGGACACAGGCAGGCACACACACAGGAAGCGACACAGAGACAGGAGGCAGTGGTACCTGCAGGCGAGCAGGGCGGCCCTGAAGTCGTCCAGCAGCTGCTGCACGCCCGCGCACACAGCCCCTCCAACGCCTCCACCGCCTCCCACCCCTCCCCCTCGCCCTCCTTCAGGTGACTTGTGAGTCAACTCACAAACCACCCACCCACCTCGCTCCAATGCCACACACCGTACCTGCAGGCGAGCAGCGCGGCCCTGAAGTCGTCCAGCAGCTGCTGCACCCCCCGCGCACACAGCCCCTCCAACGCCTCCACCGCCTCCCACACCTCCCCCTCGCCCTCGCCCTCGCCCGCTCCCCTGCCCGAGCCGCCTGTGCCGCCCGCGCACGACCCCAGAAGGTTCTGCGCAGCTTCCCGCTGCACGAGCAGCAGCTTCTCGAGCACCTCGAGGTACCGTGCCAGCGCCCACCGCGGCCCACAGTCGATCACTGGCTCCGCCTGCCAGGGGGGGGATGGAAAGGGGGGACAAGGGGGGACAAGGGGGAAGTAGACTTCTGAAGAAGACTCAGGCACCTCAAAGACGAGCAGCAGCTTCTCCAGCACCTCGAGGTACCGTGCGAGGAGGGCCCACCGCGGCCCACAGTCGATCACTGGCTCCGCCTGCCAGGGGGCGAAGGGGGAAGAGTGGGGGGGACGGGGCGTTTGCAAGGATCACCCTTTTGTGTCGACTCAAAAGGGGGACGAGTGGGGGGGATGGGGCGTTTGCAAGCATCACCCTCAACAAAGCTGCCCCCCCTCCTCTTCCCCTCTTCCCATAACTACCCTCCCAGCCCTCCCCACTCCCCTCCTCTCCCCTCCTCTCCCCTCCTCTCCCTCCACTCCCCTCCTCTCCCCTCCTCTCCCCTCCTCTCCCCTCCTCTCCCCTCCTCTCCCCTCCTCTCCCCTCCTCTCCCCTCCTCTCCCCTCCTCTCCCCCCCCTCCCCTCCCCTCACTCACCTCGGCCACAACACTCTTGACGGCCTGCAGGCTGTCCTCGCGCGTGCTGTTCCACCGACTCACCGTGCTCGGACTCACCTGCACGGGTTTGGGTGTGGGGAGAGGAGGGGGGAGAAGGGAGAGAGGTGGAGGGGCAGGGCACGCAGAGGGATGTTTTGAGACGTCTCAAAAACTCTTCTTTTTTCACGTGGCACGCAGAGGGATGTGCAGTGAGAATGTGAGCACAGAGCTGTTACAGTCACAGCACACGCCAGCGCGCGGACCACCTGCATAGGGTGACTTTTGAGTCGACTCAAAGGTCAAGTCGACTCAAAGGTCAAGTCGACTCAAAAGCCATTTTGAGTCGACTCAAAGGTCAAGTCGACTCAAAAGCCATTTTGAGTCGACACAAAGGTCAAGTCGACTCAAAAGCCATTTTGAGTCGACTCAAAGGTCAAGTCGACTCAAAAGCCATTTTGAGTCGACTCAAAGGTCAAGTCGACTCAAAAGCCATTTTGAGTCGACTCAAAGGTCAAGTCGACTCAAAAGCCATTTTGAGTCGACTCAAAGGTCAAGTCGACTCAAAAGCCATTTTGAGTCGACTCAAAGGTCAAGTCGACTCAAAAGCCATTTTGAGTCGACTCAAAAGTCTTCCAGTCACGGCGCACGGCAGCGCGCGGACCACCTGCAGCATAGGGTGGACGGAAGCGATACGGCAGCAGGCAGGCAGGCAGGCAGGCAGGCGTGCCATGAAGGATGCTGGTGTGCTGTGCTGTGATCGGTGCTGGTGAGACTCGCGTCCAGAGGGTGGGATTGGGGGAGGAGAGATAGAGGGACAGGCAGAGCAGCGTGCCTGGAGATTGAGATGCAGAGATAAGAGCACTCAGTGATAAGAGCACTCAGTGATAAGAGCACCAGTGATAAGAGCACTCAGTGATAAGAGCAGTTAGTGATAGGAGCACCAATGATAAGAGCACTCAGTGATAAGAGCACTCAGCGATAAGAGCACCAGTGATAAGAGCAGTTAGTGATAGGAGCACCACTGATAAGAGCACTTAGTGATAAGAGCAGTTAGTGATAAGAGCACCAGTGATAAGAGCACTTAGTGATAAGAGCATTTAGTGATAAGAGCACTTAGTGATAAGAGCATTTAGTGATAAGCGCACTCACATTGGCCCCGGGGAAGCCATAGTCCAGCTCGGCCTGAGCCAGCTCCTCCAGCAACAGCTCCGTCGGATCCCTCTTCTCCCCCTCCCCCTCCTCCTCCTCCTCCCACCCCTCCGCTTCCAACCCTTCTCCTGACTCCCCCGTCTGAACCCCACCAATCCCCAGCCCCTCAACCTCACCCACTCCCACTCCGCCCACACTTCCCTTCAGCTCCTCACCCTTCCATTCCCTCTCATCACCCTCTTCCTCCTCGCCTTTTCTCACACCAAGCCCCTCGCCCCCGTCTCCGTCCTCCTCACCAGACAAGTACCCTTCGTTCCTCACAACACCCTCCCCTCTCACAGACCCACCAACGGACCCACCGCGGGGCATGGACACCTTGACTCTCCCCGGCTCATCCAGGGACGCATCTCGCCGCATGGACGGCTCAGATGGCACGCTCTCACTGTACGCGCGGGAGGAGGAGCCACGGCTGTAGCTGTGAGACAGGTCGCGGGATGAATCATGCGCCAACGCTCGGCCCACTGCCACCTCCTCTCCCTCCTCTCCCTCCTCGCCCTCCTCACTGTCTCCCTCTCTTGACTTAAAGCTCGTGTCTCGGCTGCTCCTGTCCGCCACTCGGCCGGACCTGCCCCTGCCATGTTTGCCCGCCTCGTCGCCTTCCCCCTCGTCAGAGTCACTACGGCTATAGTCACTGTCACTGTATTCAGACCCACCTTCATCCTTTCTCCCCCTGCTGCTGCTACCCCGCCCCCTCCCTGACCCCTTCCTAGGGCTACTACTCCTACGGTCTGCCCCCTTCCTGCTCCTCTCCCTGCCTCCCCCCTCCCTGTACCCCTCGCTGTCTGACGATCTATCCTCGCTGCTGTCGTACTCACTAGAAGTATAATCCTTATCCTCGTCATCATACTTGTCATCATCATCATACGTTTTCTTCTTGTGCCTGTAACTCCTCCGCTCCTCCCCATCATCATAATCATCATCATAATCCTCATCACTAACATACGACGAACCAGTGTCACTATCACTGTGCCTGTCCCTCCTCTCCTCCCCCCCTCCTCCTCCTCTCTCCAACCCCATCCCCTGCATCCCTTCCACCTGCTCCTCTCGACCTCCCACCAACCTCCTCCTCTTCCTCCCCCTCACTCTCACTCGCCCCACTCCTCTCCCCGTCCTCCGATAAATCCCTAGAAAACCGACTCTTCGTCCTCTCTCCCTCCTTCTCTCCTCCTCTTCCCCTCCCCTTCCCTCCCACACTCCCCAGCCCAACCCTGCCCACCGCCATCCCACCCACACCCTCCTCCCCTTCCTCCTCGTCCTCGTCCTCCTCCTCGTGCGGCCCATAAGCCCTGCCGTGCTCCCTCTCATCTTCCCCTTCCGCCCCCCCACTCATCGCTGACCACTGCCTGACAGGTGGACGCCCGAGGCCCCGTTGGCCCCTGTAGTGCCTCCTGCTCCCCCTGCCGCTTGCGCTGGAGGGGGGGAGAGAGAGGGGAGGGGAGGGGAGGGGAGGGGAGGGGAGGGGAGGGGAGGGGAGGGGAGGGGAGGGGAGAGGGAGGGAGGGAGGGGGAGAAAGAGAGCGGCTTGTATTGGAGGCCCCAGTGGCCCCTGTAGCGCCTCCTGCTCCGCCTGCCGATTACGCTGGAAGTTTCACCGGGGTTTCGGGAATCAGGGGTCAAGGAGAGGGGGGGGGGGGGAGGGGGGAGGAGGAAGGAAGAGAGGGAGAAGGGGAAAGGGGGTCTATTTCTAGGCGCCTCGGAAACAGTGCCTCCTGCTCCGCCTGCCGCTTGCGCTGGAGTTTTCACCGGGGTATGGGGATTCAGGGGTCAAGGAGAGGGAGGAACGGTGTGGGATGGGGTTGGTGGGGAAGTGGGGTAGGGGAAGAGGGAACATTTGGGGATGGGGAGGGAGAGAGAGAAGCTATTTTCGTGCGCAGGGTTTGACAAGCAAGGGGTTATGGAGAAAAAGGATGGTGGGGAGTGTGGGGGGAAGGGGGAGGGGGGGAAGGGGAGGGGAGGATATGGAGGGAGGCCAGGAGATTGAGGGATGGGGTGGGACAGAGGGGGTGGACGAATGGAAACGCAGGTTGGGGGTGACATGGCCGGGGGTGGTGGTAACATAACATGGAGCGGGGGAGAGGAAGGGACCGTTTGAGGAAAGGAGGAGCTATTGAAAAGTGAGAAAATAAGGTTCTGGACTGGATATGTAGGGTGCCTACCTTCCACTCAGTGACTCGGCGACGGATGGCTAGATTTGTCTTCATGTCCTTCACCTTGAGAGGCTGGACGGGAGAGTACGCGGTTGGGAGGAAGGAAGGTGGGAAGGGTGAAGAGACAAGGGTGAAGGGTCTGAACAGGAGAGCAGTAAGCTTGGAAGGAGCGGGTGAAGAGCGGAGAAAACCAGAGGGTGTGACAGAAGAGAAGTGTAGTAGGTGATATTAGATCGTGATAGGGGAAGGCGAAAGCGAAATCGAGAACGACGAAACAAAAATGAATAAAAGACCTCTAATTCAAACAAGTAGAACTGCCAGGGTTAAGAACGTTCTCATGACGAGCCAAGACTGTAACAAAACCGGAGCTGGCTGGCAACCCACTCACCTGGTTGGTAACCCACCCACCCACCTGGTCGGTAGCCCACCCACCCACCTGGTTGGTAGCCCACCCACCCACCTGGTTGGTAACCTGGTTAACAACCCACCTGGTTGGTAACCTGGTTAACAACCCACCTGGTTAACAACCCACCTGGTTGGTAACGGGGCAACGCAGTTCGCAGTGGTCCCAGAACGTCTTCACCTGGGCGCGCTCACAGCACACGGCCGTCTCAGGCAGCTCCACAGGATCCTCCATCACCCTCCCCGTCAACGGACAAATACACTCCACCGGCACGCCCTCCCCGCGCGCGCGCTCATGATCTCCTCCTCCCGCTGCCGCTGCAGCACCTCCATGCGCTTCTCCACCTGCGCGGCAAACTTGGGCCCCTGCTCCGCCGCCTTGTGGTACCAGTACAGCGCTGCTACGGGACACTCCGTCACTCCAAACCCCCGCTCAAAGCACAGCCCCAGTTTCACCAGGTACTTCCCGCTGCCGAAGCTTGCCGCCCGGAAGAACCACCGAAACGCCTCCTCTTCGTCTCTCTCCACGCCCGCGCCTGTCTCGTAGCACTCTGCTAGGGCGTACTGTGCGCGCGCCAACCCCTGTTCCGCCGCCTTTCTGAACCAGTACGCGGCGAGGGACTTATCCTGCTTCACGCCAAAGCCCCCGCCGTAGCACACGGCAACATCATACTGCGCAGCTGCCCTCCCCTCGCCCGCCTTCCGCAGATACTCAAGGAAAACGTCTCCCTCGCTGCTCAGACGGCCCTCCGGGGGGATGACAGGCACCCCTGTGGGGCTGAGAGGCGGCTCCCACCCCGCCTTCCCCGCCTGCGCTACAGCCGCCGCGTCTGCCACCGCGATTGCCGCGGCTGCTGCTTCGGCAGCCGCCACCGAGCCTAGCCGCGTCACACCTTTGAACCTAGGCTCGGAAGAGGCGTCGGTTCGCTTGCCAGGGAGAGTGAGGTTGGCCTCACGGGAATACCCGCCTTCCGCAGCAGCGTCCCCGCCTGTGCTACCTGCTGCGAATGTGTGCCTACCTACCCCCTCTAGCCTCCCTCCGCCCGCGCCAGGCGTGCTTGCCCCCCCCGCCTCCCGTCTGCGCGCGCTGGACGGGGAACGGGGGGACCCCGCGCCTGCCGGAAGCACAGCCGTCACCGTCGCCGTGAAACCCGCTGCCGCCGCGCCACTGCCTACGTCCGCGCCGCCGCCGCCGTCGCCTCCGCCGCCTCCGCCGCCGCCGCTGCTGGTGGAACCCACTCCGTGCGACGCGTCTATGGAGCCGCCTCTGGGTCGAATCCGAATCACCACCTGCTTCCCCGCTAGGGTTGTTCCCCCGCTTCTACCCACAGACCCGCCCGCCATAACTCCGCGGATGACCGTCACCCCCGTGCTGCTGCTGCTGCTGCTACTCCCCGCTCCGCCAAACCCTCCGCCGAACCCCCCGCCGCCGCCGCTCATGGTGCTGCTGGTGCTGCTCGCCGTGCTCGGACGATTCGACGGCTCAGATCCCCCGCCAACGGCCCCTAATCCTCCGCCACCCGCGGGCAGAACCCCGGGGGAGCCTATCGACGTGGGGGAGGTGCTTGCGCCGTCGTCCGACGAGCCCGCTTGCCGCTCTCTCAGCGCCGCCGCGCCTCTCAGTATCCCCGCGCGCAAGCTCCGTTCCCGGCCTTCCTCCTCCTCCCCCTCCTCGTCTTCCCCGTACACGCACTCCTCGTTCCCCCTCCCCGGCGCGCCGTAACCCCCGCGCATGCCGAACGCGGCAGCTGCGAGCGGGCTAAGGGCTCTAGGGCTCCTGACCTGTCGCGGACTGAGAGGCTTTTTCAGCGCGATATCGCCGCCGTGAGGACTAAGCTGCGGGTGATGGTACGGCGGCTGCGGCGGCTGATAAGGGACCTGATAAGGCACCTGATAAGGCACCTGATAAGGACCCTGATAAGGAGCCTGATGAGATGCCTGATAAGGGTTTGCGGGATAACCGGACGAAGGACCAGTCTGTCGACCCTCCGCGGGTCGGTCAACTATTGGTCGACCTGACGTCGCATCGTCTCCGGTGTACCTATCGTCGTCGCTCACACTGCGGCCACGTGGCACGCCCGCTGCTGCCGAAAGCGGTCGCGGATTGGAGAAATCCGGGGGAGCGTCCGTGCTGTACGAGCGAACCGCGGCGATACCGGGAGATGCGGATAACGGCCTTCGTTCGTACGACTGCCGTTGATCGAACGACGCACGGTGATCGTACGGCGGTCGGTGATCGTACGACGGCCGCTGCTCGTACGACGGCCGCTGCTCGTACGACGCACTGGCTGTCGCACGCGGTCGAGTGCTCAGGCCCGACCGAGGCGGCGGCTGCTGCTGGTGGTGCTGCCGCTGGCCGTACGGCACCGGCGCTGGCGGTATTCGCAACGGCGGCTCCTGCCATTGCTGCTGACCCTGCTGCTGCTGCCGCTGCTGCTGTTGCTGCTGTTGTTGCTCCCAGTATACCAGCTGTTGCGACTGAGCCTGGTGCGTCTGAGCCTGCTCCGCATGGCCCTGCTGATCCTCGTACGACGGAAGCCGCGCGTGCAGCCCGCGAGGCGGCGACAGCTCTGCGCCTAAACGACCGTTGGCTAGCGGCCTACCGTCTTGTGAGGCCCATCGCGAACCTCTATATGGACCACTCATGGCTCAACGCGTGTCGTGCATCGGTGTGGCTGTCAAATATAGCCTAAACTCATCAGGTATAAATTAACTAGCAATAACCGTAAAGCGGAAAGAATGCAGCAGCCTTAATAATTAATTCGCTAATGTCCGTACAAGTCTGGCACAGCTCACTGGAAAGCCATGATGACTACCCCTGCATGATTGGTGTTGCTGATGCCACTTTCTCAACCAATAATATTGAAACTGTTTGTGTGGTGGTGGGACCTTTTTCCCACCCAGAGCATCTGTATGTATGGGACGAGACGAGAAGGATGCCCTAGGGGGATGGCCACAGCACCGCAGTATGAGCTACAAGAAAATACCATACCACACCAAACCATACCAAAACCTTCCCAACCTAGTCAAACGAAACGAGTGGTTGGATTGCCTAGGAATTGCCGTTCCTGACGGTGAAACCAACTTTTGTTCCCCCTTGACGGAGCGCTGCCTGTCTGAACAAATGGCGTCAAGAATGACGTGGCTTTTCGGAACAGAAGAATCGCTTTGACGGAAGCACCGGCTTGGAGGTCCCAGAGAGAAGTTCCGTGGAATTTTGGCAACACACAGTTGGAGGCGCGATACAGAGAACTCGTTTCAATTATCCTCCATATAGCATGCTGCACCTCATGGTGCATACCCATTCCAGAACCAGCTCATCTTCATTGAATGCTGAGCGAAATTTAATCAGGAAAAAAAAAACTATTAATGGAGGGTTTACGTTTAATGTGTGGTTGAATATTTTCATGTGCTGCAGAATCAGTACGAGACTGCACGGCATGTTTGCGAGGGAAGTCTCGCAGAGGGCAGGCGTGAGAATGGGGCCGGCTGTACAGGGACCATATCGACTAAAAGCTTGTTTTTGTCTTGCCTCAATCATTAGTACGCCTAATGTACACCATTGCCAGAATTTAAGCAACCATTAATTTAACTGCAGGCTACGAGAAAACTCAAACTCTGTACGTTGCTAAAAGGCTAGGAGGGTGAGGAAAGAATATCTCTTGCGCGAAGTCATAGAAAGAGCATGAGTACCGTATTCTCCCCTTTCATGCTTTTTCTTTCCATTACTCAGCCTGCAAAGGTAGCTGGCCGCCATTGAAAGCATTGAACCTGCAGTCAGTAGCAGTCACACCCGACGTCTCATAATCCCCCACCTCCCCATCCAGAAACCCCTTCCCCTCCTCCCCATCCACCGACACAGGGTGGTGCAGCAGAGCCGCAAGCCTCGAATATTCCATCGTCCTCTGCTCCCTGCCGCTGCGGTACGTCTGCCCCATCACCCCGTGCACCTGGCTGCTCGGATTCGAGTCCACAAACATCAGGTTGATGTGCACCTGCGCGTCCTCAGGTGTTTGCAACAGAGGGTGCGCCCGCGCGCAGCTTCAGCTCGAGCTCCAGGAGATTTTTCAGGCGGAGGGTGTACACGTCCACGTCGAACGGGCCGGTCTTCTCTTGGCCAACAAAGGACAGAATCAGCCGCCCATTGGAGAGCACGTGGCTGCTGCCAAGGGTCAGGCGTGGGAGAGGCTTGTCGTCAAGAGTGGCGGATGCAAGGAAGCCTTGTGCGCCGCGGGTCTGCTCCTTGCCATCCCGTGCCGTGAGCACGAGAGAGTGAGACGACGCAGCATCGCTTGCACTAGCGCCGCTTCCGCTGCCACTGCTGATGCTGCTGTTGCTGTTGCTGCTGTCGCCGTCGTGCCACATGATCGCGAGCTGTCGGATCCACGTGCGAACAGCCGAGCCGTTGACAAAACGAGCTGCAGCCAGCGTGCTACGGTTACCAGCAGTGGGGGCAAGCGCAAGAGGGCGCTTGTCGAGATAGCCGCGCATGGCCATGTTGACGTGCACGTGGCGGTCGGTGTAGAGGCAGAAGGAGCGCCTTGGCAGCCCGTTGAAGTCAAACCGCGTGCCGTGCGCGCCCAGGAAGTGCGGGTCGTTCTCGCCGTACGCACACCGCCGCCCCACGCGCACCGTGTCGCCGCCCGTGTTGGTGCCGCACCGCCCCTTGCGGGCCCTCTCGGGCGTGAGCGCGTCGACGGCCGGCAGGAGGACGCACTTGCCGCGCTGTTCGCTGCTGCCACGGTCGTGAGAGCTGGGAGATCTGGGGGAAGTGAAGGGGAACCAGAGAGCATGAGAGAGATGAGGATGGAGGGAGGGGAAGACCAGTATACAGCGGTTCAGGAAATGCAACCCGGTTCAGAAAATGTGCAGCAAGCGAGGCAAGGTGGCGGTTGGAATGGGGGAGGCACTCACGGGATGTGCACCCAGTGGCGGCAGTTGAACGGAGTGCCATCGACCGTGGCGTTGACGCTGCTGCATCGGCTGCAGCACTCTTTAACGCCCACCGCCGCACCCGCACACCACGCCTCGTCCGCCTTCCTCGGCGCACCACCGCTGCTGGTGCTGGCGGTGCCGATGGAGCAGCGGCCATAATCGGGCAGCTTCCAGTACCCCACCTCGCCTGAATCGTTGCTGCACCCGCCCCGCCCGCACAGCCCGCCGCCATGGCTGCTGCTGCCACCGTCATGCTCGTTATCTTCGTCGCTACCATCCTCATTGTCACCGTCGCCCTCAGCAGCCGAGTCGTCCTCGTCCTTGTCATGCTCCCGGCCGCCATGCCCGCCGTGGCCTCTGTCGTCGTCCTCCCTCTCCTCGTCACTCCCGCCGCCGGGAATCCCGCCGTGCCGGGAATCGCCGTGCGAATCGCCGTGCGAAACGACGTGGGAATCGCCGCTGCCGCCGCGCCCGGCAGCTGTTGCCGTCCCGCCGGTCACGCTCCCGTCGCCGCCGCGCAGAGCGATCCCGCCTGAGCGGGAGGGCTTAGTCGCAGCAGTGGCGCCGGCGGCTGCTGCTAATAACGCGGATAGCGCGAGGAGGAGGAGAAACGCTCGAGACATGACGGCGTCGAGGAAGGCCCCTAAGGGAACAACGCGAAAGAACGGTGATATCCCTATCAGAAATATGATTTAAGGAGGCCACAACACGGCGATCGATACGAATGGTGCTCCTGGCAGCAATGAACGGTCAGATGATGGACTTAGACGAGGGAATCCCTCAAGTGATGAAGCTTAGGCCAGGTAAGCGTAGGGTGGTCGATTTCTAGACGAATGAAGCATGCTTATGCTGCGCTCTATCGGAAGACTTTATAGTCGCGAATCTCGACGCCAGGACGATTCGCGATCGGCAAGGCTGCCTCAGCCCACGATCGCGCCAGGGCATGGCGCCTCACGATCGCGATTCGCGACGCAAGGCTGCCTCAGCCCACTTCCCAGGGCGTGAGCATGGCGCCACGGTTAACAAGAGCGTCGCGGAAGAAAAGTATTATTTCCGCGCCGCATCGTGGGAATACGTCGCAGATGTGGTAATCGTGGACCATCTACCACTGCGCGTTTGTGGCTCCTGAAGAATCAAGGATTTTCGGAATCTGACGACGAGAATGCTGGTCTCCTGACTCTGCTTGAATTCTTCTTTCCACATTCTGGGTTCAGCTAGTTTGTGTGCGGAAGAAAGGAAAGAACAGGGGTTTTTAGTTACGGCAGAAGAGGTACTTCCGAGCCTGCGCTTTCTAGGGACCTTCGTCTCTACCTGCACACAGTTTCCCAGGTTTCGCTGCCGAGACAGAAGGCTTATCGCGCTAACATAGAACTCCTCTCCACATTAACCCACGTGTCATCATCTCGGAATACATTTCTATTGCTACTCAGGCAAACGGTGCACAGCACTATTTTGTTCTTTTTTTTCGCACTGGACTAAATCCCTCTCCGCTGGCATGGTAATGAAGAGCATCAACCCTAAACACCTTGCGACTAAGTGTTTAGGGTTGATGCCAAAACTAAATCCCTCTTGGCTTGCATGTTAAATTTGGGGCATCAACCCTAAACACCTTGCGACTAGGTGTTTAGGGTTGATGCCCCAAAATTATAGCCCACTTGGCGGGAACAACCCCAAACGCCTTGTCGCGTGGTGTTTAGGGTTGATGCCCTTGAAAACTTGCCATCCGAGAGGGGTTTAGTTTTGTGCTTGCTGGCAGAATACTGTCGACGAAAACAGTGCTTGCGTGACGTGCGGAGAAGCCGAGTTCTGTGTTAGCACGAAAACTCTTCCGTCTCAGAAGCGGATCTGCGGAAAGTGTGCGCAAGTTGAGATGAAAGTCCCTCAAAAGAAAGACAGCTACAGTAAGCCTTCCGCAAAAACTAAAAACCCAAAGAACAGAGAGGCGACGACCAGGAGGCGAACATTTTCAAACTCACCTGAATTTCGCAAACACGCTTCGCAAAAGAGGGACTTCCATTCAAAACAAGATTCGACGTGAACGTCGGAAGGGTTGCGTAGTTACGTACGCTTTTAGTTTTCATATTTTGACGAGATACATGTAATACGTAGTATTTATTCCAATGGATACACCCAATTACTTCCTACTTATCAATACAAAATTACTGTTTGCTAGTATTATGGGATCAAGTTCTGTTAATTTTCTTGTTAGTTTTTTCCGAATTAGCAATATGTAACGATTCAGAAACAATGTATATTATTCCAGCACTGATGCTTGTAAGTAACTTATCATGTATTGCTGAATCAGGTTCTTACAATGAGCTGTTTTGAAGTTGACTCAAATGCTTGGATGGATATGTGACGTCATTACACCCTATTCTCGATAATTTCACACCCCTTAAGCGCACACCCTGGGGTAAATACTCTCGGTTAAACGTTTAAGTAGGGTAGCAAGCAACGATTGTAGACTATCGGAGGAGGGGGGTCTCGCAACCTTTGTCAGAACATTATATAGCTTATGCTGTTGTGTAGGCTATAGTGGGGTATCCCATAGGGGGTACAACCCAATTAGGGTTTCCTATATGTACTCACTTCATTCATAGTTCATTCATTCGCGTTCTCCTTTCCACATGGAATCAGAGCAGGTCCCCTCCTAGGGACTGTTTCTAGGGCCCACCGAAGCGCGCCCCGAGGCGCGCTTTCCTTTTTTTTAGCGACCCTCCGTGTCGCCCCTAGCGGCCCGTTGCGCCGCCCTTACCTACGCGAGCCCGCCGCCCTTACGTCGCGGCCCAGCCGCCCTCACGTCGCGGCCCCGCCGCCCTCACCTACGCGGCCCCGCCGCCCTTAAGTCGCGGCCCCGCCGCCCTCACGTCGCGGCCCCGCCGCCCTCACCTACGCGGCCCCGCCGCCCATAAGTCGCGGCCCCGCCGCCCTCACGTCGCGGCCCCGCCGCCCTCACGTCGCGGCCCCACCGCCCTTGCCTACGCGGCCCCGCCGCCCTCACCTACGCGGCCCCGCCGCCCTCACGTCGCGGCCCCGCCGCCCTCACGTCGCGGCCTCGCCGCCCTTGCCTACGCGGCCCTGCCGCCCTCACCTTCGCGGCCCCGCCGCCCTCACGTCGCGGCCCCGCCGCCCTCACTTTGCGGCCCCGCCGCCCTCACCTACGCGGCCCCGCCGCCCCACTTCGCGGCCCCGCCGCCTACGGTACCGGCCCCGCCGCCTATCCTCACCGGCCCCGCCGCCTACGACCGCCGAGCCGCCCTGCCGCCGAGCCGCCCAGCAGCCGAGCCGCCCGGGAGCCGAGCCGCCCTGCCGCCGAGCCGCCCTGCCGCCGAGCCGCCCGGGAGCCGAGCCGCCGAGCCGCCCTGCCGCCGAGCCGCCCTGCCGCCGAGCCGCCCGGGAGCCGAGCCGCCCAGCAGCCGAGCCGCCGAGCCGCCCAGCCGCCGGGCCGCCCTACTGCCGAGCCGCCCGACCTGCCCTGCCTGGTGAGCACAGCACCACTGTTACTGCGTGCCCTTCCCCTACTGCTTGCACTACTACACTGTTGTCGTCATGGCTACCCCTAGTGTCCTCGCTTTTGACGCTGAGGGTCGAGCCATTGACTTTGAGGTCTGGGTCGACGACCTGCAGCTGTTCTTACAGTGCGATAGGGCGGACGGTCTTTCCCTCTTTGACCTCACCTCTGGCGCCTCTCCTGCCCCTGCTGCTGATGCTGACCCCACTGTTCGCTCTCAGTGGGCCACCCGCGATGCTGCTGCACGTCTTGCTGTGCGTCGCCACCTGCCTACCACTGAGCGCGCGCACTTTAGTCAGTACAAGAGTGCTCAGACCTTGTACGACGCTGTAGTTGCGCGCTACTCTTCCCCTGCCACTGCTGCCCTGAGCCGCCTCATGCTACCGTACCTCTTTCCTGACCTTGCTGCCTTTCCCACTGTCGCTGACCTCATTACGCACCTCCGCACTAGTGACACTCGCTACCGCGCCGCCCTTCCTGCTGAGTTCTGCGCCAAGAACCCCCCCCCCATGTACATCACTCTCTATTACATAGTCACACGCCTCCCTGACTCCCTTCGCGTAGTCAGGGACCACTTCCTCTCAGTCTGTCCCACCACTCTCACTGTCGACCTCCTCGAGAAGTCCCTCCTGGCGGCGGAGAAGAGCATCGTCGCTGTAGGAGCCTCTCGTGGTGACCCTCGCACCCCCATCTTTGAGGGGTGTTCTCCTTCCCCCCTGCTGCCCTCTGTTGCCTCTGCTGCTGCTGCCGACCTGCTTGGTCTTGAGTCGGTCTGCGCGGCGTCTGCCCCTAGCGGGAGACGCCGCCCTGGCAGGGGCAAGGGGGGCAAGGGCGCGGGTGGAACTGGCGGGGGCGGTGGAGGTGGCGGTGGAGGCGGCGGAGGGAGTGGGGGTGGCGGTGGGAGTGGTGGCGGGGGCGGTGGTGGCGGTGGCAGCAGCGGAGGAGGAGGCGGTGGTGGCGGCAGCGGTGGGAGCGAAGGCAGCGGTGGTGGTGGAGGTGGAGGCGGCGGTGGCGGAGGGGGTGGAGCTGGTCGGGGTGGTGCCCCGCAGCGTAGCGGCTCTGGTGGTGGCCAGCGTCAGCAGCAGCAGCAGCAGCAGCGTTCGCGGGACATCCCCCCGCCCCAGCAGCTCCGTGAGTGGTACACGCAGCGTCAGCGGGGTGGGGGTTTTGGTCCGTGCACCTACGTCCTTCGTTCCGGCGACCGCGCGGGTGAGCAGTGTGGGGGTGCCCACCCCACCCAGCGCTGCTTTGGCCGCCTGACGGACGCTTGGCGTCAGCAGTTCCCCGAGGCTAGTGAGATTCCCCGTTGGGGAGAGCTGTCTAGGGCTGGCGTAGCTATCTTTGATCTAAACTTTGATGCTATCCTTGCTGCCATGTATGCTGTGACTATTAGTGAGGAAGGTGACTGTTACCGGTGTTTCCTGCCCGACCCGGGCATTGGTACTGCTGCGCTAGGTACTTCTGCGGCTGCTGCTCTAGGTGCCAGTGCGTCTGCACTCTCAGGTACTGGTGAGGCTGCGCTCTCAGGTACTGCGTCGGCTTCGGCCTCCCTCACCTTCACGCTTGACTCAGGGGCTTCTCGCTCCTTCTTTCGAGACCGCACCACACTCACGCCGCTTGGCCGGCCGGTTGCAGTCTCCCTGGCTGACCCCTCTGGGGGTCCTGTCCTCTCTCACTTCTCCACTGTCCTCCCGTGTCCGGCTGCCCCCTCGGGCACCTTGTCTGGTCTGTACCTCCCCTCGTTCTCGACGAACTTGGTGAGTGGTGCTGACCTGCAGGATGCGGGGGTTCACCAGTTTACTCCTGCGAGTCAGCGGGTGACCCACTGCTCGGACGCCCGCACAGGCCGACACCTGGCCACGTTTTCGCGTCGGCCGGGGTCGAGTCTCTACACCCTGACACTGAGTCTCCTCCTGTCCCTGCGTCTGGCCAGGTAGCTGCGTCGGGTCAGGTGTTTGCTGCTGCGTCCAGGTCTGGTCCTGAGTCTGCCCCCTGCTCGTGTCGCCGCCTGTCTCAGGAGACTCTCCTGTGGCACCACCGTCTTGGCCACCCCTCCTTGCCTCGTCTTCGGGGCATGGCTTCCCGTGTCCTTGTCTCTGGTCTTCCCCGGTCTCTCCCTCCCCTTCCTTCGGGACCCGGACCTTCCTGTGTCCCCTGTGTCGAGGGGCGG
Source organism: Closterium sp. Naga37s-1 (assembly GCA_947471745.1). NCBI lineage: Eukaryota > Viridiplantae > Streptophyta > Zygnematophyceae > Desmidiales > Closteriaceae > Closterium > Closterium sp. Naga37s-1. The sequence goes on along the minus strand of CANJKZ010000138.1, from coordinate 48,407 downwards.
CTCCGGGCTGCCCCTCACTCCTCCCAGTTTCCCCCGACAGAGGCTCCTCTGCAGACGCTTCACATGGACGTGTGGGGCCCGGCCCGCGTCCGTGGGCAGGGTCACGAGCGCTACTTCCTGCTGGTGGTTGACGACTACTCGCGTTACACCACAGTCTTCCCCTTGCGCAGCAAGGGTGATGTCACTGAGGTGTTGATCGACTGGATCCGCGCAGCTCGTCTCCAGCTCAGGAGGAGCTTCGGCTCGGACTTTCCTGTTCTGCGTCTGCACTCTGACCGAGGTGGAGAGTTCTCCTCTGGCCTTCTGCGAGCCTACTGTCGTGCACGAGGCATCCGCCAGACCTTTACGCTTCCGGACTCTCCACAGCAAAATGGGATTGCTGAGCGCCGCATTGGCATGGTCATGGACGTCGCTCGTACGTCCATGATGCATGCGGCTGCCCCCCATTTTCTGTGGCCGTTTGCGGTTCGGTACGCGGCGCATCAGATCAACCTTCACCCCAGGGTCTCCCGGCCGGAGACCTCCCCAGCTCTGCTGTGGACGGGGAAGGTCGGCGATGCGTCTGCGTTCCGTGTCTGGGGATCTCGGGCGTTTGTCCGCGACTTGTCTGCGGACAAGCTGTCCCCTCGTGCTGCTCCCTGTGTCTTCCTCGGCTTCCCCCCTGACGCCCCAGGGTGGCAGTTCTACCACCCCTCCTCTCGTCGTGTTCTGTCCTCCCAGGACGTCACGTTCGACGAGTCAGTCCCCTTCTACCGCCTCTTCCCCTACCGCACTCCTTCCCTCCCCCCGCCACCGCACTTCCTTGTGCCAGGTCCCCCCCCGGTAGACCCCCTTCCCCCTCAGGGTCCTGCCCCTTCAGGTGTGTCCCAGGTAGACGCAGTCGAGCCGGTCGAGGTTGCTGGTGACTCTGGTCCTGCTGCGGGTGCTGAGCCTGGGGGTGCTGACTCTGGGGGTGCTACGCGCGTGGGTGCTGAGCCTGGGGGTGCTGAGCCTGGGGGTGCTGAGTCTGGGGGTGCTGAGCCTGGGGGTACTGCGACTGGGGGTGCTGAGCCTGGGGGTGCGGAGTCTGGGGGTGCTGAGCCTGGGGGTGCTGCGACTGGGGGTGCTGAGCCAGGGGGTGCTGCGTCTGGAGCTGCTGAGCCTGGAGCTGCGGAGCCTGCGGCCACTGGACCTCCCCTTGTGGCGTCTGGCGGTGCGGGATCTGGCGGTTCTCCGGGTGCTTCGCCTCGGCGGGAGCCCCTCTCTCCACAGGAGCTGCGCGAGTGGTTTGCTCGCCGCTGGAGACGTACTGCTGGAGCTGGAGCTCCTTCGGCTACTGAGGGTACTTGTGCCGCTGGTCCCGGAGCTGCTGGGCCCTCGGGTCCGCCTGGAGCTGGAGCTGCTGCGGGTGTTGGTGCTGAGACTGCTGCTGTCCTTCCTGGCGGTGGTCCTGCTGCGGGTGCTGCTGGTGCTGCTGGAGGTCCTGCCGCTGGAGGTGCTGTTGGCGCTGGTGCTGCTGCTGAGGGTGCTGTCCCTGCTGTGTCTGGAGTCGCCGCGCGGCCTCGGCCGTACTTCGTTCCACTCCTACAGCAGGTTCTTGGTCTTTCTCCTCCTGCAGCGTGTCCACCGCCTGTTCAGTCACAGTCCCAGTTAGAGCCCGCCTCCCCACTTCCTGCTCCCTCTCCTTACACTGGTCCCACTGGAGGTCTTGCTGAGCGTCGTGAGCCTGCGTCTCGTCCTGCGTCGCCTGTTCGTGCTGCTCGCGCTAGTGGTCGCGGTTCGCGTCAGCGTCCTCCTCCTGTCCCTGGCACGCACCGGATGTCTTTGCGTCCGTCCACTGCTCCTCTGCGTGCCCCTTTGGCTTCTCCTCCTGAGTCCTCCCTTCCTGCACTTACCGACCCAGAGTCCGACTCTCTTCGTGCTGCTAGTCCTACTGTCACACGTCTCCTTGCTACTGTCGTCACTGACCCCTCTTTTGAGTCCACTGCTGCGTCTGCGCTTGTTGCTGAGCTCGTCGACTTTGCTGCTCGCTGTCGTCTAGACTACGCTGCCGGTCTTGTTGCTGAGTCTGCGTCTGTCTGTCCTCCGTCCGTCGGGGGTGAGTGTGCTCTTGGCACGGACGTCCTTGAGGACAGGCAGGAGGAGTTCCAGTGTCTGGCTGCTGCTTCACCTCATCTCGCGTCCGTACTACTTGCCCCTGAGGGAGACCCGGATGCACTAGACATCCCGACTCCGCGCTCTTACGCGGAGGCCGTAGAGGGTCCCTACTCCTCTCAGTGGCAGGCAGCTATGGATGCAGAGATGGCGTCCTGGAAGTCCACAGGCACCTACGTTGACGCGGTGCCCCCTCCTGGGGCGAACATCGTCAGTGGCATGTGGATCTTCAGGGTGAAGCGGCCGCCGGGCTCTCCACCTGTCTTCAAGGCGCGGTACGTCGCTCGTGGCTTCAGTCAGCGGCAGGGAGTTGACTACTTTCAGACCTTCTCTCCCACCCCGAAGATGACCACTCTTCGGGTGCTGCTGCACATAGCCGCTCAGCGCGACTACGAGCTCCACTCTCTTGACTTCAGCACTGCTTTCTTGCAGGGTAGCCTGCACGAGGAGATCTGGCTGCGCCGTCCACCTGGCTTCACTGGGACTTTCCCTCCTGGCACCCAGTGGAGCCTCCGACGGCCAGTCTACGGTCTCCGCCAGGCACCGCGTGAGTGGCACGACACACTGAGGACTACGCTTGCGGCTCTTGGGTTTGCTCCCTCTACTGCTGACCCGTCGTTGTTTCTGCGCACCGACACTTCTTTGCCGCCGTTCTACATCCTCGTGTACGTCGACGACTTGGTCTTTGCCACAGCTGACACTGCTGGACTAGCCTACGTGAAGTCCGAGCTGCAGAAGAGACACACGTGCACAGACCTGGGTGAACTGCGCAGCTACCTTGGCTTGCAGATCACTCGGGACAGAGCACGCCGCACCATTACCTTGACTCAGTCACACATGGTGCAGCAGGTCCTTCAGCGCTTCGGCTTCACGTACTCCTCGCCTCAGGCCACTCCTCTGTCTACTCGCCACTCGCTCTCAGCTCTGCCTTCGGATGAGTCCGTAGAGTCGAGTGGCCCGTACCCAGAGCTTGTTGGCTGCCTCATGTACCTGATGACCTGCACACGACCTGACCTTGCATACCCTCTTAGCATTCTTGCACGCTATGTTGCTCCTGGGAGACACCGACCAGAGCACATGGCTGCAGCGAAGAGGGTGTTGCGCTACTTGTGCAGTACGTCGGGCATGGGGCTAGTGCTTGGAGGGCGGAGTCCAGTGGTCCTCACTGGGCACGCGGACGCTTCTTGGGCTGACGACCAGGCTACGCAGCGGTCGTCGCAGGGTTACACCTTCAGTCTTGGTTCCGGCTCTGTCTCGTGGCGGGCTACTCGCTCGTCCTCTGTTCTCGGCTCCAGTTGTGAGGCTGAGATCTACGCCGGGGCCATGGCTGCACAGGAGCTTCGCTGGCTCACCTACCTGCTGACTGACCTTGGAGAGCAGCCTCGTTCTCCTCCAGTGCTGTACGTAGACAACAAGGCCATGCTGGCCTTGTGTCGAGAGCAGCGCTTGGAGCACAGAACGAAGCACATTGCTCTCCGTTACTTTCTTGCTCGTGAGCTGCAGCAGCGTGGTCAGTTGCGACTTGCGTACGTGGCCTCTGAGGCCAACACTGCTGATGTGTTCACCAAGGCACTTGCGCCTTGTGACCATCAGCGCTTCTGCACTCAGTTGGGTCTTGTACCTGTCTTGCCTCACTTGCTCTCCTCTTGACCTTGCTTGTACTGTCACATATATATACCTGCTCTTGCTTGTCTAGCTCTATATATATATGTGTCCTCCTGCATGTGAACTGGCCTTGTGGCCTTGTCGTTGTGCTCGGACTGTGTGGTGACTTTGTGATCCACCCTGAGCTTTCTGTGCTTTGCGTGACTGGTCTTGTGACCCCTTGTTCTCCCCCACTTTGCCTATGGGGGTGTGTCAGAACATTATATAGCTTATGCTGTTGTGTAGGCTATAGTGGGGTATCCCATAGGGGGTACAACCCAATTAGGGTTTCCTATATGTACTCACTTCATTCATAGTTCATTCATTCGCGTTCTCCTTTCCACAACCTTCTCGTGTTCCAAGGGCAGCCATCGACCCCTACTTCTCACTCGGAAAATTAAGTGCTAGACTCGATAACTACCCTCGTCAATCTTTGGGTGTCCGTCACATCGAGCCAGAAAACGTACAGGGTACCTTCGAAATAGGGGGTAGGGAGTATGCGTCTATTTCACGTGACACTAGCTTCCAAATCTAGATGTATGATTTTTGTTTTTTTTACCCGGTGCCCAAATTTTGACTGGTTTGCAATTAGACCCCTAGTGTTTGTTTTAGACTCAATATAGATTTTTTTCATGCCTCTTTTACCGATGACTTTTTTGGCAGTTGCCCCAACTTCCAGGTTTTGTTCGGCTCCAAGCAGCTTCAATTTGTTGCACCTTGTTGCAACAAACCCCAACCTTCACCTCCCTCCTTGCCTCTCACAACCACCACCCATCTAGCCAACCACCACGATATCCTGTTTGTTTTCTCGCCATCGCCTCTCCCTCTCACACCGCCGTTGCCTCCTTCTGCCACCCCAACTTCTCCCTCCTTTCCCGCCATCGCCTCCCTCATAGCCTGCTGTCGTATCCCTCTTAGCCTGCCGTCGCCCCCTCCCCCCCCCCCCTCCCATCCCACCGTCGCCTCCCCCGCTCATCCCGCCGTCGCCGCTGACAGTAGCTGCAGGAGCGCGAGCTGGTGGGCGAGCGCGAATCGACCTCTGAGGCACCATGATTCTCAGGTGCGTTGTCCTTTCCCGGTCCATTTCTCCTCCTCCTCTCTGAAAAAATAATTTACTTTCGTACATTCTCAAGTTCTCTGCCTGTCGAGATCTCCTTTTGCATTGCAATACCATTTGAAGAGAGGGACAGAGGGAGAGCGAGTGAGAGAGTTTGCACGGGAACTAGCACGCTGGCGCGTATAGCGTTGGCGCCTAACTCGCTGGCGCTTAGCGCTGGCGCCCAACGCGCTGGCGCTTAGCGCACTGGCTGTTTGCGCGCTGGCCCCTTGCGCGCTGGCGCCTTGCGCGCTGGCGCCTTGCGCGCTGGCGCCTTGCGTACTGGCGCCGTGCGCGTTGGCGCCGTGCGCGCTGGCGCCGTGCGGGCTGGCGCCTTGCGCGCTGGCGCCTAACGCGCTGGCGCCTAATGCGCTGGCGCCTTGCGCACTGGCGTCTATGCGCGCTGGCGCCGTGCGCGCTGGCGCCGTGCGCGCTGGCGCCGTGCGGGCTGGCGCCTTGCGCGCTGGCGCCTAACGCGCTGGCGCCTAGCGCGCTGGCGCCTAGCGCGCTGGCGCCTACCGCGCTGGCGCCTTGCGCGCTGGCGCCTAACGTGCTGGCGCCTAGCGCGCTGGCGCCTTGCGCACTGGCGCCTTGCGCGCTGACGCCTAGTGCGCTGGTGCCTTGCGCCTTGGCGCCTTACGCGCTGGCGATTAGCGCTCTGGCGCCAGGAGGCCGCGTGAGAGGCCATGTGAGAGAGCGCGTGAAAGTGCGCGTGTTAGTGCGCGTGAGAGTGCGCACGTGAGAGAGCGCGTGAGGGAGAGCGTGAGAGTGCGCGTGAGAGTTCGCGTGAGAGTGCGCGCGTGAGAGAGCGCGTGAGGGAGAGCGTGAGAGTGCGCGTGAGAGTTCGCGTGAGAGTGCGCGCGTGAGGGAGAGCGTGAGAGTGCGCGTGAGAGTTCGCGTGAGAGTGCGCGCGTGAGAGAGCGCGTGAGGGAGAGCGTGAGAGTGCGCGTGAGAGTTCGCGTGAGAGTGCGCGCGTGAGAGAGCGCGTGAGGGAGAGCGTGAGAGTGCCCGTGAGAGTTCGCATGAGGGTGCGCTCGTGATAGAGCGCGTGAGGGAGAGCATGAGAGTGCGCGCGTGAGAGAGCGCGTGAGGGAGAGCGTGAGAGTTCGCGTGAGAGTGCGCTCGTGATAGAGCGCGTGAGAGTGCGTGAGAGCGCGTGTGAGAGCGCGCGTGAGGGAGCGTGTGAGAGTGCGCGTGAGGGAGCGTGTGAGAGTGCGCGTGAGAGAGCGCGTGAGAGTGCGCGGGAGAGTGCGCGCGTGAGAGTGCACGTGAGAGAGCGCGTGAGTGTGCGCGTGAGAGCGCGCGTGAGCGAGCGCGTGAGGGAGCGCGTGAGAGTGCGCGAGAGAGTGCGCGTGAGAGTGCGTGTGAGAGAGTGTGTAAGAGTGCGCGCGTGAGATAGTGTGTGAGAGAGCGCATGAGAGTGCGCGTGAGAGTGCCCGTGAGAGAGCGCGTGACAGTGCGTGTGCGCGTGAGAGTGCGCGTGAGAGGCCGCGTGAGAGGGCAGGTGAGGAAGCGCGTGAGAGAGCGCGTGAGAGGGCGCGTGAGAGTGCGCGTGAGTGAGCGCGTGAGAGTGCGCGTGAGTGAGCGCGTGATAGAGCGCGCGAGTGACGCATGAGGGAGCGAGTGAGAGAGGGCGTGAGAGTGCGCGTGAGAGTGCGCGTGGGAGTGCCCGCGAGAGTGCGCGTGAGAGTGCGCGTGAGAGAGAGCGTGAGGGAGCGCGTGAGAGAGCGCGTGAGAGTGCGCGTGAAAGTGCGTGTGAGAGTGTGCGAGAGAGTGCGTGTGAGAGAGCGCGTGAGAGAGCGTGTAGGGTTGTGTGTTTCTGAGAGAGTGTCTAAGAAAGTTGAGAGTCTTTGTGTGTCTGTGTGTGAGTGGGTGCAAGATTGAGTGAGTGCGAGCGTGATTGTGAAGTTGAACGTGAGGGTGGCTGCAATGTATTGCATCATGTTGGCGTAGTACTGTGGTGCCACACCATTTTACCTCTGTGAGTTGTCAAACTTTCCACTGCTTGTCAAGTTTCCTGCTTGGCCTCCTCGAAGCATTATGCGTTTTATTGATTTGTTTGTACAGTGTGTGAACATTCTTTGTTTTTGCCTTTTTCTTGTGCAGGGCGCGTGCTTTGCATTATTTGTTTTTGCTCTGTGCAGGGCGCGTGAGCTGCATTCGTTGATTTTGTTTGGCAGAGAAGGGAGATGAAGGAGGGGGTGGGAGGGAGATGAGGGAGGGAGGGATGGAGGGAGGGAGGGAGGGAGGTAGGGAGGGAGGGAGGGAGGGAGGGGGGGGAGGCAGGGGTGTAGGGAGGGTAAGGGGTGATTGGCTAGTGATTATTTATTAATAGCTGAATTTCATGATGGTTGGGTGTTGACTATCCGTATGTATCTGTGCTTGTTTGCGTGCGTGTCAGTGTGTATGTGAGTGTGTGAGCCTGTGTGAGATATGTATGTGCAGTCTTGTTGTTTGTATCGTTTTGTGTCTGTCTCAAGGCGTGTGCTGAAGTGCCTCGTGTATGCAACTCAGGTTGTGATCGCCGATGGGGCAATAGCCTTAGCGTGCCAGACCAACCTTTGTTGCATCATCGATGCATTCTAGCATTCTCCCCAAGACACTCATTATTGTTATGCGTTGTCGTCGTTGTACCAGTACAATGTCGCATGTGCTTGTTCGTGCTTGTTCGTGTTTGTTCGTCCCATCCGACCTCAGGCATGCATGGCAAATCCCCATCCGCAAACCACATGAGGCGGAAAGAGTCCTAGGCATATACGTAGAATAGGAGCAACCAGGCAACACCACCTGGGGCCTCATCAGGGGAAGGGTTAACTCCACCTCTGAACTCCTTTCTCGGTTACACGCCACCACCACATGCAGACGGTTACTCACCGCGGAACGGCTTTCTTCCCTTTATTCCTACGTCGGCAGGTTCCAGCCCCCCCCTAAACCAACAGTTAAAAACTTGGATCACGTGGTCGGGACTTTGCTTCCTCCAAATACAAGGAGAATAGTCGTCCAACACGTCTCATTCCGAAACAGTTCCTCTACAACAAACAGAAACACGAAGGCGTCGGGGCTACCGCACCATCTACCCAACTAAAAGCCCTTAATATCCAGCGTGCAACGCGACGCTTTCTACCCTCCCCATATGAGGACATCGCCCGGGCTTGCTCCACCCTACCCTTCGGTCTCCATTGCTATCTAGCACACCCTGACATCTTGAAACATCTCCCCAGCTCCACCCCAGCCAGAGCCCAGGCAGAACTCCAAAGCCTCCTCGAAACTCCGGCAAAAATTCTCCCCCCGAGACTCGAACCTTGGGTTCTGATGGCGGAGCCTGTGGCATTTAACAGGTTCATAAGCAAGCCAGACGAGAAGCCGTTTGGACGAATCAAAGAAGAAAAATTCCTTCTGGACAAACAAATAAGACTCGGGAATCTCCTTGTCTCGATTCCAGGAGGCACAAGGAAGCTAACAGCTTCCGAGTTCCGCTCCCAATACCCGCCCAAGGAATTCCCCGGAGGTCTTCGCATCCTGCTAAGCATTTATAAGGCAGTCGATGATGACTGGTGGGAGATACTCGAGACATTCTCTCCAAGGCAAGGATACCTGAAAAAAGATGACTGGGCTTTCGAAGCGAATGCTGCCCCGACCCCCTCACGAATCCTTCGTGTAATCCAGGTCCTCCCCAACGGTACCGCCTGCTTTGATAGGTATAAGGTCTCACGCGAAAGGCAACTCGCTAAGGAACCGTCAGGAAGCTGATCCCTACACGTCACGGAGGTCATCACGGTCTGCGTCGTAGGGATCTGGGTGGCTGGAACCTACTGTTCTGGGGCTGCGCTGGGAGTACGGCATGAGATACTACGGCAGCAGCTGTCTCTCGCGGGGATTCGTCAGTTCCTCTACATCCGGGAACCACTCCACCACGTCGAAAAATGGAACGAGATTCTTCAAACGCCCATCACATCCCTCCCCAACTTTACCCAACCATTTCTCAAGGACCAAACCAGCCGCCAGAAGGACATCCTATACCGACTATACACAAGATCCCTACCGTGCGGTGAAAGGCTTCCCTTCACACGTACTCAAGGCATCTGCCCCCGCTGCCGGAACAACTCTATCGAATCTCACTCACATATCTTCTTCGAGTGTGGAAACGCGCCGGCCGTCGTCACCGCGCTCCAGCGTACGGCCAGCAAGCACCTACGAATGACTTCCTCCAGATGCAGTTTACTTCCTACTCTCTGCGGGCTCCGGTCAAATCGCGCCTTGGTGCCTGCTGGTCGGTTCTGCCGCTCTGGTTCTCTGGCGCAATCGCTGCTCACAAATCTACGACAACACCTCTCATTCTGTGCATACGATGCTCCACCACATTTTGGCCCTATTCCTATCGGCATGCAAGATCTACTTCTTCCGTCGCAACAAGAAATCCGAGAAGCGTAAAAGAACCACGGCCAACCGAGTCCAAGCTGCGAAGATTCACAATCTGCTCCAATTCCAACCCGACGGCTCCCCTCAGCTACACCCCCAACTTCGTGCCACCTGGCTTAACAACGCGTTCCAACCACCGTGACTTTGTTTTGGGTGTAGGTAAAGCACGGAGCGTGCTGGGCAATCTGGCATGTGGGCTCTGCCTGGCCTCACAAACGCTGTCTAAGCGTAGGATGTAGATCCTGGTCTAATCACCTTGTGTAGCCTCCGCTGCTGTAGACCTTAATAAAACTTAAACTTAAACCTTTTGCCTTCGCGTGTCTGATGCATCAGAAATTTTAAAAGAACTTGTCTGACCAATTAAAATAGAGTTTCTAGCGTGTAGATGCACGTGGGATAACAAGTTGAGTCTGACTTTTCTGGACCTGTCGCATTCATTCGAAGTACACGCTGGTGTGATTCGGACTTCACTGGTCTCAGCAAAATCGCCCCAACACGGCAGATTCGCCCTGTCAGAGCACAAAATATTCGCCCCATCGGAGCAAATTCGCTGTGACACGGCAGATTCGCGACGTCAGAGCTCAACATGTTCGTCCAATCATAGACAACTCGTCCTGACACAAGAGATTCGACCTTACACAACACAGCAGATTCGCTTTGACAACAGATTTGCCCTGTCAGAGCATGTTTTGCGGGAAATCCCCGTACTCTAACATGTTTCGATTTCAGACGAAACATATATTACACTTCTGATGAATCAGATGAAGACAAAAACTCATTTCTACTCAATCAGATGAAAAAATAAATAATTCCTTGAAAATCAGATTAACTGGAAAAATATCGTCTGGAAACTACGACAAACAGACAAAAATGTCTAATGTCGAGGACCCTGTAAGACGGGTAACGTTCCTACCTCGCATCAAGCACCGTATGCAGGACTCAATACAACCAGTGACTGGCACATGGTGATTCGATACGAGGCAGGAACACACCCGTAGGCACGCATATAACGATGCTCATGCCACAACCTGCTATCCTAACCTGCCCCCCATGTGCCAACCCTGCAGTGCTGGTCCTGCAGTGAGAGCCCTGCATTGCCATCTCGCGTCGCTGGCTATGTTAGAAGGAGCATTGAGCCCCAAGAAGTAGACCTCGGTGAGAAACGAGGGTGGGTGGGTGGGTGGCGTGGGCGGGTGGCATGGCAGCCACGGGGTCACACTGCCTGCACTGCTGCCAGGGATGAGTAGTCGTATTGCTCTGTTGTGGGCGATGGAATGGGAGATTATGGGGGGGGATGAGCAGACAGTTCCACGTGAGGAGCGAGGAGAGGCGAGGTGAGGAGATGAGATGAGAGGAGAGGAGAGGAGAGGAAAGGGGAGGAGAAGGGTTTAGGGTTGAAAGGAGAAGAGAGGCGAAGGGAGAAGAGGAGGGACGAGGCGAAGAGAGGGTAGGAGGGACGAGGCAAAGATTGCACAGGAGAAAAGAGGAGATGAGGTTCGGGGGGTGACCAAGGCAGCATGTGCATAACAAGGTAGCAAGTGCACACGGAAGCAAGTGCACAGCCGTGGCCACTCACTGGTGGCCTTGGTGCACGAGGCGGAGCCGAGGTTGCCCCAGTCGGAGGAGGAGACGCAGCCCTTGAGGCACGCGACAGTGTAGGGCGCGGTGCTGCTGGCGTGGTAGTGGTAGAACGCCGGCTCGCCCCCACTGCCGTCGCCCACGTGCCCCCCACACTCGTCCACCCCTGCCGGCAGCGCTCCCCCCGCTCCCCGCGGGCCGAAGAGCGGGATGCCGTCCGCCAGGAAGCCCAGCAGTGGCGAGTGCTGCCCGGGGGCGTCCTGCCAGAAGGACGCGCTGCCAATGGAGTAGGGGGAGGGCGGAGGGTAGGCAGGCGGAGACAAGGGGGGATGGACGGTTGGGATGCCAGGAATGCTACGAGGTGAATGGCATGAGGCAGCGCATGGTACATGGAAGGAGCAGAGGTTGCAGGTGAGGGAATGGGGGAGCGCACTTGCAGAGGTTGAAGTTGGTGGAGCGAGATGCGGAGATGGCAGAGGGGTTGGCGACGCCGGGCGCCACGTGGTAGTGGTACTGGCCTGAGGGCGTGGGGTGCCCGCCACATGCGTCAAACGTGGCGCCCTCGTACTGCAAGGCGTCCCGCCCCAGGGCGTCACACGCACTGCCAGGGGGAGAGGGAGGGGAAGAGACACGGAGGGACGATGCGGGCGTGAGATGGTATGCACACCACTGGGACTCACACGCTTCTTCGTACTGCCTGGCATCGCACGCAAGGGCAGCAGGAGAGCAGCACGTGGGGCCATGCCAGGCCATGGCATGGGCGGCACACTGCGGAACGAGATGCAGAACTCCAACTCCTTGTCAGCCCACTGCCCCTACCCTCTCCCCCTCGCCCCTTCCCTCTCCCCCCTCCCTCCCCCCCTGCACCTGTAGAAGGGCACGCCGTTGAGTACGAAGCCGATGGGCCCCATCTTGCAGGTGCCGCTGAGGGCGACGGGGATGGTGGAGGAGGCGAGCGTGGGGGCGAGCGGCACGGCGAAGGACAGCGCCTGCTGCACTGGCGAGTACTGCGTGGCCTGCCCCCGCCATGCGTACCCCGGACACCCGTTGCTCTCCATCACCCTGCCATGGCCGGGAGGACAGGGCAGGGGGAACGGGGAAGAGGGAACGGGGCAGGGGGAACGGGGCAGGGGGAACAGGGCAGGGGGAACGGGGCAGGGGGAACGGGGCAGGGGGAACGGGGCAGGGGGAACGGGGCAGGGGGAACGGGGCAGGGGGAACGGGGCAGGGGGAACGGGGCAGGGGGAACGGGGCAGGGGGAACGGGGCAGGGGGAACGGGGCAGGGGGAGGCAGGGGGAACAGGGCAGGGGGAACAGGTCAGGCGGAACAAGACAGGGGGAACAAGGAAGGGGGAACAGGGCAGGCGGAAAAAGGCAGGGGGAACTAGGCAGGGGGAACAGGGCAGGCGGAAAAAGGCAGGGGGAACAAGGCAGGGGGAACAGGGCAGGCGGAACAAGGCAGGGGGAAAAGGGCAGGGGGAACAGGGCAGGGGGTACAGGGCAGGGGGAACAGGTCAGGGGGAGAACAGGGCAGGGGGAACAGAGTGATGGAATGGAGAAAAGGGGGCAGAAAAAGCGATGGAAAGGAAATGCATGCATGGGGGAAAGAGATGAGAGGATGTGAGCGTGCATGCAGAGTGGCTGAGCGGGTGGGCGCACCTCTTGCCATTGCTGCTCGTGAGCTTGGCACTCCTGCTGCTGCTGCTGTTGCCACACGCACTCCCACCCGATGACCCGCTGCTTCCCCCCATGCCTCCTGCGCCCATGCCTCCTCCGCCCATGCCTCCCCCACCCACGCCTCCTCCGCCCATGCTTCCTCCCCCCATGCCTCCTCCGCCCATGCCTCCTGCGCCCATGCCTCCTCCGCCCATGCCTCCTGCGCCCATGCCTCCTCCGCCCATGCCTCCCCCACCCACGCCTCCTCCGCCCATGCCTCCTCCGCCCATGCCTCCTCCGCCCATGCCTCCCCCACCCACGCCTCCTCCGCCCATGCCTCCTCCGCCCATGCCTCCCCCACCCACGCCTCCTCCGCCCATGCCTCCTCCGCTCATGCTTCCTCCCCCCATGCCTCCTCCGCCCATGCCTCCTCCGCCCATGCCTCCCTCGCCCATGCCTCCTCCGCCCATGCCTCCTCCGCCCATGCCTCCTGCGCTCATGCCTCCCCCGCCCATGCCTCCTCCGCTCATGCCTCCTCCGCTCATGCCTCCTCCGCCCATGCCTCCTGCGCCTATGCCTCCTGCGCCCATGCCTCCTGCGCCCATGCCTCCTCCGCCCATGCCTCCTCCGCCCATGCCCCCTCCGCCCATGCCCCCTCCGCCCGCATTACCCGTTGGTCCGCTCATCCCGCCACCTCCTTGCGACCCGAACCCGCCCTGCCCGCTCTGCCCGCCGCTCATCGCGCCACTTCCGCCGCCGCCGCTGGTCCGCGGGGGGCGGAAGAAGGACCAGGCTCCGCGTGTCCCCGATCCCCCCACCAAGCCGCCGAATCTTGGAAGGCCGAGCGAGCGCGCGCTGCACGCCGCGTGATCGACGCCCGCGAAGCAGAGGAGCGCCACGAGCGCGAGGGCCAGCACGACACGGGACGACGGGAGGCGACGCGTCATCATGGCGGGCGGCGCGTAATGCTAAATGGTTACTGCGACGAATCGAACCTTGTGTGAACTGGAGGGAGAGCGCGAGGCGAATGGGAGTGGCGAGGCAGGACAGGAGCGAAGACGGTCCGAGTCGGAGCCCACGTGGCGATGCTGGCGGGTGGCCGAGCGAGATTCGAGAGGCGTGGCCTGAAAAGAAACCTGAGAGCGCTGAGGAATGCGACCAGCGACGTCGCTATTTGTACTTCCACTGCCATCGCCGCCGCTGCCATGAGGCAAAGTCGCTCGACGTGCGTAGATTAGGGGAAACTGATGCGTTGTTTTGACTGTTGGGACGATCCAATGGATCTGGGAGTCAACGCGAATCCAGTCAACGGTGTGGAACTGTTGACTGACGCTTGGGCGAAAGTGTGTGAGCGAGTCAGCGTTCTCGTTAGAGTGCTTCTAGTGAGTTACCAAATTATTATGTCTGATATGCATTGCACATCATACCAGTAACACTTCTAATCTTAGTAGCTTAGCTCAGTGCCGTCTACTGCTATCTTCATGTCATAATAAGTTGGATATTCCATGCAGGCGTTTTGTTTTTTCTAGAAAACATATACGTACATTTGGTTTCAATACGGTATTAATGGAACTCATGAAGTTGTGTTCTCAAGGTAGAGAAGAGAGTGCTCTCCAGGGGCTAACAAAAGTCAAACAGTACGATACGAAATAATTTCTGAGCTGTAGTGCTGCTACATTTTGCTGAAACCAAGGGCTTCATTTTGTAACTACAACTTCTGTTCATACACCCGGTCAATATTGGAGGGTGCTGCATTTGGAGAAATACTGTATGTATGGTTTATAGTTTTGCTCCACTCTCAATGGCAGTGTTATTCACATGGCATGGTTGCTGCAGTGGAGAAAAGAGTGTGTGCGCCATACAGGCGGTGCCACGGCCGGCGCCTGACTCCAGCAACAGCATGGAGCCACCGGCTTGCTGCAGAAGCTCGTGAGGCGCACGACATGGCCCACAGCGCGGACAAAGGAGCAATGGAAGAGGAGGGATACTGCACGAGGATGGAGAGATGGAAAGCATGGGTGATGGAGAGAGAGAGACTGACAGAATCTACATGGCCCCACCCCATGTGCTAGTGCCCACGAACGAGTGAGGCACCGGCTTGGTCTCCTTCCATCCACCTCCCTCTACACTCCCATCGTTGTGGTCACCACGAGAGCATTAGGAGGGCAAGGGCGTCAGGAGGGCACAGGGCGAGCAGCAGGCGAGGTGGCAATGCTGCTGGTGCTGGATCCGCCCTCCTCACTGCCCTCCGACATGATCGTTGCCACCGATAGGTTGCGCGACGCCCCCCCCCACCCGCGCCCGCCCTGCCGTGCCCCCTCCTCCCACCCCTCCCCCTGCAACGATGGGTGGCGGGCGGCCGTGGTGATGCTGCAGGACGGAGGAGGTGGCAGCAGGGGACGCCTGCCCCTGCCCACCTGCCACTCCTGCGCTGCCACTGCCCCCAGCTCTGCTGTCCGCACTCCCCTTGCCTGCCCCATCCCCACCTCCAGCACCGGCACCCTCTGTACCTTCGATGCCTCCTGCAGCAGCGGCACCCGTTGCAGCAGCAGTGGGGGGGGTGTCGAGGGGAGGAGGGGGGAGGGCGTGAAGGGGCATGTTGCGAGGAGGGGAGAGGGGGGTGAGGGAGGAGTAGTAGGGATGGGAGGGGCCGATGGGGCCCGACTTGTGCAGCCGCACGGCACTCACCCCACCACCACTGCCACGCCCTGCTGCTGCTGCTCCACTCGCCCCACCACTGCTCCCTGCTGTTCCCGGAACCGCTATTCGCCTAGCAGCAGCAGCAGCAGCAGCAGCAGTGGTGGAGGCGGCGGGGCGGGCATCGGCCATGAGGCCGAAGGTGGAGTAGAGCGACCCGCGCGTGATGGGGCCACTCACTGCGCGGCTGCCCGCCCCCACCGGGGCGACATGGGTCGCGTGCGAGGGGGCGAGGTGGAATGGAGCAGGTGCAGCGGCGGAGGGACGGGGGGACACAAGCGCATGCACGGTGCTGCCAGGAGTCTTCAGAGACGAGGTCTGTGGCACGCGCAGGGCGGCAGGCACCGCAGATGGGGCTCTGCCTGCTGCTCCTGCTGCTGCTGCTGATGGTGCTGGTGGTGCTGATGGTGCTGGCGCTGGCGGGGAGGGCAACGAGGGGTTGGGTGCAGAGGGCGTGGAGCTTCCAGCAGCACAAGGCGCAGTGGGCAGAGCGGTGGCTGTGGCGAGCATGGGTCGGGGTGAGAGGGCTGCTGTGCCGTAGGGGTAGGAGCCGCGCAGAATGGGTCCCGACATGCTCACTCGCGCCCTTGGCGCATTGCTGCCCACGCCCCCACCACCACCCCCTGCTCCCCGTCCCCTACCGGCTGCGGCTGCTGCTGCTGCTGCTGATCCACCAGTGCCACCGCTTGCTGCACCTTGCCCAGCCCCTGCCCCCATGCCAGCACCCACAGCAGCCCCCTGCGCTGTGCCTGGCATCAAAGGGCCGCCAGGCGTAGGCTTGGCGCCGCCTGGGGTGGGCTTAGACCCGGCAGCAGCAGCGGTGGCAGGGCCAGCAGGTGGCGCTGCTGCAGGTGCAGGCGGTGTGGGTGGGGTGGCAGAGACTATGCCCCAAGGCCCCTGCAAGGACTCCGGGCGGGGGAGAGGGCCCGACATCTGCGCTGCAAAGGGCTCCATGTGAGGCGCTCTGCCCCGCCCCGCCGTGCCTGCACCCGCTCCCCTCGGTACTGCCGCCCCTCTGCTGCCTGCTGCCCCCATGCCCCCCCCTGTGGCGGCTGCAGCAACAAGCGGCCCTCCCAG
This sequence comes from Closterium sp. Naga37s-1, assembly GCA_947471745.1. Lineage (NCBI taxonomy): Eukaryota > Viridiplantae > Streptophyta > Zygnematophyceae > Desmidiales > Closteriaceae > Closterium > Closterium sp. Naga37s-1. The sequence goes on along the minus strand of CANJKZ010000138.1, from coordinate 32,107 downwards.
AGGTGCAGCAGAGGCAGCGAGAGCGCCCAGGTAGGCGGCGGCAGAGATGGGACCCGACTTGGACGCCCCCAGCAATGGCCGCACTGCTCCCCCCGCCCCCGTGCTGCTGCTGCTGCGATGCCGGCCCTGAGACGGCGGTGGTGGTGGTGGTGCTGTGGGCGAGTCTCCATGGACTTGTGGCTGCTGCAGCACGCCTCCTGATTGCATGCCTGCTCCCTCGCCCACACTGCGAGGCATGCTCCTTGTGCCGCCACTCACCGCGTTGCCTCGCCCAACCCCCCCTGGGCCAGGGGCATCTGCCCTGACAGAGGTGGGGGCGGGCGGCATGACAGGGGAGGGCGCAGGTGCCGTGGAGGTGGAGGGCGGGATGGGTGGCGGTGCATGCGCGGGTGCAGCAGGAGGCGTGGCAGGCGCATGTGGTGCAGAGGCAGCAGAGGGGGCGGGGGCAGCAGGAGCGGTGGCAGCGATGTGTGCGGGTGTGGAGGGGTGTGCGTGCTGGGGGGAGGGGGGAGAGGCGAGGCCTTGAGCTGGGGCGTGCTGCAAGAGGGGGGAGAGGCATAAAGAGGGAGCGGGGGAAGAGAACAAGGGGGAATGAATGGAGAGAATGAATGTAGGGAATAGAAAATGGAGTGAGGGATAGAAATAGTGGAAAGTGGGGCGAGTGCAACAAGGGAGCTGGTGGAACACGGATACACAGCAGAGCAGCTCCGACATGCACGCACAGGTGATGCGGGTGGCACGCTCAAGGCATCGAGGCAGATCTGCCTCGCGCCCACTGCACTGCCTGCCCCCCCCTCGTCGCCCCCCTCGTCGCCCCACTCGTCCACGTCCCCCTGTGCGACGGGCGCCAGCAGCGGTGTGTGCGCTAGGCCCAGGTCGTCCAGCACGTGCAGCATGTGCGGCTGCACTCGCTGCAGCTCCCCTGCACTGCCCCGCACCCACCGCACCTGCGGGACGGCAGGGCAAAAAGGAGGAGAAGCGGAGGGATCGTGTTGTGCAAGAAGAGGAGATCGTGGGTGCAGGGGCGGGGCAACACACCGTGAAAGCATCGCGTCTGCCTGATTGCTTCACACTGAAGCACCGAGCACCTATACAGTCCTAAACGCGCGGCACAGGTGGCCCACCTTGGCGGCACAGGTGGCCCACCTTGGCGGCACAGGTGGCCCACCTTGGCGGCACAGGTGGCCCACCTTGGCGGCGTGGTGTTTGACGGCGAGGGTGAGCAGCAGGCGCGGCTGGCGCTGCTGCAGCGCCAGGATGCGGCACCCCAGCGTCATCGCCACCTCGTCAAACTCCTCCTGCGCCGCCGCCTCCTCCTCCTCCGGCCCCCCCGCCCCCTCTGCCTCCCCCCCTGCGCCCCCCCCTGCGCCCATGGCGGCCGCCTCTCTGCGCCTTGCCTTGGCCGCCACTGCCGCTGCCGCATGCGCCTTCCTGCTCGCCCACACGTTGGGGGCGCAGGGAAGAGGTGGGGTGGGAACAGGGGACAGCAACAGCCAAGCCGTCGGTCCGAGCGAGAGGCACATGGGGCGAGGCACATGGGGCGAGGCACATGGGGCGAGGCACATGGGGCGAACACAGTGGAGAGAAACGAAATGCGCAGGCCAGTCCCAACTCAGCTTTGCAGATTTGAACTCCCTTTTAGTTCCAATCACTTCCAACGATCCTATCCAGCCATTTCGTCTGTGTGCGTCCGTGGCACTCCCTTCGCACACTGAGTGCATCAAGCGTGACACGGCACAGCAGCTGCACTGGCATGGCATCACGCCATCGCGCGCCCCCAGTTTACACCCGCATTACTCACAGCCCTGTTCCGTGTGTTGTGTGATACAAACCCAGCAACCAAGGACCGGGCTGCAACGACACTCACCTCTTCTGCTCGTAGAGCTCCTTCGTTTCCTGGTGGACGGAGGAGGGCAGAGGGCGGAGGAGAGAAGAAGAGGAATCAGAGTGTGAGATAGACAAAGGGCAGATGGGACGGCAGGTGAAGATGAGAGGTAGGATGAGAGGAGAAAGCTCGTCTGCCCGATTGATAAAAAGGTCCAGTTGTTTTGGGAATCGGAGACGGGAGGGAGAGAAAAGGGGTTCGATCTACTAACCCTTGGCTTAATTTTATTAATTTCCTCGTTGTGGCAAGTTTGTGTTCGCTAGCCCACTCATGCTTCCTCTTTGGTCCAACAAGTTTCCACAACCTTTAAGTTCGACTTTTGTGTTAGTTAAATAAGGTAGGAACTATTAATCACTTCTACGTCTTCGAAAAGCTTACACCACATGACAAATGTCATGGCCGCAACACCTGCCAAGGCCACATCAATCTCACAGGAAACCTATTGCTCAATCCTGCTGCATCTCACCACCACGTGCTGCATCTCACCACCACGTGCTGCATCTCACCACCACGTGCTGCATCTCACCACCACGTGCTGCATCTCCCCCAGCAGCGCCTCTGCCGGCTCCGCCAGTGTCTGCTGCAAGTGCAGGCTCTGGGGGCATGTGGGAGCAGAGAGGGCAGCGGGTAGGAGGTGCCGACAGACGGAAGAGGGGTGACCAGTGAGATGCGAGTGGCTAGAGGGGAAGCAAAGCAGCTCACATGGAAGTAGAGCAGCTCACATGGAAGTAGAGCAGCTCACATGGAAGTAGAGCAGCTCACATGGAAGTAGAGCAGCTCACATGGAAGTAGAGCAGCTCACATGGAAGTAGAGCAGCTCACATGGAAGTAGAGCAGTTCACATGGAAGTAGAGCAGCTCACATGGAAGTAGAGCAGCTCACATGGAAGTAGAGCAGCTCACATGGAAGTAGAGCAGCTCACATGGAAGTAGAGCAGCTCACATGGAAGTAGAGCAGCTCACATGGAAGTAGAGCAGCTCACATGGAAATAGAGCAGCTCACATGGAAGTAGAGCAGTTCACATGGAAGTAGAGCAGCTCACATGGAAGTAGAGCAGCTCACATGGAAGTAGAGCAGCTCACATAGAAGTAGAGCAGCTCACATGGAAGTAGAGCAGCTCACATGGAAGTAGAGCAGCTCACATGGAAGTAGAGCAGTTCACATGGAAGTAGAGCAGCTCACATGGAAGTAGAGCAGCTCACATGGAAGTAGAGCAGCTCACATGGAAGTAGAGCAGCTCACATGGAAGTAGAGCAGCTCACATGGAAGTAGAGCAGCTAACATGGAAGTAGAGCAGCTCACATGGAAATAGAGCAGCTCACATGGAAGTAGAGCAGTTCACATGGAAGTAGAGCAGCTCACATGGAAGTAGAGCAGCTCACATGGAAGTAGAGCAGCTCACATAGAAGTAGAGCAGCTCACATGGAAGTAGAGCAGCTCACATGGAAGTAGAGCAGCTCACATGGAAGTAGAGCAGTTCACATGGAAGTAGAGCAGCTCACATGGAAGTAGAGCAGCTCACATGGAAGTAGAGCAGCTCACATGGAAGTAGAGCAGCTCACATGGAAGTAGAGCAGCTCACATGGAAGTAGAGCAGCTCACATGGAAGTAGAGCAGCTCACATGGAAATAGAGCAGCTCACATGGAAGTAGAGCAGTTCACATGGAAGTAGAGCAGCTCACATGGAAGTAGAGCAGCTCACATGGAAGTAGAGCAGCTCACATAGAAGTAGAGCAGCTCACATGGAAGTAGAGCAGCTCACATGGAAGTAGAGCAGCTCACATGGAAGTAGAGCAGTTCACATGGAAGTAGAGCAGCTCACATGGAAGTAGAGCAGCTCACATGGAAGTAGAGCAGCTCACATGGAAGTAGAGCAGCTCACATGGAAGTAGAGCAGCTCACATGGAAGTAGAGCAGCTCACATGGAAGTAGAGCAGCTCACATGGAAATAGAGCAGCTCACATGGAAGTAGAGCAGTTCACATGGAAGTAGAGCAGCTCACATGGAAGTAGAGCAGCTCACATGGAAGTAGAGCAGCTCACATAGAAGTAGAGCAGCTCACATGGAAGTAGAGCAGCTCACATGGAAGTAGAGCAGCTCACATGGAAGCAGAGCAGCTCACAAAGTTTTGAAAATATCCTGAAGCTCACGTAGAAGTAGAGCAGCTCGGCCAGGCGGCCATCCACAGCAGCGGCGGCCACGAGGGTGTCCCCGGCGCCGCCCTCCTCCACGCCGCCAAACGCCTCCGCCACCACTGCCGCCAGCTGGTGCAGCGCCTCCGCACACTCTGATGCGCGCAGGGGGGGAGAGGGGTGGAGAGAGACGGGTTCGGTTCGGATGAGAGGTATGGTGGTGGGGAGAGCAGCGGCGGCATGAGAAATGGGTGGCAATGGAGCGAGTACGATGGCAGCATGCATGTGCCGTGGGGGAGGCGTAGAGGGAGGGACAAGAGCATGCGGTGCGGCTGGGCTTGGACGGACAGACAGAAGCGGCAACAGTTGGGAGTCCAAATAATGATTGAGTACTAGTTGAAGTGCGCAGGCTTGGAAGCCACCCAAGAGCGCACCTGCTGCTCTCTCCTGTGCGTCCGCCACGGCTGCCAGCAGGCGCTCGTATTTGTCCCTCATCTCCCCCACCTCCTGCCATCCATGGCGCATGGGGCATGGGGCACAGAGCATGGTGCATGGGGCATGCAGCACGGGGCATGTGGCACGGGGCATGGGCATGGGGATGGCACGGGGTGTGGCATGGAAGATGGGATGGGGGATGGGATGGGCCATGGCATGGGTCATGGCACGGGGCACTTGACACAGGGGACGGGGAATAAGGCATGGGTTATGGTATGGAGCATTGGGGATGGGGAGTGGTGCATGGGCGCATAAGTGAATGCTTGGGTGCATGTCATGCCCCACGCACCTGCAAGCCCCACACAGCGCGCACCTGCAAGCCCCACACAGCGCACACCTGCAAGCCCCACACAGCGCGCACCTGCAAGCCCCACACAGCGCGCACCTGCAAGCCCCACACAGCGCGCACCTGCAAGCCCCACACAGCGCGCACCTGCAAGCCCCACACAGCGCACACCTGCAAGCCCCACACAGCGCGCACCTGCAAGCCCCACACACCTGCAAGCCCTGTTGGAATTCATCCTCGATAGAGTCCGTCTGCGTCACTGCCATGCCTCTCATCCCCTCCGCCGCGCCGCTGCTCCTCGCCCTACCCGCTCCGCTCGCCTGCTGCGCGCCTGGCGGCGTCCCTGAAGCCCTTTCCGTTGCGCGCGCATCGCCCGCTTTGCCCTTCGCCGCCAGCCCCGTCAGCCGCTTCCACTGCTTCATGCCGCCGCCGCCGCCACAGTGCTTTAGCGCAGCGACGCACGGTTGCGGCGAAAAGGCCTACGCGCTACGGGGCCTAACCGCGCCCGTCCGCTCTCGTCGATTAGCGGCGCGCCTAGACGAGCTGTGCGCGCGACATTACTCTCCGCTGCCGATGGCTATCCGGGAAGTTGAGGGCGGCCTCGGAGGGGCCGGCAGCTGCATCTTGAAAACCTAAGGTAACTGTTCTTCGTTAATGACGTCGCAGCAAGTGCGTTTCGCATTCGGATAAATCGTTCGTGAAGAAAAGCGCGCGGCGTCGCAGAGCGCAGAGGTGTGCCGTGCAGCGGCGGGGCGGCGGGCGCGCTGCCAGGCGGCCTCAGCGCGGGTGACGCGGCCAAAGCTACAACCCCGACGCGCCCATCCCTTGGCGCCCCACGCGAGAACACTGCTTGACGATGCGCGTTCGACCCGACGACGGGCACTGCGGCCTACGACATGCGCGGGAGGAGGTAAGCACGTGCGACTTGGGGCCAGCCAGGCGTGCGGACTGACACCGTTGCTGTCGGGAGCTCCGCCTGTGCGACGCTCTCTGCTTTGCGCGTTGTGGCGGAACCACCTAAAGCAGGAGAAACCAGACGACGGTCAGGCCGCTGGAAGACACAAACAGAACGCGATGTAGAGAGTTAGGAGGCGAAACATCGATTAGTGGTCGACGGAAAGACGGCACTTTTGTCTGGATAGCAGATCAACCATTCCCTTCAATCTTATGGATTGCTGAATGGTCGGTGGTTTTCTCATTCCACCTCACCTACGCTCACATGTGGTGTGAAGTCGGATATGGTGTAGTGAAGTTGGATATGGTGTAGTGACGAAAGCCCAACTTTCTTGTAGCGCGTCAACTTCTATATAAAATCACCCACTTTCAAGTGTACTGATTGTAATGAAAATTCAATCGCCTTACACACCTGACTTCATGTTATGTGCAATGGAACAAACAGTGAGGAATGCACAAAGAGGTCGGGGGGGGGGGGGGGAGTACAGGTTAGTATGGTCACGGCGTGTTGCAATTGCCGGTGCACCGCATCGGCTCGGGACGTTTGGAAGGCTCCAGGCAGGCGGGAGACCAAACAAGGGCACTGATTCGGGAAAGAAAAGTTTCAAGATAATGATTAGAAGGGTTGTTTACCATGTTTATATTAGGACATACCTTTTCTCTGCGCGTTTTCTGTAAAAAAATTTACGGCCACTTGCGTTCCTGGAGCCTTCCTAAACCCGTGCCACGAGCCGAGCCGATGCAGTGCACCGCGAAGTGCAACACGCCGGAAATCACCAAACGCCTCCACCCAGCAATATTGCTGCCCGGGGCAAAAAAATATAAACAGCGGGAATATGGAAAAGCAGCCTGTTGAGATATGGTAACGCCGAATATATCTCAGCGGACAAGCGAGTCCGTCCGGGGGAGCACTCTGCCCGCGGGCAAAAAAAAATAAACCCCAGAAGGGCATGCATCCGGTCAGGGAGGCATCAACCCTAAACACAGGGAGGCATGGATTTAGGGTTGATGCCTCCCTAGGATGGCATGCCATCCGATAGGGTTTTAGTTTTTTTCTGCCCGGGGCAGCATGTCGTCAAGTCGTCAGAGGGTCGTCAGGCTTGACGACCCGTTTCCGCTGGGATATTCGGGAGGGTTTTTCTCAGCACATGGGATAAACCGTCTTTCTTAGAAACTATAGAGGAAAGGATGATGCATTAGGTCAACGTTGGGGTACAAAACTAGAGTGTTGAGATGATTTGTGTAACCCCTAAGGCTAGCCCCAATATAGCCTAGATAAATGACAAGCATATGTTTTGACACACCCCCATAGGCGAAATGGGGGATAGCCAGAGCAAGCAATGGTCACAAGACCAGTCAAGAGAAGAAACAAAACACAGCTCAGGGTGGATCACAACGTCACCACACACACTGAGCACAAGCAAACGGCCACAAGGCCAGTCCACATGCAGAGGTATATAAGCAACAAGAACAGTACAGTGATCTCTACCTAGCAAGAGCAAGCATGCAGGTATATATATATAGATCACAGTACAAGCAGAGACTACAGCAAGTGTGAAAACGTAGGCACAAGGCCCAACAAAGTACAAAAGCGCTGATGGTCACCAGACGGAAGTGCCTTGGTGAATATATTAGCAGTGTTGGCCCGAGTGGCCACGTGAGCAAGGCGAAGCTGACCCCGCTGCTGCAACTCTCGAGCCAGGAAGTAACGCAGAGCAATGTGCTTCGTTTTGTGCTCCAGTCTGTGCTCCTGACACAAGGCAATGGCGGCCTTGTTGTCTACGTACAGAACTGGAGGAGAACGAGGCCGCTCTCCCAGGTCGGTCAGCAGGTAGGTGAGCCAGCGTAACTCCTGTGCAGCCATGGCTGTGGCGTATATCTCAGCCTCACAACTGGAGCTGAGAACAGAAGACGAGCGTGTAGACCGCCAAGAAACAGAACCGAAGCCAAGGCTGAAAGTGTAACCCTGTGACGACCGCTGTGTAGCCTGGTCGTCAACCCAAGAAGCGTCTGAGTGTCTAGTGAGGACAACTGAGCTCCGCCCTCCAAGCACGAGCCCCATGCCCGATGTACTGCACAAGTTGCGCAGTACCCGCATCCATGTGCACCTTTCGGTGCCGACCAGGAGCCACGTAGCGAGCCAGAAGGCCAAGAGGGTATGCAAGGTCAGGATGAGTGCAGGTCATCAGGTACATGAGGCAGCCCACTAGCTCTGGGTACGGGCCACTCGGCTCTACGGACTCGTCCGAAGGTGGAGCTGAGAGCGAGTGGCCTGTAGCCAGAGGAGTGTGTTGTGGCGAGGACTAGGTGAAGCCGAAGCGCTGAAGGACCTGCTGCACCATGTGTGACTGAGTCAGTGTGATGGTGCGGCGTGCTCTGTCCCGGGTGATCTGCAAGCCAAGGTAACTGCGCAGCTCACACAGGTCTGTGCACGTGTGTCTCTTCTGCAGCTCCGACTTCACCAGGGCGAGAGCCTCAGTGTCAGCAGTGGCAAAGACCAAGTCGTCGACGTACACGAGGATGTAGAACGGCGGCAGCGAAGTGTCGGTGCGCAGAAACAGCGACCGGTCAGCAGTGGAAGGAGCAAACCCAAGAGCCGCAAGTGTCGTCCTCAGTGTGTCGTGCCACTCACGTGGCGCCTGGCGGAGACCGTAGACCGGCCGCCGGAGGCTCCACTGGGCACCAGGAGGGAACGACCCAGTGAAGTCAAGAGAGTGAAGCTCGTAGTCACGCTGAGCGGCAACGTGCAGCAGCACCCGAAGAGTGGTCATCTTCGGGGTGGGGGAGAAAGTCCGGAAGAAGTCAACTCCCTCCCGCTGACTGAAGCCTCGAGCAACGTAACGAGTCTTGAAGACAGGCGGAGAACCTGGCGGCCGCTTCAACCTGAAAATCCACATGCCGTCGACGATGTTCGCCCCAGGAGGGGGAACCTCGTCGACGTACGTGCCTGTGGACTTCCAGGATGCCATCTCTGCGTCCATGGCTGTCTGCCACTGAGAGGAGTACTCACCCGCGATCGCCTCAGCGTAAGAGCGCGGGGTCGGGATGTCTGGTGCATCCGGGTCTCCCTCAGGGGCAAGCAGCATGGCCACGAGATGAGGTGCAGCGGCCGCAAGACACTCAAGGTCCTCCTGTCCGTCATCAAGGACGTCCGTGCCAAGAGCACACTCACCCCCGACGGACGGAGGACAGACATACTCAGACTCAACAACAAGACTAGCAGCGTAGTCTAGACGACAGGCAGCAGCAAATTCAACCAGCTCAGCGACAAAGGCAGACGCAGCAACAGACTCAAACGACGGGTCAGTGACAACAGTGGCTAGCAAACGCATGACAGTAGGGTGCTCAGCACGAAACCGGTCAGATTCAGGGTCCGCAACGATAGGCAGAGAAGACGCAGGAGGAGACGACAGAGGAACACGCTGCGGAGGAGAGGAAGGACGACGGACTACGAGGTGGGTGCCGGGGACAGCCGACTGACGCGGACGAGGAACACGACGACCGGAACGACCAGAACGGACAGGCGAGGCAGGACGCGACGCAGGCTCACGACGCTCAGTCAGACCCCCTGTCTGCTCGGCGTAAGGAGAAGGAGCAGGCAGCGGTGAGCCAGGCTGTAACGGAAGACCAGTGGACGAAGGGAGACTAAGAACCTGGCGAAGCATAGAGTCAGGCGGTGGCTGAGACGACGGAGACGGTGGAGCGAAGAACAGGCGTGGCTGTGCAGTGCCACCAGCACCAGCAGCTCTAGTACCCCCTGCAGCTCCAGCACCTCCAGCAGCTCCAGAACCCTCACCGCCAGCTCTTCCAGGACCAGCTCCACCAGCAGCAGCACCCCCAGAATCAGCACCTCCAGTCCCAGGGTCTCCAGCCTCAGTGTCTCCAGCAGCAGCACCCCCAGACCCAGGGTCTCCAGCAGTAGCACCCTCAGGCTCAGCAGCACCTCCAGCCCCAGCAGCTCCAGTACCTCCAGTACGAGCACCTCCGGGACCAGCACCACTCCCAGCTCCAGTGACGTCAGCAGAAGTACCTCCAGCGGCAGAGCCCCGAGCTCCAGAAGCGCGACCCTGACGGCGACCGTACCAGTCGTGCAGCTGCTGTGAGGTGAGAGGCACACGCGGACGAAGGCGGCTACTCCAAGGAGACCGCGCAGCAGCAGACTCAGAATCCTCAGGCGTCGCACCCCCAGGCTCCTCACGCTCGGGCTCAGCACCTCCAGACACAGCACCCCCAGGGTCAGTACCTCCAGGCTCCTCACGCGCAGGCTCAGCACCTCCAGACTCCGCACCCCCCGGCTCAGCACCTCCTGGGTCCTCACGCGCAGGCTCCGCACCCCCAGGCTCAGCACCCCCAAGCTCCGCACCACCAGGCTTAGTACCCCCAAGCTCCGCACCCCCAGGCTCCGCACCCCCAGGCCCAGCACCCCCAAAGATAGCACCACCCCCAGCAGGACCTGAGTCACCAGTCACCTCAACAGGCGCAGGCACGGGAGGGTCTACCTAAGAAACACCTGAAGGAGCAGGACCTGGCGCGGAGAGGGGGTCTACCTGGGGAGGACCTGGGGCGAGAAAGAGCGGCGGGGGGGGGGGGCGAGGGGCAGTGCGGTAGGGAAAGAGACGGTAGAAGGGGATGAACTCGTCAAAGGTGACGTCCTGAGATGGAAAGACACGACGTGAGGCGGGGTCGTAAAACTGCCAGCCAGGCGCGTCAGGGACAAAGCCAAGGAAGACGCAGGGAATGGCGCGAGTGGAGAGCTTGTCCGCGGTGGTATCGGGGACAAACGCACGAGCACCCCAGACCCGGAAACGCGACGCATCGCCAACCTTCCCCATCCACAGCAGTGTGGGCGAGGTCTCCGGCAAGGAGACACGGGGCCAGAGGTTGAGCTGATGCGCGGCGTACCGGACCGCAAACGGCCACAGAAAATGGGGGGCAGCCGCATGGATCATGGAGGTACGAGCGACCTCCATGACTAAGCCGATGCGGCGCTGCGGAGAGGCCGGAAGCGTGAACGTCTGACGGATGCCGTGCTCCGCACAGAAGGCTGCCAAGAGGTCGGAGGAGAACTCACCACCTCTGTCAGAGTGCAGACGTAGGACAGGAATGTCCGAGTGGAACCGCTCGCGGAGCTGGAGACGAACAGCGTGGATCCAGGGGATCAAAACATCAGAGACCTCCCCCTTGCGCTGCAAGGGGAAGACCGTGGTGTAACGCGTGTAGTCGTCGACGACCAGCAGGAAGTACCGCTCGTGGCCCTGTCCACGGACGCGGGCTGGGCCCCACACGTCCAGGTGGAGAGTCTGTAGGGGAGCCTCTATGGGAGGGAACGAGGAGTGAGGAGCGGCGCGCTGCCGCCCCTCGACGCAAGGAATGCAGGGCGACGCAGGCGAGGGAGGGAGGGCAGGCAGAGACCTGGGAAGGTCAGAGACCAGGAAGCGAGAGTGCATGCTACGAAGGCGAGGCAGGGAGGGGTGACTAAGGCGGTGGTGCTACAGGAGAGTGTCGTGCGACAGGCGGCGACACTCACACTGGGTAGCTACCTGAGCAGACGCGTACAGCTGGGGAGACAAAGGGACGTAGCGCGACGTAGTGGTGAGGGTGTACAGACTGGACCCAGGCGCATGTGTAAACGTGGCCTGGTGACGGCCGGTTCGGGAGCAAGTGCAGATCGCCACACGCTGTCCTCCAGGAGTAAAGGTGTCAACTCAGTGATCCTGAAGGACGGCGTTGCTCACCAAGTTCGTAGAGAACGAGGGGAGGTGGAGACTAGACAGCTCACCAGACGGGACCGCCGGACACGGAAGCACAGTGGAAGACCGTGCAAGCACTGGGCCCCCAGAGGGGTCAGCCAGTGAGACAGGGACAGGTGCAGGGAGGGGAGTGACTGTGGTACTGTCGCGAAAGAAACAGCGGGAAGCACCAGAGTCAAGTGTAAAGGTGTGCAAGGCCTGTGCGGACGCAGTACCAGGGGGAGCAGACTCACAAGCACCTGGCGCTATACCTGGCGCTATACCGGGGTCAGGCGGCACACACAAGTAGCAGTCACCCTCAGCACTAACAGTCAATGCATACATGGCAGCAAGAATAGCATCATAGTCAAGATCAAAGATAGGTACATCACGCCTAAGCAGGTCTGCCCAGTTGGGGAACTCAGTAGCATCAGAAAACTTGACGCGCCAGGTGTCGCTAAGCCGAGCGAAGCAGCGGTACTCAGTGTGAAAGCCGGTGCACTGACGACCAGCGCGGGGACCTGCGCGAATGATATAGGGGCAGCGACCAGGACCCCCAGACGCCCCACGCCCAGGCATACCAGTCATGAAGCTGCTGGGAAGTGGGGGTCTGGGGCTGACGCTACTGCGGCTACTGCTGCTGCTGCTGCTTCTGCTTCTGCTGCTGCTGCTGCTGTCCCTGGCCACCACCGGCCTCACCCAAGCCCCCACCACCGCCGCCACCACCACTCCCCCCTCCGCCACCACCGCCGCCGCCACCGCCACTGCTCCCGGCACCACCACCGCCCCCACCACTACCCCCACCCCCACGACCACTGCCACTGCCTCCATCGCCCCCGCCGCCTCCACCACCGCCCCCTCCACCGCCACGTCCGCCACCCTTGCCACCCTTGCCTCCCCTGAAGCCGGTGCGCTCCCCACTCGGAGCTGAAGCAGCTGCGACCTTCTCAGCACCAAGGAGGTCGACAGCAGCAGCTGCGGAGGCGTAGGAGGGGGTAAGAGGGGAGGGGGAGCACCCCTCAAAGAGGGGAGTGCGGGGAGTACCACGAGCAGCACCTACAGCTAGATTGTTCTTCTCGGCTGCTAGGAGGTGCTTCTCGAGGTCGTCGACAGTGAGAGAAAGGGGGTCAAGGGCGAGGAAGTGGTCCCTGACTGAGCGAAGGGTGTCAGGGAGGCGGGTGATGAGGAAGTAGAGAGTAAAGTACATCGGGGGGTGGTTCTCTGCGAGGAACTCGGCTGGAAGGGCGGCACGAAGGCGAGTGTCACTAGTGCGTAGGTGAGAGATGAGGTCCTCAGCGGTGGTAAACGAGGACAGGTCGGGGAACAGGTAGGGTTGCATAAGTCGGCCGAGGGCTGCAGTGGCCGGCAGCAGCAGTGCAGGCAAGGCAGCGGAGATGGCGCGCAGGGCAAGCAAACACGCTTGGCAGGCAGGCGCTCAAGGCAGGCAGGCGCACTTGGTAGGCAGGCGCTCAAGGCAGGCAGGTGCTCAAGGCAGGCAGGCGCTCAAGGCAGGCAGACACTTAAGGCAGGCAGGCGCTTTGGCAGGCAGGCGCTCAAGGCAGGCTAAGACAGGCAGTCGCGCGGCTCACGGGCGGCTCATAGGCAGGGCACGTGCGGCTGCGGGCTGCGCGCGGCTGCTGGCTGCGCGTGGCGACGGGCTGCGCGCGGCTGCGGGCTGCGCGCGGCTGCTGGCTGCGCGTGGCTGCTGGCTGCGCGTGGCGACGGGCTGGGCGCGGCTGCGGGCTGCGCGGGCGGGGCCTAAGCGGGCTGCGCGCGGGCGGCTTAAGCGGCGCGCTAGTCGGCGGTAGGCTACGCGGGCGGCTGACGTGGTGCGCGGGCCTAAAACGTGTTGCGCGCGGGCTGCTTAAGCGGCGCGCGCGGGAAAAAAAAAAGGGCCGCGCGCGTGCAGCCGAGGCGCGCGCGGGCAGGAGGCAAGGCAAGTGAGGTAACGTTGTAACCGGTGGGCCCTAATCTTAGGTCCTAAAGACCTATTGCTCTAGATACCATCTTAGAAACTATAGAGGAAAGGATGATGCATTAGGTCAAGGTTGGGGTACAAAACTAGAGAGTCGAGATGATTTGTGTACCCCCTAAGGCTAGCCCCAATATAGCCTAGATAAATGACAAGCATATGTTTTGACAGTCTTCAACTGTGCTTTATTGCACGGTCCACTATTAGTAGACAGAAACCAATTTCTGTACATTTTTTTAACAGCAACATTGGATGTTATAGTGTATGGTAGAGAAAAACCAGGTGGACAATGTGAATATAAAAATAACAGGGCTGAAAGGAGTTTATCCCAGAAAATCAGAAGTGCCAGAAATCAGGAGTTTATCAGACTAGTGGGACATCAGAAGCCGTGGCGAGCAGATGTGGAGCACGGAACGGACATGAGCGCTTCACATGGGATGGGAGCATGGGCAGGTGGTGAGATCAGTCCCAGTCCCCATCGGCATCAAAGACCCCTGCATCCCTCATCTCCGAGTAGTATGCATCCTCCACCTCCGTATCCTCGTCCTATGAGGGGCGTTGAGGAGAAGGGGAGGGCAAGGGGAACGAGGAAGAAACGCGTTTGCAGGCAGGTGGGTGAGTGCGGGTGGAAACAATGGGCGGTGACAGAGCCAGCAGAGTGTGGCACGCTAAGGCGAAGAAAAGATGTATTGGGAGTGGCAATTGGGGGAGGTGGGAATTGGAGTTGTGTGGGCAACACGATGGCGTGACACGGCAGCTTGTTGACGTAAGCAGTGTAGCCGTGGCTCACATAGGTTGGCAACATGATCCACCACACCCTGTGCTGGCAACATGATCCACCACACCCTGTGCTGGCAACATGATCCACCACACCCTGTGCTGGCAACATGATCCACCACACCCTGTGCTGGCAACATGATCCACCACACCCTGTGCTGGCAACATGATCCACCACACCCTGTGCTGGCAACATGATCCACCACACCCTGTGCTGGCAACATGATCCACCACACCCTGTGCTGGCAACATGATCCACCACACCCTGTGCTGGCAACATGATCCACCACACCCTGTGCTGGCAACATGATCCACCACACCCTGTGCTGGCAACATGATCCACCACACCCTGTGCTGGCAACATGATCCACCACACCCTGTGCTGGCAACATGATCCACCACACCCTGTGCTGGCAACATGATCCACCACACCCTGTGCTGGCAACATGATCCACCACACCCTGTGCTGGCAACATGATCCACCACACCCTGTGCTGGCAACATGATCCACCACACCCTGTGCTGGCAACATGATCCACCACACCCTGTGCTGGCAACATGATCCACCACACCCTGTGCTGGCAACATGATCCACCACACCCTGTGCTGGCAACATGATCCACCACACCCTGTGCAGGCAACATGATCCACCACACCCTGTGCAGGCAACATGATCCACCACACCCTGTGCTGGCAACATGATCCACCACACCTTGTGTGCCGGCTCATTCTACAGGCCTCGGCTTATTGCCAGCCTATGCCATGTGTGCACGCATGTGTGCAGGCATGGTTGCAGGCACGGGCGTGGGCATGTGTGCAAGGATATGTGTAGGGATGGGTGCGGGCACAGCAGCAGTGGATGGAGGGAAGGAGGGGGCACCTTGAAGAAGTCGGCCAGGAAGGTGATGTAGAGTAGCGGCGGGAAGAGCGCCCAATACACACACACTGCTAGCCCTCGCATGCTGCACGGGAAAGGGGGCACAGCATCGCAGCACCCACGCATACCCATCCATTCCCATGCAAATCCATGCATGCCAATGTGCACGCATGCCCATGCAAACCGATTGATGGTCATGAGGCGGAGTGTTTGGCGGCACTCACAGAACTATCCAAGAAACAAATGCCATGAATAGTGCATGTGTGGGGCGAGGAGAGAGTGCAAATGCACTGACCAGAGGGCGGCGGGCACGTGGAGGGCGAGGAGGAGAGAGGCCAGGGCGGAGGCAGAGTGCAGCAGCAGTAGCAGCAGCAGGTAGCGGTGGAAGGCCGGGCGCGCTGCTCACAGCAAGGTGAGGGGCCGGGAGGGTGACGAAAATGAGAGAGGCGTGCATGTCATGAGTGCATGCCATGAGTGCATTTCATGAGTGCATGTCATGAGTGCATGCCATGAGTGCATTTCATGAGTGCATGCCATGAGTGCATTTCATGAGTGCATTTCAAGAGTGCATTTCATGAGTGCATGTCATGAGTGCATGCCATGAGTGCATTTCATGAGTGCATTTCATGAGTGCATGGCATGAGTGCATGTCATGAGTGCATTTCATGAGTGCATTTCAAGAGTGCATGGCATGAGTGCATGTCATGAGTGCATGCCATGAGTGCATTTCATGAGTGCATTTCAAGAGTGCATGGCATGAGTGCATGTCATGAGTGCATGCCATGAGTGCATTTCATGAGTGCATTTCAAAAGTGCATTTCATGAGTGCATGTCATGAGTGCATGCCATGAGTGCATTTCATGAGTGCATTTCATGAGTGCATGGCATGAGTGCATGTCATGAGTGCATTTCATGAGTGCATTTCAAGAGTGCATGGCATGAGTGCATGTCATGAGTGCATGCCATGAGTGCATTTCATGAGTGCATTTCAAGAGTGCATGGCATGAGTGCATGTCATGAGTGCATGCCATGAGTGCATTTCATGAGTGCATTTAATTCAAGAGTGCATTTCATGAGTGCATGCCATGAGTGCATTTCATGATATCAGAGTGCACCGCATGAGTGCATGCCATGCAAGGTTTGAAAATATGGTCCGCTTATTACGGTAAATAAATAATTATTAAACAAAAATTGGATTTTTTTGTTAGAAAACTCTTGTCACCAAGAAAAAAAAAAACCGGAAAACAAGGTCGGATACATTTTCAATCATGCCCACAAACGCACACATGCAAGGAGGGGTTCATCTTCTTCGTCCTGACACCTTTCGCCTTCAATTTGGTCCCACAAATCGGCCGTTTTTTTTTTTTTTTTTTTTTTTTTTTTTTTCAAACAAAAAACATCTCCTGGAACCATTTTAGACCGTTTTTTACGGCCCTTTTTTACAGTAACGTTTCTTACGGTAAAATTCCATACGGTCGTTTTTTTAAACCCTCATGCCATGAGTGCGTGCCATGAATGCATGCCATGAGTGCGTGCCTACAGAATACAACGTGCATGCCTCTTCACTTCGCCCACATCTCACCCTCGCCCACATCTCACCCTCGCCCACATCTCACCCTCGCCCACATCTCACCCTCGCACACATCTCCCTGCTTCCTTCACTACTCTTGCTCTCCACGCACCTCTTCACCCACCCGCCTCGCTCTGCCCCGGCTACTGCAGCATTCTAATAAGACAGCGAATGCCACCCACCAGGGAGGGCGTCGCGCCACTGGGAGAGTGGCAGGGAGAGCAACGCGGCGTAGACGGCGGCACGGAGGGCGTCGTGGGCGAGCCAGAAGAGCCACACGGCGGGCGGCGTGGCAACGGCAAGGGCTGGGTGGAAGAGCGGCAGCGTGTGGTGGAACACCAGCGACGCCTGCCATGGCCATGGCGCACGCAGCGGGGGACGGGGGGGATGGAGGGGGTGGTGGTGGCAAGAAGGTGCGGTGGCAGGGCACAGAGAGGAAGAGAGGAAGAGGCGTGTAATAATGAGAAGGGAGGGAAGGAGAGAGTGGAAGGGGAGAGGCATGCAAAGGGGAGTATGGGCAGACGGCTCTGTGCACAGTGCATGGGAGGAGGGCGTTGGGGGACGGCAGTGGGGAGGGCAGGGCTGCAGTGGCAGAGGTACCTAGTTGGCCATGCGGGACATGCTGCTGCTTCCACACCTCACCTTGACTGCCACGTCAGCGCCAGCGAGGATGGCAGCGATGACAGCGGTGCGCAGCATGGCCTCGGAGGCGGACATGCGGACGCCGTGCATGAGAAAGAGCAGCACGCCCGCCGCCAGCCACGCCCCGCTCAGCCACGCGCTGCTGGTGGCCGGCGCAGCAGCCTCAACTGGTGAGAACAGCAGCAGCTGGGCGGGGAGAGGCAGGGAGAGGGAACGTAAGAGGGTGAGCACGGAGAACGTGGGGGTACATGGTGTTTGTGAGGAGGATGCAGGTGGGGTGATTTTTATGTGAAAGGGCAAGCGAGCACGCAGCCAATCCGGCAGCTCAGCTCATCGGGTGCCGTTCTCGGTGCAGGTGAGTGGCAGCTTGCCACGCAGGTCCTTGGTTCATTGAACCTCCTGGTTCACACACTGTCTCCGCCATGACTGTGTCACTCCGCCATGACTGTGTCACTCCGCCATGACTGTGTCACTCCGCCATGACTGTGTCACTCCACCATGACTGTGTCACTCCGCCATGACTGTGTCACTCCGCCATGACTGTGTCACTCCGCCATGACTGTGTCACTCCGCCATGACTGTGTCACTCCGCCATGACTGTGTCACTCCGCCATGACTGTGTCACTCCGCCATGACTGTGTCACTCCGCCATGACTGTGTCACTCCGCCATGACTGTGATACTCCGCCATGACTGTGTCACTCCGCCATGACTGTGTCACTCCGCCATGACTGTGTCACTCCGCCATGACTGTGTCCATGACTGTCACTCCGCCATGACTGTGTCACTCCGCCATGACTGTGTCACTCCGCCATGACTGTGTCACTCCGCCATGACTGTGTCAACCAGCAGCTGTCTCAGTTTCCCCAGGGTTCAAAACTGACAAGATACAGTCGTATCGCATTGCTCTTGCTTCCATTGCGTTGCAGCTACAACCTCGTATCTAGTCCCTCCTCCACGTGTATCTAGTCCCTCGTCCACGTTGTATCGGACCACCACTTCACCACAACAACTCCGCTTCAGGTCTGTTGATAATACTCACTACACTTGTTGTCATGACTCACTACACTTGTGTACCCGTGCACAGTTATGTAACCGAAGCACCTCAAACAAAACCACGGCTCCGTTTCGTGCTCGTGTGGTGTGCCTGGTACCTGGCGTGTACGAGCTATAGATCACCCCGAACTGGCAGCTGCAAGTGAGGCACCTGGGGCGAGGCACATGGGGCGAGGCACGTGGGGCGAAAAGGAGAGAAACGAAATGAGGAGGCCAGTCCCAGCTTGGCTTTGCGGATTTGAACTCCCTTCCATTTCAATCTCTTCCAACGATCCTAGGCAGCCATTTCGTTTACACTGAATGACACGCGCATTACTCACAGCCCTGTTCCGTATGTTGTGTGACACAAACCCAGCAACCAATGACCGCGCTGCAATGACACTCACCTCTTCTGCTCGTAGAGCTCCTTCGTTTCCTGGTGGAGGGCGGAGGGTGGAGGGCGGAGGGCGGAGGGTGGAGGAGAGAAGAAGAGGAATCAGAGTGTGAGACAGACAAAGGGCAGACGGTATGGCAGGTGAAGATGAGAGGTAGGATTAGATGTAGGATGAGAGGTGAAAGCTGGTCTGCCCAACTGATGCTAGCCCACTCATGCTTCCTCTTTGGTATAACAAGCTTCCACAACCTTTAAGTTCGGCTTGTGTGTTAGTTAAATAAGCTAGGCATTATTATTCACTTCAGAATCTTCAAAAAGCTTACACCACATAACAAATCTAATACCCGCAACACCCGCCAAGGGAAGGCCACATCAATCTCACAGGATACCTATCGCTCATTCCTGCTGCATCTCACCACCACGTGCTGCATCTCCCCCAGCAGCGCCTCTGCTGGCTCCGCCAGTGTCTGCTGCAAGTGCAGGCTCTGAGGGCATGTGGGCATGTGCCATGGGGGAGACGAGAGGGCGGCGGGGGGTTAGCAGACACAAGGAAAAGGGGTGAGCAGTGAGATGGGAGTGGGGAAAAGGGAAATGGAAGAATTGAAAGGCGAAGCAGATTCCCTCACATGGAAATAGAGCAGCTCACATGGAAGTAGAGCAGCTCACATGGAAGTAGAGCAGCTCACATGGAAGTAGAGCAGCTCACATGGAAGTAGAGCAGCTCACATGGAAGTAGAGCAGCTCACATGGAAGTAGAGCAGCTCACATGGAAGTAGAGCAGCTCAGCTAAGAGGCCATCGACAGCGGCGGCGGCCAGGAGGGTGTCCCCGGCGCTGCCCTCCTCCACTCCGCCAAAGGCGTCCGCCACCACCGCCGCCAGCTGGTGCAGCGCCTCCGCACACTCTGATGCGCGCAGGGGGGAAAGAGAGGGGCGGGATGAGAGGTAGGGTGGCAGGGCGTGCAAAGTGGATGGCGAAGGAGCGAGTGGCGGTGGCACGAATGCGGTAATGAGGGGAGAGGGGGGGGGGGGGGATGCAGCGAGGGATGTGAGCATGCGGTGGGGCTGGGCTTGCACGGACAGAGAGAAGCGAGAGCGGGTGGGGGTGCAAGGAAGGATTGAGTACTAGTTCAACTGCACACGCTTCAACGTCCACCCAAGAGCGCACCTGCTGCTCTCAACGTCCACCCAAGGGCGCACCTGCTGCTCTCTCCTGTGCGTCCGCCACGGCTGCCAGCAGGCGCTCGTATTTGTCCCTCATCTCCCCCACCTCCTGCCATCCATGGCGCATGGGGCATGGGGCACAGAGCATGGGGCATGGGACGTGGGGCATTGGGCACGGGGCATGATACGGGGCACGGGGTATCGGGCATGGGGTATGGAGCAGTGGGGATGGGGAGTGGTGCATGGCTGCGTGGTGCATGCTTGGGTGAATGCCCCACGCACCTGCAAGCCCTGTTGAAACTCGTCCTCTATGGAGTCTGTCTGCGTCACCGCCATGCCCCTTATCCCCTCTGCCGCGCTGCTGCTTCTCATTCTGCCCGTTCCGCCCGCCTGCTGCGCGCCTGCCGGCGTCCCCGAGGCCCTCTCCGCTGTGCGCGCATCGGCTGCTTTGCCCTTCGCCGCCAGCCTAGTCAGCCGCTTCCACTGCTTCATGCCGCCGCCGCCACCACAGTGCTTTAGCGCGGGCGCACTGTTAGGGCGAAAAGGCCTACGCACTACGGGGGCTAGCCGCGTCTTTCCCCTCTCGTCTTGTGGTGGTGTGACTAGACCCGCGGTGCGCGCGACATTACTCTCCGCTGCCGATGGCTATTCGGGAGGTTGAGGGCGGCCTTGGAGGCGGCGGCAGCTGCATCTTGATAACCTAAGGTAATGACGTCGCTGCGAGTTTGCCGGTTCGCATTCGACTGAATCGTTCGTGAAAAAAAACGCGAGCGCAGAGGCGGGCCGTGCAGCGGCGGGGCGGCGGGCGCGCTGCCAGGCGGCCTCAGCGCGGGTGACGCGGCCAAAGCGACAACCTCGATGCGCCCATCCCTTGGCGCACCACACGAGAACACTACAGTACGCTGCGCGTTCGACCCGACGACGGACACTGCGAGGCTACGAGATGCGCGGGAGGAGGCAAGTACGTGCTGGACTGTGCTCTGCCTGTGCGACGCCTGAAAAATCAATCTCCGCCAGCGACGACCATTACTGCAAATCAACACTACGTGAGCAAACAATTTGACGGAACTCGTTATTATAGCAAATCTCTCCCTACACACCTTTATGCTTTGGAACAAACAAGTGAGGAATGCACCAAGAAATGGAGGAAGTACAGGTTAGGGTCTATCTCCAAACGTTTGAGGCGAGCGATTGCGATCGATCGCCTCAATCTGACGCAGAATTTGGATCGCAAATTTGGATTTGATGGCGACATGCGCGATTGATAACTAGCCCCACCGAGTTTCGCCTTTTCTCGCTGCTATAGAGTATGTCGTCATTTGGCGAGAGAAGTGGGCTACTGTGTAATCGTGCGGAAGGCACGAGTCACTAGCACGGAAGACACGGTGGTGGTGCTGCCAATTTACGGCGCAATTGATTCGCCAGATCGCGCGATGCGAGGTGGAATGCCGATTGCAAGCGACGAACCGATCCGATCAATCGCAATCAGTCCTAGATCGCCTTGATGTCGTCGTTTTTCCTACGTTCCTTTATTGCTTTCGCTTCCTTTCTCTTTCCTCTTCTTGCGTCGTTTTCCTACATGTCTTACCTTTTCTCCTCCGTTATTCTTTAGATGCTTTCGTAGTTTCTTCTCTGCTCCTTTCTTCCTAAGTTGACGTTCATTTGTTACTTCCCTTTTCAGTCGTCGCCTCTCTTCAAGTCAACCGTATGTTCTTCTTTCTTCCTTCCTCGTCTTATCTTTCGTTCCTTCATTCTTCTTGTTACTCGAAATACTATCGAGGATTACAATCGCTGGCTTTTTATATGATGTGTTTCCTTTCTCTTTCACCCTATGCTATCTCCTTCATAGCATCATTATTTTCAAATGTCATTTTCTGTTTTTGATTCAAGAGTGCACTTTTCTTACCTTCCCGTCATAAGCTTCTTATGTATAGCTCTCTAGACTTCTTTGTTCCGTCTTATCCATTACTTTGTTATTGCAGATACTGGTTCATTGGTGGGATGGGATGTGTTACGATATGAAGTTTTATGAGAAGGCATTCCTGTATGCTGCAGGAGCCGACTCTACCGAGTACGAAGTCGAGGAGTCAGAAGAGTCGAAGCGACGCAGCAACCGTCTGACCAAGACCGATGCAGGCAGAAACATTTGAAGTGAAAAGAGCGGCAACAGGTTTGAAACGGGTTCCCGCGCCGCACGGTTTGAATTCGGTTGTAATAAGGGAATGTACCCCTTATAGTACATGGCTAGTCTAGGACTTTTCGTATTCCCCTGTATTCTTATATAAACTCGATGTATGCATGCTATTATCAACTCAGTCATTTACATTCACTCTGACCTGAGATTCAAACATCCGCTGCTATGAGATTGTAACATGGTATGAGAGCTACTCAGAGATTCTTCGCAACCTCACTTCCGTGAAATTCGCCGAACCAAGATCTGCCGAGCGGCACACGCTCCAAGACCAAGATGGCCGGAGGATCCGGAGGCCTAATCTAACGGCTGAAGGACAATCCAACCCGGCTGCGACAAATGAGGCGACAACCACGATCGGCTCTGCCGCCCTCGAGCAATTCTTCGCTCGACTTTCAACCATGGAGAAAGAACTCCAAGACCTGTGCAAAGGCGATGCGGGAACCTCTTCCCAACCAGCACAACCTGGACAACCGGCTGAGAAAAGCCGTGATACCACCGCGCACACCTTCTCCTTCGACACAGACAAATGAACAACAACTGCCCCCCGTCCAAGTGATGAAGCTATCAACTCTGCGCAAGCACGCTTTCTTAGCGTTTCAAAAATCAAAACTACTGCCGCGTTCGACGGCAAGGACTTCTACACATGGAGTTTCGAGCTTGAGCTCCTCCTACAAACGGCGCAGATCTACCACTACTTCGACGCTCCTACTCTAAACCGGTGGAAAACACCGAAGTCGCCAGGGCTCAGTACTACAGCGAGTCCCTCATGGCCTACAGTGTGCTGCTTCGCAATATGACGCCTGCGGAACAACTCAACATTCGCTCCTACAAGGAGAGCGACGCTCCAGCCTTGGAAGCTTGGAAGCATCTCGTTGAAGTTTATCAGCCGAAGGATTCGGTCACCGCCAGCAGGCTTCTGCAGCAACTCCTGGAGATAAAAATGGGGCACGGGGAGAAGGCAAATCCGTATATTAACCGCTGTCGTAACATCCGTGACCAGATCACGAAGCATGGGAGTACAATCTCGGAAGAGATCTTCGTCAACATAGTCCTTCAAGGACTCGGGCCAGAGTGGAAGCCCTGTAAAGCGCTACTCCGACAGCGAGGAATCATCTCAGAAGCCGCGCTATGCGCCGCACTCCTGTCCGAACAGCAGGACATGGACTCGAGCAGAACAAGCTCCGCGCCGCGCCGAGAGCGCCTCGCCTTCTACGCAGACAACCGAGAAGAGCGACGACAGCCAAGGTGCCATTATTGCAAAATATGCAAAGTCTTCGGACATTCAACGGATCGATGCAAATCCCGATCCAACTTCCGCCACCCAAATTCCACTCACCACAACAACTGGGTCGGCCGACAAGACACTCGTCACTCTCAGCCTCAGCATCAGACAGTTCGCCCTCCTGCACAGCACCAACACCAACAAAGCCAAGGATCTCAGTCAGGAGCTCCCAGAAACATCATCGCGAACATGGCGACGCGCCGACGCCGCACTACTGAGCCTGACGAAGAAACCGAAGTCCAAGGAAGACTTCTGGAACCAGAAGAGGGTTGGAATAATCCCCTCACTGAAGATCACTATTACCTGTATGACGAGGACGAGCAGGATTGGAATCAGCCAATCACTCTGCGGGAAAGCCCGCCACACGACAATCAGCACTACGTACCGGTGGGATGGAAGGAAGAAGAAGACCCTTCCTTCCACAGGCGCTACAAGTCAACACTGGTGACTCCGCGACTGGCGCTGCTTCTGCGCAGGAACAACACCGACAACTACAACACCTGGTACCTGGACAGCTGCTGCGGACAGCATATGGTGGGATCGACGCGATACGTCTCGAACCTGAGTCGCGCCCTCGCAACCTACGTCACAGTCGCCAACAACGAGCAGCTGCGCGCCAATTCCCAAGGCATCGTCGTCCTGCAAGCACGAGATAGCAACACTCACATCTCCTTCAACGACGTCCTCTACGTCCCGAACCTCCGCTTCAATCTACTATCAGCTGGTCAACTCCGCGACTGTGGAGTCATAATTAACACGGATCTTGCCACGCGCGACCTCATCCTCACCTACGCTCCCCCAGACACACCTCCCGAGTCGTTCAAATACCTCGGACGAGCCCGTTCAATCAACGGGATCTACATCCTGGACTTCGACGTACCCTCCTGCCAAGCGTCGTCAGACGAACTCGTGGACCTCGTTCCCCTCGAGTTCGCATTCATGAACAAAGAATCATGGGAGCATCCGGACGGTCGACCATGGGTTCGCCGCAGTCCTCATCCCCGCGAGATCAACCTGCACGAGCCATATATCAATGGGTTGTGCACAACATGCCACACACCCACGGCAAGCCGCACGGAGCAAGTTGAACGGGAGTACGCCGCAATTCAGGAGGCGGAGAGCGCTGAGGCAGAACCTACAGGCATGACACGTGAAGAACTCGCCGTGTCATCTCACCGCATCTTCGGTGAGCCAAATAAACAATTCGGGCAGTCGCGGGTGGACAGACCAAGGCCCTATTCGGACACCCTCCGCTTCGTTCTAGAAGCCAACACCACCACCCTCGACGAAGACGGAGAACCGCGCCCATACACCCGCGAATACTACCGTCACGAGATTGATCCAACCTGGAAGGACCCTGACGCACCAGAGGAGCTGAGCGTCAAGGAAGAACAGGATAAGGCCCGGGCGGAAAAGAAACAAAAAGTGTATGAGGATCGCATCGCGGCAGGATGGGATGAACAATCAGCACGCGGAGGATGGGGCGACGAGGATACCAACCCAGAACACGGCGCAACCTGGGCATCCGCCACTGGAGCATGGGGAGCCAGCGCCAGCGGCACCGCCACCACGGGAGGCTGGGGCACAGCAGAACCCGAGGAAGGGGAGCTCACGCATGAAGAGTTGGAGGAAGCTGAACGAGAGATGCAAGCAGAATGCGGAGACGCACCACCCCGCGCTGTCATTCCTCTCGGACGACCCCCACGCACTCGCGAACGACCTCGCTCACCTCATCGTTGGAGCGATCCCTGGTCAGAGATTGAGGAGGGGAACATACCACCAACACCTCCGCGGGACTCACTTGGTCCAATCTCCCGCCCAGATCCGTTCGCGCGCTTCATCGAAGGCACCACGACCCCGCTCACCATCATCCCCGACCGCGAATTTCTCGCCCTTTATCTCACAACGGCACCTGCAGAAGGAGAGACAACGGCAGAAGCAGAAGCAGAGGGGCCAGACAACGAAGCAGAACCAGGAGAAGAAGAAGAACCTCCACTCCGGATACCGCAACTCACGGAAGCAGAAATAGCGGAACAACACGCCCGCTACAAGCGCACCTCCGGCATTCGCGCCGAAGATGACCTTTGGCATCAGCGGATGGGCCACCCCTCGCGCCAGACTCTCGCTAACTGCCTCCGCGCCAAAGTTTTCCCACCAGGAGCACTACTGCGCCCCGACGGAACGGAATTACAGCACACCACCCCTCATCCGACCACCTGCACTGTCTGCCCTACAGCCGCACTTTCTCACACCGCCTATCCCTCCCTGGAGCCAAGCACCAACCGCTACAAGAAGCTGGAGAAGGTGTACAGTGACTTCATCGTGCTCACCTGCGACGGACTCAACGGCGAAAAATACACGCTGACCTTCATCGATGCCTACTCGCGCCACGTGTGGGTCGCCAACGTCGACGCTCGCTCCAAGGCCCCGGAGGCATTCCGCATCTTCCTCGCGCACGCGCAGCGCCAGTCAGGAAGGAAACTGAAGATTTGGCAGAGTGATGGGGCAAAGGAATTTCGCAGCAATGAGCTGGAGAGCGTCCTCACCGAGAAGGGGATTAAGCATGAGATTTCTCTCCCCTATGCTCATCAGCAGCAAGGTGTTGCCGAGAGGGTCAATCGCACGGTCATGACCAAAGTCCGCGCCATCATGAATCAGTCCGGCCTGCCAAAGAAGTTTTGGTCGTACGCCATGAACCACGCGGTGCGCCTGCACAACCTTCTCTCCACCACTGCCAACAGGGATAACCTGTCCCCTCACATGAAGTGGACCGGCTCAAGGGGAGACCCCTCCATGCTGAGGGTTTGGGGGTGCATGGTGCAATATCGGCCGACCTCGGCAACAATCGGCAAGTTCGTTCATCGTGCGCGATGGGGAGTTCATCTGGGGCTCAGTCACGAACACAGAGGATGGCTCATTCTTGACATCGACAGCAAGGAAATCGTTCCTGCACGTGACATTCTTTTCTACGAGCGACTCACCCTGAAGCAGTGGATCGAGGACGAGCGCTGCAACCAGGCACGCGGCTACGTCAACAGCGGCCGCAGCTTTCCGACTCCAGAAGATGAAGCAGCAGCAGCAGCAGCGCTGGACCGCGACGACACCGACGAACATCCCAGCATCCCGCCTCGCCCGCGCGACGACGACGACGACGACGACAGCGACGATGACCCCTACGCCAGGACCATCACCGGCACCAAGCAGAGCCAAGCACCGTAGCACCCGGCTATGAGAGCAGAGACGACGACGTGGTGGAAGTCCCCACCAACACAGACACCACCACTGTGTCAGGCCTTCAACTCTTCGGCCTGCACACATCCGTCTCTACCCTTGCACGGGCTGTGGAGCCAAAGAATCCTCGCCAGGCCCTAACCGGTCCTCACGCCAAGGAGTGGCGTTGCTGCGATGGATGCGGAGCTCAAGGCGCTGGAATCACGTGACACCTGGGTCCTAGTCGATCGTGCAGCAGTGAAGGGGAGGAGGGTGCTCAGCGGGAAGTGGGGTTTTTTTGCCTGAAAACTAACACTGACGGCAATATCGAGCGTTTCAAGGCACACTGGGTCATACGCGGGTACGATCAGCGCCACGGCGTCGACTTCGATCAAACCTTCGTTCCCGTCAGTCGCCACACCTCTGTCCGGATTCTGCTCGCCATTGCCGCCGCGAAGCACCTACCACTGCGACAGATCGACGTGAAGAACGCGTTCTTGTACGCGTTGGTGGATGCCACCATCTTTGTGGAGCAGCCGCACAGCTACGGAGAGGGTGATCCCAGGGTCTGTCAATTGAAGAAGTCCCTCTACGGGATCAAGCAGGCGCCTCATCTCTGGCAGCAGCATCTGCACAAAATCCTCCTCGAAATCGGTTTCAAGCAGCTCCCACACGACCCGGGAATGTATCGCCTTCACTTCAGCGGCGATTACATCCTCCTGACAGTCTACGTCGACGACCTACTGTACACGGGCACCTGCAACAAACTCCTCGATCATTTTCAGGAGAACCTGGCGCAGCGCGTGGACATCACCATCAACCTCGAAGTGAAGCAGTTTTTGGGGTTAAACATCACTTACGCGCCAGAAGCAATCCATCTGTCAGCCTCCCAAGTACGCAGAGCAGCTGGGGGAACGCTTCAACATCTTTCCTGCACCACTCTCAACTCCCTACCGCAGCCCCAGCACCAACTACAAACCGGACAACAAACCTCTGTCGCCCGCAGGACTCCAAATGTACCAGCAGAAGTTGGGGTGCCTGCTATTCGCCTTTGTCACCAGCCGACCCGACCTTTCGTACATCGCCAGCCAACTGGCGCAGTACTCTCGCAAGCCAGTAGCTGAGAACCAGCTGGACCTGGAGCGCGCCCTGCAGTACTTCATCTCCACTCCTGACATTGGGCTCTCCTACTCCACACTGACTACCACCTCCTTCAATCTCAACGGCTACGTGGACGCAGATCATGCAGCTGATCCTGCAAATCGACGGTCCTGAACCGGCTTCGTTTTTCGCTTGGAACCAACTGGGCCAATCTCCTGGAACTCGCAGAAGCAGGAGCTGGTTGCCCTGTCATCGGCTGAAGCAGAATACATCGCCGCGACAGCAGCAGTCCGCGAAGGCCTGTACCTGCAGGAGTTGCTACAGGACGCGAAAATTCCAACTTCGCCTACCTTTCGCCTTCACTGCGACAACCAGAGTGCCATCAGGATCGCGAACAAGCCAGGTTTCGTGAACCGCACGAAGCACATCGCGCTTCGGTACTTTTTCGTCAAGGGCGAAATCGACCAAGGCAAAGTTGACCTCGCCTACTGCTCGACTACAGAGATGGCAGCAGACTTCCTCACCAAGCGCCTGCCACGTCAGCAGTACAAGCACTGCTCTGATCTCACCGGAGTAGTCAAGCGAGTCAGCTCTACTCGCGTCCAGGAATGAAGGGGAGTGTTACGATATGAAGTTTATGAGAAGGCATTCCTGTATGCTGCAGGAGCCGACTCGACCGAGTACGAAGTCGAGGAGTCAGAAGAGTCGAAGCGACGCAGCAACCGTCTGACCAGACCGATGCAGGCAGAACACATTTGAAGTGAAAAGAGCGGGAACAGGTTTGAAACGGGTTCCCGCGCCGCACGGTTTGAATTCGGTTGTAATAAAGGAATGTACCCCTTAGAGTACATGGCTAGTCTATGACTTTTCGTATTCCCCTGTATTCTTATATAAACTCGATGTATGCATACTATTATCAACTCAGTCATTTACATTCACTCTGACCTGAGATTCAAACTTCCGCTGCAACATTACTCTGTGATCAAACCCTGAGGCGATCCTTCGCTAAGTCCCATTTGGGATTTGTAACAGGCATGAAACGATTTTGTCGTACAACTTGTAGTGCAATTGTTTGAGTTTAATTATGATTTTGAGTTATTTTTTTTTGTTTTCATTTCTGTTTGTACTGTGCTTTTTGTTGCAACCGTAATGCATGTCTGCATATTTCGAAGAGATATCTTGTCGATCATTTTCACAAAAGGTTGAGTGGCGCCCCCACTATGACAGTGAAGCCATTTTCAGCTGGACTTGATCGGTGTAGATATTTGTTTGGGATTTGCAGACTGTATTGCGTTTGTCACGGTTTTGTTTATACTTCTGACTTCCCCCCCATGCTAGGCTGGGGAAGCGGTATTATAATATTCATTCGTAACTGACACAAAATATTAGTTCGTTCAAATTAAAACTGGGAGACATATTCATCAATTCATTTGATGAATATGCTTACGTCTCGTGTATACTAGATGGTATACACAAGGAGAAATACAATGATCTTTTGGTTGGTCATTCACTGCATTTCACTACTGATTCAACAGAAGGATACATGGCCAGTTAAGTTTTTATGAAGCCCAATTAAGTCTGGCATATAAGAGGTATGATTATCAACTTTGTTCGAAGTTTTCTTCTTTTCATTTAACCGTGTTTTAGGTTATTTAAAAAAATAGTGAAAAAAAATTAGGTCCATTCGATTGCAATAGGTTGCTCCGCAACCCAAAAAAAAATGGCGGAGACTTTACATTATACACGAATAAATCACATTGGGTGGGACATCAGGAGGCGTGCCGAGCAGATGTGGAGCACGCACATGAATCGGAGGCGCTTCACATGGGAGCATGGGCAGACGGTCAGTCCCAGTCCCCATCGGCATCAAAGACCCCTGCATTCCCTCATCTTCCGAGTAGTATGCATCCTCCACCTCTGTGTCCTCGTCCTATGAGGGGCGTTGAAGAGAAGGGGAGGGCAAGGGGAACGAGGAAGAAACGAGTTGCAGGCAGGTGGGTGAGTGCAGGTGGCGGCAGAGGCAGCAGAGTGTGGCATGCTGTGGCGAAGGAAGAGACGCATGGGAAGTGGCGATTGGGAGAGGTAAGGGATTGGAGTCAAGTGGGGCAACTCTCAGAGTGGAGTGGCACAGTAGCTTGTTTGACGGTCAGCAGTGCAGCTCCGTTGCTCAAGTAGGTCTAAACAACATGAAGCACCAGCACCTCTGTGGTGGGACTCCATCTAGCAGGCCTCGGCTTATTGGCCCACGCCCCAATTGCTCATGTCGTGGCATGCACGTGGTTGCAGGCTATGGCGTGTAGGCATGGGTGCAGGGATATCGTGTAGGGATGGGTGCCGGGCACGCAAGGCAAGTGGAGGGAGAGGGCCCCTGGAAAGAAGTCGGCAAGGAAGGTGATGTAGAGCAGCGGATGGGAAGAGTGCCCAGTACACACACACTGCCAGCCCTCGCATGCTGGATAGGAGGCACAGCAGCACCCATGCATACCCATCCATTCCCATGCAAATGCATGCATGCATACCAATGCACATCCATGCATGCGCATGCAGACCCATCGATGCTCATGAAGGCGTGTTTTTGGCGGCATTTAAACAATTATTCAAGAAACAAATGCCACTCAAACAACTATTCAAGAAACACAATGCCACTCAAAACAACTATCCAAGAAACAAATGCCATGAATAGTGCAAGGAGAAAAGTGCAGGGTGAGAAGAACAGAGTACATGCACTGACCAGAGGGCGGCGGGCACGTGGAGGGTGAGGAGGAGAGAGGCGAAGGCGGAGGCAGAGTGCAGCAGCAGCAGCAGCAGCAGGGTAGCGGTGGAAGGCGGGGCGCGCTGCTCACAGCCAGTGGACGGACCGGCAGGGTGAGGAGAGTTGAGGCGTGCAAGTCATGAGTGCATGCCGTGAGTGCATGGCGTGAGTGCATGGGGTGAGTGCATGGCGTGAGTGCATGGCGTGAGTGCATGGCGTGAGTGCATGGCGTGAGTGCATGGCGTGAGTGCATGGCGTGAGTGCATGGCGTGAGTGCATGCCGTGAGTGCATGGCGTGAGTGCATGGCGTGAGTGCATGGCGTGAGTGCATGCCGTGAGTGCATGGCGTGAGTGCATGGCGTGAGTGCATGGGGTGAGTGCATGGCGTGAGTGCATGGCGTGAGTGCATGGCGTGAGTGCATGGCGTGAGTGCATGGCGTGAGTGCATGGCGTGAGTGCATGGCGTGAGTGCATGCCGTGAGTGCATGGCGTGAGTGCATGGCGTGAGTGCATGGCGTGAGTGCATGCCGTGAGTGCATGGCGTGAGTGCATGGCGTGAGTGCATGGCGTGAGTGCATGCCGTGAGTGCATGCCGTGAGTGCATGGCGTGAGTGCATGCCGTGAGTGCATGGCGTGAGTGCATGGCGTGAGTGCATGGCGTGAGTGCATGGCGTGAGTGCATGGCGTGAGTGGCATGGCGTGAGTGCATGGCGTGAGTGCATGGCGTGAGTGCATGGCGTGAGTGCATGGCGTGAGTGCATGGCGTGAGTGCCTGGCATGAGTGCATGGCGTGAGTGCATGGCGTGAGTGCATGCCGTGAGTGCATGGCGTGAGTGCATGGCGTGAGTGCATGGCGTGAGTGCATGGCGTGAGTGCATGGCGTGAGTGCATGGCGTGAGTGCATGGCGTGAGTGCATGGCGTGAGTGCATGGCGTGAGTGCATGGCGTGAGTGCATGGCGTGAGTGCATGGCGTGAGTGCATGGCGTGAGTGCATGGCGTGAGTGCATGCCGTGAGTGCATGCCGTGAGTGCATGGCGTGAGTGCATGCCGTGAGTGCATGGCGTGAGTGCATGGCGTGAGTGCATGGCGTGAGTGCATGGCGTGAGTGCATGGCGTGAGTGCATGGCGTGAGTGCATGGCGTGAGTGCATGGCGTGAGTGCATGGCGTGAGTGCATGGCGTGAGTGCATGGCGTGAGATGCCTGGCATGAGTGCATGGCGTGAGTGCATGGCGTGAGTGCATGCCGTGAGTGCATGGCGTGAGTGCATGGCGTGAGTGCATGGCGTGATGCATGGCGTGAGTGCATGGCGTGAGTGCATGGCGTGAGTGCATGCCGTGAGTGCATGCCGTGAGTGCATGGCGTGAGTGCATGGCGTGAGTGCATGGCGTGAGTGCATGCCGTGAGTGCATGGCGTGAGTGGCATGACGTGAGTGCATGCTGTGTGAGTGCATGCCATGCGTGCATGCCTAGAGAGAATACAACATACAAAATTTCACAAGCGTCAAGGGTGGCACGACTGTTGACGATCAACCACACCAACTCTCTCACCCTCGCACACATCTCCATGCTTCCTTCACCACTCTCGCTCTCCCCGCACCCTTGCACCCACCCCGCCTCTCTCTCCCCGGCTACTGCAGCATTATAATAAGACAGCGAA